>JAXQQM020057911.1:0-108721 GCA_034641835.2 Pinus albicaulis
ACCCACTCTAGGGCTAGAGGGATCGTCTATGTCCGCAGAGAGGATTTACCTGCATAACAACTGTGGCTCTCTTTCACCCTTCAATTCCCTCCTGTAGCTCCTTCTAGGCCCTCCTGTAGCTTCATCTTGTAGCACTTGCAAATAGAGTTCGAAGAAACTCAATGGAACCCTAGGAAGTCTGACAACACTTAGCTCATCCTTCCTCTAGCTATTTTTTAGAAATGAGTGATGGTGCAAATGGAATTGAGTCTTGTACATAATATTCCCTTTGTGGTAAAGTCTTGGAGTGCTTTGGTGACATGGCACATACACAAGTTTCCTTTCTTTGAACCGTTGACCCAACTCCTTGGAATCATTTCTCTTCACCTCGTGATCATCACCTTACTCCTTGTAATGAAAAACTCAATTGAGTTGACATTTCCACGTTGCATAGGTGACTAATATGAACTTTAGTTTACTAGCCGAGGGTGGCCATCTTCACTGGCCACCTCTAGCCTATTAAAAATCCTTTCTCGACCATTTACACACTTTAGCATTATACACATAGAGAAGAGGTGAGGGTTTTCATACTTGAGCCCACATGTGGATCAAATTACTGGAGATGGTTTGATGCTGGAGCTGAGCCTCATAAGATCATGATATTGAGGGATTTGATTTCCTTTGCTTGTTTTTGTTAAGGTCTTCATAACTTGATGATCTTATGATTGATAAATTTGTTGTGTGTAGGTGCCTTTCCTGTGTCCAAGATGTTGGTACTGGAGCAGATGGATTTTTTCCTAAGTATGATGTACCTCTATGTTTCAGAAATGGCTCCATGATGCTCTATGTGGGTGGAAAAAAAATATTTAGGAAATTCTGTTGTGGTTGTGCAGGATGCTATAGGAGGAGTCTCCTTCCTGCAACATTTATATAATCCCATTTACTAGACTTGATTTTTCATGTCAGATTGAGGGTAGGTGCTGAAAGGTATGAGGACAAGGTTAAGATCCTAAGGAAGTGGTGTGGGTGATAGAAGAATGGAAAACAAGGTTTTTTTTTGTGTTTTTTAGATGCACGACAAAGTGGAAAGTTTGAGAAATGTTTGGCTAGATGGAGTGGATGGGTGATGGGGTTGATATTGGAGGACCCCTATCAACATTACCTAAAGAAAACATGGCCTTCTGGTCTCTTTTTCCCATCGAATTTTTTTCCCATCGAATGTATTTAGGAATCTATAATATTTTGTTATACCAAAAGGTGGCTAAGACTTTGAGCCTTCAGGAACAAATTTTATCATCTCGAAGGCTCCTTGAAGGCCTCATGCCTCTGTCCAAAATCTTCATTACTATTTCCATTTTATACTCAGAAAATTCTGTTGATTCCAAATGAAAGAATGTTGAAAGATCTTCATTTTTCCCCCTTCTCAGACCTTCATTTGCTCCCCCTTTTTCTCCATCAAAACTGCCTTGTTTTCATAAGTCCTCTTCTTCCCTTTATGAAAATTTCCCCTTTCCATAGTTAAAAACTCACTTTTTAACTATTTCGGGAACCCCCATTTTCATTGAAAACCATGAAAATTTTCATAAAAATCAAAGTTTTATTACTATGGACTTAAGCCCCTTTGGGCTAAGTCCTAACCACTTCCCCACATGTGCCCTTGTCATAAAAACCAAGCAATGAACCCATATAGCACTAATCGCATCGCAAGATTTCATGTGCGCAGATCTTTTTGCCATCACCAAAAGTCCTGATGCGATTGAACATTCCTGTTTAAAAACCCCCGATCACATTGTTATTTTCATATTAAACGTGGGTCCACCTCGGCGTTTAAACCTTTCTATTTTTTCTCCCCGATCACCTTTTTCCTTTGTAAAAACCCAAAACCCACTTTTTCAAAGTTGTAACTTAAAAGCTTTAAGTCACATGTTGAAATAAAACTAATGGGTTGATCAAAAAGACCGATTGCGCAATCGAAATCGGAAGAAACAAATGGGTAAATTAAAAAGACCAGGCCCGATGGCCCGATTGCGATTGGCCCTTGTTTTAATAGGCCCTGGGCATATTACAATTTATACAGCCCAAAGGCCCCGCAAATGGGCGCCTACCTATCATATATATACATCTCGCCCATATTATAAAACCTTTATTTTTTTTGTGTTAAAATATTGGATTTTCTTATGTTTAAAGGTTTTTCCGCCGGTGCGCGAGTTGAAACAATCCTGACCATTGATCTAGTCCTTCGATCCAACGGACGAGCGCTAAATCGCACTCCCCGCCCGCTCGCAATCGTAAAAGTTATGTATGTGCTCTGATCGGCCCATCACAAACATTTGCGATGTGATTGATCGCAATCTCCCTCTCCCGACCTCCGATCGCGATTAGACCTGCTGGGTCCCACCACTTAACTCTTCTGCCAGTTCTTCTTAGAACAGATCTTCGCCGTTGATCTAATGTCGATCAAACGGCCAGCACTCAATCGCATCACATGCCTCAATCGCTGCGCTAACACTTCTTCCTCCGATTGACATCCCTCCGATTCATTTCCCACCATTGATCTCGTTCATGGATCAACGGTCCTCGCTCAATCACTTTGACCCTCCCGATCGCGCAATCGCATTGGAGTTTTTCAATCGTACCCTTTGGTTCGATACCCCCGATTGCGATCCCCCAATTAAATCTGGACCGTCCGCATGTCTAGATCGGACGGTCCAAAACCACCCTTACTTGTTCTTTTCGCGCTCTTCTTTTACCTTTTTTTTGTTGAGTAAATCTCCACCATTGGATGCATTCATCCAATGGCCACGCTCTTTCCCCGCCTTCTGAAGCAGTTAAACCTAAAAACGTAGGATTTTTATAATATTCGTTTGTTTTTTGCAGAATTGAATGGTTTTCCATTTATGTTATGAAGAAAAGCTAAGGGCCGGAAAGACATTTCCTACGCCTTTGATTTATCAATAGGAACCATTCTGCCGGGCTCTATTTCCATTGTTTGTCGATGCTCTATGAGCATTAATACCTTCAAAAGCCCAGCGCGGCTCTACACATTAACAAGACACTGTTTTATTCAGAGCACAGTTAAAGAGTGTTGGTTTCTGAAGACAGCACACAGGAGATTGAAGATTGAAGACAAATTTGGGGATTGCGGCTAAGATTGAATATGAAAAGCCTAAACCCCCAAATTAAAACAGAATTAATAGAAAATCAAAAAGATCTATCAGGCAGAAAAGACTTCCACCGCTGCATTTGAGGCAAATTGATTCCTCAGCTACCACGAAGACACCTGTTGCCTCAAACCTTTCAAACAGAGGCCGAAGTTATTATTTTAAATCAGATATTTGTCTCAAGCACAGCCAAAGAGTTCCTCTGCAAAGAACTTAATGAATGAAATATCTGCAGAGTTACTCCACACAGCGCGCAGAGCCTCAAAGTAAAAAAAGGCTCCCACCGAGTTTAAAATCATGATTGTAAACTGTTAATACAGTGTAACACCTATACACTTCTCCATCAAGCCCCTCAAAGGGCCGAGAAGTCTTGAAACTGTATTAATTGTCTTAGGAGATATTTTTAAGATTTCACCTCCTCATTCTTCTATAAATACCTCTGTAGAAGAAGAGAAGTTGTTGGTTGAGTTGGTTGCAGAACTTTGAAATACATTCAAGCTTAAACTTCTGATTGTAAATAGTGTTCACTGGCCCTTGGAGCTCTGCTTGTAATAGATTAGTTAGGCTGAATAGTGAAGATGATTGCTGAACTGAAACATTGGACTTGAAGACTGTAACCGGTTTGACATCAATATAAAAGTTGTTTCTTGGGATCCTGGTCTATGTCATTGGTGAAGTGCATCTCTCTTTGTTATTTTTTTCCTTCTATGTATGCCATATTGTTCATATTCCTCTGTAAAGAATAGTTTAAACAGGGTTAGGATCTACTGTATATCAGTAACCTTCTCTGGCTGAGAAATATTTATCTTAATGTTTTCCTCAAGTTTGTTTATTTAAGAATGATTCAATACTGTTTAAACAGTTAGGAATGTTGGCGTTCCTTCGTCCTTCTGTTTACATAAACATTGTTCTTGAATGTGATTTCCATTATTTGCTATTAAAGTTAGACTAGAGAAGATATGGTTTTCCCTGATTCCTAGATTCTTTTCTCCAAAGGCAGATTCTGAAAGTTTCCCTTGGTGTTGACTGAAAGCAGACTAGGTTTAAAAGTACTTTATCTGATCTTAAGTTACACTTTGTTTCTCTTATATGTTTTCATACTTTATGAAGGTAATTATGTGGATTACTGGATTGTTTGTCAATTAAGCTGCTTTAATAGAACTTGCCCAAGAAGTTTATGGTTAGCCCTGTCCTTGGTTGGTTTTAAATAGTTACTTAAGAGGATTTTCTTGTTTGGACTGACTATAAATCCTCTGAGAAATTATTATCAGTTTCCACCCCTCCAACACTTTATTGTTTCCATCCCATCACTCTAATCTCAATAATCTTGTGGTATAGATGACTTTCCCCTTGGATCACTCTTGAGGTTTTTGTTCAATTAAATCCCTGTTATGACTCCATAGCCCAATGGATTAAAAACCAGCGTTATATCTATCTCTTAGCCATAGTTGTTCTTCCCTCTTGCAACTTCTCACCTCTGAAACTCTTTGCATTCAGGACTTTCACCTCGAACAGTAATCATGCTCAACCATCCAAAACAAAACAAAACCCTTGGCCTTCATAACTAGCCTAATATCATTACCTTAAGCTTTCAAAGACAATATCCATCTTTGTACATATTGGAGAGATCCCTCTCCGGATTCAGGAGGGCTAGATCCTAGAATCCCAAAGTTGGTTGAAGCGATGTTGTTTCTGTAATTGGACTCTGCCAATCTTGCTAATAAATTACAGATTCCTAATAGAATCTTCCTCCTGTAGAATTTTAGGGTCCTCCTATAGCATTATAGGTTCCTCTTGTAGCATTATCGTGAGGAGGAAACACTTGATTATTTTGTTGACTGGATGATGGAGAGAGGTGGGTAGACGAGTGGAGAGTGTGGAAATGAAATGTATAGATGTAATAATGGAGGAATACACTTGTATATTATTCCCTATAACCATGATTCTGTCAATTTTTTAGAGTCCTGCACCGGGAAAAAAATGCTAGCAGAAGTGGTGTAAGAACTCTTTCCCTGTGTTTCTCATTTTCTCTTTGTTTTTTTTTTCTCTCTCTTTTTTCTTGAGACAAGCATACTACCTCTGCAGAGGTTTTAAACCTACATTCCTGCCCTAGGAGACTCAAAAAAGGTTTTCACTTAGGGAGCTTTTATTTTTATTTTTTTGTTCTTTTTTTTTTTCTCCTAGGCTACCTCGAAGAGGTTTCAACTCAGGAGTTGGCTTCAGATGTCTCATGGAGGTTTTCATCTAGGCCCTCTTATTTTTTATTTTTTTATAATTTTGGTGAATTGAGGGCTATGAGCCTCGCAATCACATTTAACTCTCTCCTGATTGAATTGATAAACTCTTCCTTGGACAAAGGTTTCTTGTACAACTTCAACCTATGACCATTGGCAAGTAAGGTAATCCTTTCCTCATTAATTGTTTTGATTTGGAAAAATCCATTTTCATGACACTTTTCTACTAGATAGGGACCTATCCATATTTTCATTAAATTCCCCTTGAAATCCTCATATATGGAATACTACAACATGGCCAAACCTCCTTCTTGAAAAGTCCTTTCTCTGATGTGCTTATCACGCCAAATATTCTTCTGTATATGGATTACCTCTATGTGCAGGAGAGATTTTGTTATGAATTCATCTAGACCATTGAGTTGGAGTGGCCTTTCTTGTTGTGTTGTAGTGAGATCTCTATTTAACTGAGCTACTATCCTCAAGATGTTGTACTCAAATTCAAAAGACAACATGGCCTTCTTCCATATACCAACTCAAATGGATTGAATCCATTCATGGTATTCCAAGTGGTGTTGTAGGCCCAAGTGGCTCCCACAAGTCTATCTGGCCAATATTTTATGTTGCTGCTAACAACCTTGGTAAATGTGTTCTCCAATGATCTATTTGTGACTTCCACTTGCCCATTTCCTCGAGGGTGATAGGCAATAGATGTCATATTCTTGATGTGGTGCTTCTTCATAAGATCTTCAATCAAACTTGATGTAAATTGTGCTCCTCGATCAATGAATAATTCCATTAGAAAACCAAATTTGTAGAAGATGTTATCCCTTATAAATTCATCCACCTTCTACTCAGTTTCTACCTTTACTGCTTTTGTTTCAGGCCATTTGGTCAAGTAATCAATGCATACAATGATATATATTTTTTGTCTTGATGGGGGATGTTATCACCAAATTGAGTCCTCTTGGGCTGCTTCAATGGTCAACTTGGGTAACTGTTGCAAACCAGATTTTGACTGAAGCTTAGCCTCTTCAGTCTGAGAGGGCTCTCTGAGAAGTAATTTATGATATTGGTTAATGATAAATATAGATGGCTAACTCTATGAATTATGTCTTGGTTTTTTATGTTTTTAGGTTGAAAAGATGAAGGCTTGATACCATTGGGATATGGAGTCAGTGACAGGGATATCAATGACAAAGGCGCTCCTTGTGGAAGCTGAGGCATGTAGATACTTAAATGAAAGTGGAATACACACATACAAGGTTTACTCAATATATAAATGTTCAAAGGAAGTCGGAGCATAAGACATGAATTCTGAGTAATGAACATTAAAATACTAAAAGCAGGACATTAATAAATATATCCAATAGTTTAGTGCTTGAAAGGAAGTCAGAGCATGAAAAGCATGAATTCTGAGTAATCAAACATTAACATATTGATAGAAAGTAATAAGATAGATAGAACATTGTTCATGAAAACATCGAATTAATCTCAAGTAAAGGATGAAACCAATAACCACTCTCTATTACTGATCAGAACCTGTTTACAATAGTAGCAACCCCTAGTAACCTATTCCAACCCTTTATAACTCTAAAAATATTTCCTTTATAGAGTGAGGACTCATACAAATGATATGCCACCTTACTCCCCTCGAATTCCCACCTCAGGGACCTATTTCAAACATGATTCCATCACTTGGAGACTTCCTAGGGATATTTCTGTTTTGCAGAGTTTGAATACAAAAAGGACTCTTCTTTCATTAATAGTTCAACAAATCAATTTAATAACCCTTATCAAATGAAACCAAATAATTTTATGAGTGTACTAGAGTGCTGATGTGTCATTATGCCACGTGGATGCTGAGCTGGACCTCCTCCAAGTCTAATTTTTACAATTTTTTCACAAATTTAGTTAGTGAAAATTCTGAAAAATAGGCTTCTAAGATGAGTGTATAATTTCCAAACCCTAATGGATTTGCAAAAACTGAGAAAGGTTTTTTTTGATGGACCTGTGTTGAAGAAAAACCTCTTTCAAATTTCCAAATACTTTTTTCATTTGGTTTGAAATCAAACTTGAAGTTGATTGCTAAAATAATCATGTACATAAATTTTCATAGCACGTTTTAGTAACGTGGAAAAAATGGCTTCTCCATCAATCTTCTTGACTCTTTTCTATTCCAACATTTCAATCATGTCATAACACCTTACCACCATGGATCTCCCTCCTTGAATGATGCAAAAATTGGCTTTAAAAGCAAAAATACACCTACAGGTGCTTTCGTAGCATTTTTTGGCTATCAAGCCTGGGAAACACTACAAAACTGTGGAAAAGTGCAGAAATTTACAGTTTAGAAATGAACTCATATTTCCGAATCCTTGATATATTTTGCAAAACGGAAGGAGGTTTTTGTAGGTCAGTATATCTTAAAAAAAAAAACCTCTCTTGGCTTTTTGAAACAAATCTCCAGCTGTCCAGAATCTGCATTTGCAAAACATGTATAAAACATGAAATTTCTATTTTCTGAAAATAGGGCTAAAATAAATCTCTGTATCTCCCAATTTATAGCACCTTTGAGAAAAATGAAAGAGGTTATTGTTATTTGATATGTTCTTGAAAATAACCTCTCTCAATTTCTTAAAATACTTCTCTGTTTGCCCAGAAAACCGCCCTTGAAGTTGACTGCTCAAAGTCAGAAAATAGAAAAATGCTTCATATTTTACACTGAATTTGCTATGAAAGTAGGGATTCTTAGCTAAAATGACCTTTTCGGAGTTGTAATATTGGGAAATGAAATATTTCAGAAAATGATGATTGATGGAACATGAAAAGACTTGAATGGTGGTGGGTTTGGAACTTAGGATAGGCTAATATGAAAAAAATTAAATTTCCTAATGAACTCTATGATCATACCTTTGACACATGAACCTCTAAGACTTTGTCAAATGATGTTTCAAATTTTATGAGTGATAACAGGGGATAAAAAGGTCTAATGAAATCCATGCTCCACTTTTAAAATGGCTCTAGAGTCACTTGAGGTTGTAAAGGAATTTCATCCTTGGGTGTTAGCTTACCCATACTTTGACACTGATCACACCTGGTGGTGTACCTCCTTGCATATTAATGTAAAGTGGGCAAATAATAACCTGATTGTAGAAATTTGAAGGCTATTTTCTTAGCAGCAAAGTGGCCCCCACAGGGTCCATCATGGCATGCTAAGAGGATAGGAAATACCTCTTCTTCCCTCACACATCTTCCCAAGATCTGATCTGGCCCCAATATGAAAATATTCCCCCCAATCCAGGTTAATGGGGAACTCTTCCCTACGTTTAGCCCCCCTATAAATTCTTGACAAGCAAGCTGGGGGCTAGAATTGTTCTGGAGCCTCCAAGGAATGCTTTTCCCCTGAAAATTCATCCTCCTTGGAGTCTCTCTGTACTGTGCCTAAAATGCAATTCCTCTGCTAATTCATTCCTCAAAAGGGCCCATTTTTGCCCTCTATCCCTTTGCAAAATATCGCCTCCCCCTTCTCCCCTTGACAAACTCCCCTTCAATTTCCCCATCACCCCTTCAAACCCTCTCTAAATCTAGTTTTCACCCCTGTCTTGACTTTCCCCACCCTTCATTTCCCTATCGTTCCTCCCTTTAGGCTTAAAAAATGCTTCGAAATATGAAAAAACCATAATATAAGGCCTAAGCCCTTTCTTCCTTAGCCCCGCGCCCCCTATCCTCCATAAAACCCAGCGCCGTGACCCTTCCCAAAACCTTCAGTCGCTTAATCCCTCGGGCCCTTTCCTCCACTCGAAAATCCGTTAAAAACCTTTGTTAAACCATATTTTTGGGTAATTAATCAAACGGTAAAGGTTTGCCTTCCGTGCATTTCTCGATGAATCTCCGCCGTCCGATCAAAGGCCGATCCAACGACGCGGAGCGCGCCCGGGATGGTGGACCCCGCCTGCTCACATCACCCTCCAAATCCGCCGGTAAATTCCGCACCGCTCATCTGCCGCAGGTGGTATTACTCCGTTGCCCAGCGATTCCACTATCCTGTCGACACCTGTCCCCAGTACGACAGCAATACCACCCTTTCCCCGCGCGTTATCTCTCGGACAATGGCCGGGCAGCGGAATCCACGCGCGCCATCCGATCCACAGTGTTCCATCCAATGGTTATCGCCCTTCAAACCTGCACGTCGTTTAATCCCTGTCTTCTGCTCCCTATGGCCCACATCAGTTGCTCCCGGCCACCGATCTCCACCCAATCTGCGGCCCAGATATTTCCATGTGTTGCTACCTTTTCCGCAGTATCTCGGTCCCGCCACGTCATTGCCACATGTATCCCCGTACAGTCTCTCTTTCCACTGCATAAAAGCGCCCAAAGTTCGTGTTTTTAATGTTTTTCATATGTTTTCGCCCTCTGAACCAATAACTCTCCGCCAGAGCTCTGTTCATCGTTTCTTAGTTTCTTAACCCAAGCCTGCCTTAATTTGTTTTCACGTTCGCATTCTGGTCCCGCCACTGCCATCGTCCACTGTCGTGTTTTTCCTCACTGTTTGTTGTTCTGCAGGGGTTCCAAAGGTTGAAGACCGCCATGGTTTTACATGGCAGGCTGCGCTGTCAGTATTTAATTCAGGGGTTGATAATGTTATAAAATAGTCAAAGAAAGCAGCCAGGAAGGTTTTCATCAAGGACAGAAGATAGATTTCGAGCACTGAAATCTTTCAGCGCCATTAAAAGCCCGATCTACCCTGTCAGAAAAGACGAAGCGGCAAAGTATATCAGCACAGAACAAAGAGAGGTTAGGGCATGATAATGAAGATCCAGAGCCCTAAATCAGTGCGTTCAGAGGAAAAGCAATAGATCACAGACCCCGAGGATCGATTCGAAAGACCCCGAGCGCAGACAAAAGGTAATATCAGGGTTTCCGTCAGCAAAATGTTTTTCTTCGTCGGGGACAAGGCATCCATACTGCTTTTATTATGCAGAATGTCCCTGAAGAGTTTTCCCACCAAACTACAGCTCAAAGACAATCAGGCAGTTATGAGGCAGGCCTTCTTTGCAGCTTATTTCATTTATGTTCAAATCACCTGGAGTACCACAGGCCCAAAATGTCAAGATCAAATCTAAAGCAGATCGGTCTCTTACTAAGAAGGTGAGAGAAAATAAATTTGCAGCATTATCAAGCAGGATGGGCCTCGGCCCTGCATTCATTACTGTGTTTAAGGATACATTTAATTGGCACCTACCTCCTCAGCCGATCTTAGGATCATCTTTTGCTATAAATCACAGCAAGAAACATTGTAAAGGGGTTGGTTGTTGTTGCATTATCAGTGAATTGCAAGCACTTTTGTCCCGAGCCAAGTTTCCTGTGTAATGATTGTATGATAGGCTGAGAAATGTGATGTATTCAGGTTGAATGTAAAAGCTTTGGGCAGTGATGTACCTGATTGGTGTTGTGTTTAACATGATAAGCAGTTTTCATTGGATCCTGATCTACAGCAGTTGGTGATGTTTTTCTTATCTCTGTGTTTATTTCCATTTCATTTCATGTTCTTCTGACTGACATCTGAATGCATGATATAAGATTTACGCTTGTTAGGTACCTTATATCCCAGCTCTCTCAGTCTTTAATGTTTTCTGCTCATATGTGTGTCTGAATATTGTTTTTAATTGACTAAACCAGTGTAGTGGATGATTACTGCCTGCTCTCTGATGTGCAAGTTGATAGAATCAGTGTTCAGGTGTCTTTGTTAAGATTTAATTGAAAGAGGTTAGGAACATTGGGAGGTGTAAAGCCTGTCGCTGCCTCTTCATAACATGCCCTTCCAATACAAACCTTTTCAAGACCCCTTGTGTTGCCTATGGTTTTGTCCAAGCAGGCCTGGAGTTAAATGACCTCTGGCCTGATCTATAGACGAAATCAGATGGTTTTCCATCCTTCATTCTCATCCCTTAGTGTTCCATCCCACCAATCAGTCTTTGAGATCCAAATGCTCTAGATGACTAGCCCAATTGAAGCTTACACATTGAACATAAGTAAATCCTTTCTTGACTCCATTTCCCAACGGCCTTGATGTTCCCTGAGTTATCTATTCTTGCCTAGCTTCCTTCTTTACCCATCCTTGTCTTATGGTGAAACCTTCCTTCCTGATTCTCAACAACCAAACTCAAACAATCAAACAAACAACCTTGAGCCTATAACTAGCCTAAAATCACAATTGGGAACTTCAAAGACATATATCCTTTGATAATCATAGAGAGATCCCTCTCTGGACCTAGGAGGGCTGGATCCTAAGGTCTGAAAGTGGTTCTATGTTGTCTCATCTTTTGGTCTCTGTCAACCTGGCCAAAACATGGGAACCCCAACATAATGGCGACTCCGCTGGGGATTTTGAGTGCTTTTCATTTCGAACATCCTTAGAAGCTTAGAGCTCTGGTCAGGTTGACAGCAAGTCACACCTTTCTTGAATCAGCCTCCATTATTGAATATCCACCATACTCTTAGACAGAGCCTGGATAGGGCCAGGTAGCCTCCAGATCTCATCCTCTCTTCAGAGGTGACATATCTGGTAAATGCCCTCCCAGTCAATCTCTGGTTGGAGCTTGTTGCTTTAGAGGAGATTCATGAAATGTGATAGTGCCTGAGCACTGTGGTGGACAGTGTACCCTAGAATCATCCTAAACCCTCCACCTGGCGACTCCATTGTTCCTAAACGTTGAAGACTCCACTGGTGATCAGTAGGCCTGCTGATTATCTTGGTTTCACATCAGACTCCACTGGGAGACCAGTCTCGAAGCATAATGAAGACTCCACAAGGAGGCCAGTTCCCAAGACAACATTAACCACGGTAGAAATAACAAGTAGGGCTAAGCTGCTTGGCTTATAAATAGCACTCTGGCTCACAGAACCATTCATACAAGAGCTTTCCCTGATCCGAACCCACCTGAAACAGTTGATAATCCTGAGAAAATCCTTAAAAGAACACCTGTGAGTAGGAGATCAACTATTTCCAGCAACATTCATAGAGCCAATTCTGCACCAGAAGATCTTGCAGCTCTATTAGACCCTTTCTTCGACCTAGACCTTCAAAACAGATTACCTAGAACTAGGTCATTCAGTGTTTCAGACCAGCCAGACACTAGGGACAGTGAAACCCCTCCTTCCACACCTCCTGACCTTCATTTCCTTCAAAACTTGGGGCTTTCTCACCCTAGATCTGCTCAACAGACTTCTGCTGGTCCAAACATCCCTGTCATCCAACTACCAGTCGCTCAAGCCAACCCTATACCTCATCAGAACATCATCATGGCAGCCTGGTATGCACCTCTAGTTTTACCTCAGCCTCTACTACCCTTACCAGATGATTATCAATCAAAAATCCCACACTTCCCTGCTAAAGAGCCTACAACTGCACAACAACATGTAGATAAAATGGAGGACTCTTTCGACTATATGGAAATTGATGATGAAACAATCAAAATGAGAATTTTTGCACAGAGCCTAGGGGGAGAGGTTAAAAAGTGGTTTAAAAACCTACCTGCTGGTAGTATCAATGATCTCCCTGCTTTATACCAGACTTTCATTAATAAATGGGAAACTAGGGCGAACCCTCGTCAGCTCCTAGCAGAATACATGTCCCTTAAGAGGAACGCAGGAGAGAGTGTCCACGATTACACCACTAGATTCAACAACATTTATAATGCTCTCCCTCCACAAATGAAACCGCCACAAGGTATGGCCTTAGCAAAATACCCTGATGGATTTGATGCTGACATGGCCTATGAACTTAGGGATAAAGAATATACCACGTTGGAGGATATGCAGAAAGGGGCAGTAAACATAGAAGCAAATCTGATTGAGAAAAGAGCAAAACTGAGATCTGAGAAGAGGGTAACATACAGGGATGATAATGTAGCCTCCACGTCTGACCCCAATAATGAACGCGTGTGCAGAGAAATGGAAGAGATGAAACAAATGATGAAAAAAATGGCTGTCACGGTTAGTAACCTAAGAAAAAATCAGACTCAAAACCAAAACTTTAGAAGAAACAACAACACCCCCAACAGACAGAAAGAGTCAGATCAACAAGTCATTCCCCCGTTCCAAAAATTTCTTGATGAGGATGAGGGAATCATAGAAGAGTCTGAAGGGAATGTGATAAACATGTTCGAAACAGAGGACTCAATTCTGAACTGTGACTCAGAGGATGATCAGCCCTCATCTTCATATTGGGATGAGGAAAGATTAGAAACTGAAGAGTACAGACTTGGGTTCCAAGATGCCATGTTACAGGTCAGAGAACAATATGGGCTCAGGAGCAAAAAGAACCAAGACACTTCCAAAACCAAAACTCCTGAGGTGACCATCAAAAAGAGGCCTGAAAAATCTTCTAAAGTAACTGCTGTAAACGATAAATCAACAGCTGAGAGTTCTGAGAAAAACCAACAGAAAGGCAACCAAAACAATGAAAAACAAAGTCAACCAACCGGTAGCACTAGCACCTCAGTTAGTGCTCCTGATAAAACTATGTCTACACATGTACATAATGAGAAAACACAAACTAATTTAGCTACTAAGGTAGTTGCAAATAAAACAGAGTTGAACACTTCCAAGAGTCAATCCACTTTCAGTTTAGAAAGCGAGATTGCAAAAATTAAAATCTCTGTACCATTATCTGAGCTGGCCTCTCAGGATGTATATAAAGGCTAGATTTTGAAAGCATTAAATCTGAGTATAAATAATGACACTGTAAATTTGAGTGATGATCAGCCTGCCCTCTTATTCGGCCCCAAGATTGAGGGGAAATTTCAGGAAGGGGTAGTTCCACCTTTTTATATCAGTCTTAACATTCATGACAAGATCCTCCATAATGCCATGCATGACTCCGGAGCATCACACAATCTAATGCCTAAGGTAGTCATGGAGAAGTTAGGCCTCGAAATCACCAGACCCTATAAAGACTTGTATTCTTTTGACTCGAGTAGGGTAAAATGTCTTGGCCTCATCAAAGACTTATGTGTGAGCTTAACTCAGATTCCTGTGAAATGTATGGTCATGGATGTAGTGGTGGCAGACGTGCCACCCAAGTATGGCATGTTATTATCTAGATCATGGGGAGCCAAGCTGCAAGGCACCATGCAGATGGATGGCTCATATGCCACTATCCCTATATTTGGCCAATTAAGAAGACTGTATAGAGAGTCCCAAATGAAATTCCTAGTCAGTAGCCCCGAGAAACCTGAAAATTCACCATTATATTCTGTACATACCGACCTTGACTCCTTCATCTTTTGTAATGATGGATTCTTAGAAGAGCCAGAGTCCCAGAATAGGAATACAAATGAGAACACCGAGCCTATGGACCTCCACATAATGGCCACTCTGGAAGAATATGATCAGGAAAACCATGGGCAGCACACTGAAAACGAAGAGGAAATCAGCAATGAAGCCTGTAGGATCTGTGGTGGACCTCTCACTCCAAGTGAAACAGAAACAGAACAAGAACAACCAGCTAACCACCTTCCTGACATCCATGGCCTCTATGAACAACAAGATAGTTTACAACCTAGTACAGACCTCCCAACTCAACCTAATGGCGAACCCAGCTGTAAGGGAGAAAGTGAAGTGGAAGTAAACAAAGAACCCCTATGGGAAATGAACTTTGATGGGTCCTGTACTAGACAAAGCGCTAGAGCAGGAGTGTGGCTGCGTAACACCGAAAATGACCACGCAGAGAGCCACGCTGTCAATTTGCATTTCAAATGCACGAATAACATTGCAGAATATGAGGCTCTAATCTTGGGCTTAAATCTGTTGAAAAAATTAGGAGCCTGTAGGATAGTCGTGAGAGGAGACTCTGAGTTAGTGATCAAACAGATGAATGGTGAGTATTCGGAAAAACACCCCAGGCTTAGGGCATATAGGAATGATACTCTAGATTTGCTGAAAACATTCATTGAATATGATTTAGTATCCATTCCTAGGGGTCAAAACGCTATTGCAAATGGACTAGCCTGCCTAGCTAGCTCCTATCCTAAAGCCCCAGTTGACCAACAGATCATCATTCAGACTAAATTCAGGCCTGCAGTGCCAGACAATGAAAAATACTGGCAGGTCTTTGAAGGAGACAAACAGATTGAAGATTTCCTAATGGGCAGAAATGAGTTTGAATTTACTGATTCAGACTCAAAGTCTGATGGAAACTGCCCGAGTGAGGATTCCCCGGATGAACTAGAAACACCTTGTAGTATAGAAATAAATTCTTTTGCTGAAGAAACTGGAATTTCAGCCATAAAACGTGAAAACGCAGATAGAGAAGAAATGGAGGTGCTGCAAGCCAAAGACAAGAACATACCAAGAGGCTTAGCACCCTTAGAGGACCTCTTTGATTTCGATGATGTTGCAAAAAAGCCCACAATAGAACATGCAGAATCAGATGTAGAAGAATGCAACATAGGCACTGAAGACAAACCCAAAATGATAAAACTGGCTAAGTCCATACCTGCAGACATGAAGAAGAAATACATTGACCTGTTTAAGGAATTCATTGATGTGTTTGCATGGAGCTATGAAGACTTAAAGGCCTATGACACCAACATTATACAACATAAGATACCACTAAAGGAAAATCAGAAACCTTTTAGACAAAAACTTCGAAGAATTAATCCAAAACAATTGCCTGCAGTAGAAAAGGAAATTAAGAAGATGTATGATGCAGGCATTATTGTCCCTGTAAGGTTTTCTGATTGGGTGTCAAACTTAGTGGCTGTAAGGAAGAAAACAGGGGAGATTAGACTGTGCATAGACTTCAGAAACCTCAATAGAGCCTCCCTGAAAGATAACTACCCCTTGCCTAGAATGGAACATATCTTACAGAAGGTAGTGGGCTCTAAAAGAATCTCCCTACTTGATGGTTTTTCAGGATACAACCAGGTTCTGGTACTCCCAGAAGATCAACTCAAAACAGCTTTTACCACTCCATGGGGCACCTTCATGTATGTGAAAATGCCTTTTGGATTGATGAATGATGGAGCTACCTTCCAGAGAGCAATGGATATTGCTTTCTCAGATGAGATTGGACACTTTATAGTTATCTACTTGGATGACTTAACTGTCTTTTCTAAAACAGAAGAAGAACACTTAAAACATTTGAGGAAAGTTTTTGAAAAATGTAGAAGGTACGGTCTGTCCCTAAATCCCAAGAAGACTGTTTTTGGGCTGCAAGAAGGTAAGCTTCTTGGCCACATTATATCTGAGAAAGGGATTAGGATAGACCCCCAGAGAGTTGAGGGAATACTTCAAATTACACATCCAAGAAACATCAAGGAGCTACAATCCTTCATTGGGAAGATCAATTTCCTTAGAAGATTTATCCCCAATCTTGCTGAGCATCTTAGGAAAATGACTGAAATGCTAAAGAAAGATGCAGGGATCAAGTGGACTGTTGAAGCCAAAAAATCTTTTGAGTCAGTAAAGCTTGCACTCACCCAGGCCCCTGTCCTTATCAGCCTTGACTTCTCAAAAGATTTTCTGATCTTTTCATTTGCTTCCCCACACACAATAGCTGCGGTTTTACTGCAGAAAAATTCGGAAGGTAATGAACAACCTATAGCCTTCTTTAGTAAAGCCTTAAGAGATGCACCCTTAAAGTACAACATCATGGAAAAGTAGGCCTATGCCCTGATTAAGGCCTTAAAAGACTTTAGGGTGTACATTCTGCATTCTCACACCATCGCCTATGTGCCAAATATAGTGGTCAAAGATATCCTGTCCCAAGACCCAGATGGAGAAAGGGGCAAATGGATTGCTACAATTTTAGAATATGACATTGAAATCAAACCCACCAAGCCGATCAAAGGTCAAGGCCTAGCCCAATTGATGGCTAAATCTAATCTACAGGCCCTTGATATTAACATGATGAATGCCCTGGATGAGCAGGAAGGATTGCCCCATCAAACTGTTGAGGAGCAGTTTCAGAACTCTCCTTGGTACACTGATATCCTTTACGTGCTCACACACCTCAATGCCCCTCCAGAACTGTCCAAAACAAAGGCCAGATTCATAAAACTCAGAGCTAGAAATTACTGCATTATGAATGAGAGTTTATATTGGAAAAATCCAAATGGTCTTTTGCTGAAATGTTTGCCTGAAACCGAAGCTGAAAAAATCAAACAAGAATTCCATGCTGGGGAGTGTGGAGGCCACCTGAGTTGGAAGGCCACTGCAAATAAGATAGTCAAGGCTGGGTACTATTGGCCTACACTCTTTAGTGATGTTCATAAAATGGTTCTTACCTGCCACAAATGCCAAATTTTTGAGGGCAAAAGAAAGCTCCTTCCCCTCCCTCTGCAACCTATCACCATAGAAGGTCCCTTCATGCAATGGGGCTTAGAATTCATTGGAGAAATCCACCCCTCTTCTTCTGGGCAACACAAATGGATCTTGACTGCTACTGATTACTTCACTAAGTGGATTGAAGCCATACCCACTAGGAATGCCACTGATTCTGTCATCATTAGGTTCCTAGAAGACTTCATATTATCTCGGTTTGGCTGCCCAAGGAAAATAATCACTGACAATGCTACTGCTTTAGGATCCAAAAGAATGATTGATTTCTGTCACAGGTACGGAATTGCACTTGGACATTCAACTGCCTATTACCCCCAGGGTAACGGCTTGGCTGAATCATCAAATAAAAGCCTGGTTACAATTATTAAGAAGCTGCTGGAAGAGAACAAAAGGTCTTGGCATAAAAAGTTGATACATGCCTTGTGGGCAGACAGGCTCACTACGAAGAAATCTATTGGCATATCACCTTTCCAGCTGGTTTATGGGACAGAAGCAGTTTTTCTTACTAGCCTTGGGATACCAGTGGTAAATATTATTCAAGAAATCTAATCAGAATAAGACAACATGATAAGGAGAATTAATGAAACAATCCATTTGCAGCAAACAAGAGAGCAGGTTTATGACAGAGCTGTCAGAGTACAGGAAGCTATAAAGAGACAGTTTGACAAAAGAACCAAAGCCTCAGACTTCAAGGTTGGGGACAAAGTTCTGAGATGGGATTCAAGAAGAGAGGATAAAGGCAAACATGGCAAATTCGACAGCTTGTGGCAAGGTCCATTCATCATTCAAGCCACCGTGGGTCCTAATGCGTTTTTCTTGCAAGAACTTGATGGTACAGAGCTGTTTGGGGGTCCTGTCAATGGCAGGATGCTCAAACACTATTTCTTCTAATTTTCCATTTCCAGTTTCATTTCCATTGTATATACCGTTGCAAATTTTCATTTTCAAGAAAAGAGAAGAAATTGTCCAAAAAAAAAAACAGAATGAGAAGAGAGGTTCAGACATGCTCAAAACATGAACCTACGAAATAAAAAAAGAAGTGACTCAAACATGCTCAAAACCTGAGTCACAAGAAAGAAAGAAGGATGTTTCACAATTGCAGAATTCCATGCCTTCACAGTTTTGTTTTCTTCAAGTCTCAGCCCAGCAAGTCAGACAGTTTAATCCTGGCTTGGCTGTGTTTAAATTTCCTGTCTTAGGATGTAGGTGAAGGAACCTGTTGAACAGTTTAATCTCAACAGGCGGTAGATTAGGTAGAGAAATAGATGAGGCCAACAGTCTAATCTGGCCTCATGGAGCAATAAGGGTAGAAATAGAATAGGTTTGTTTTCTGTTTTGCAGAATAAAATGTAAAGGGTCTGCTAGTTCAAATGCACCCAAGGGAAAATTGCTAGAGCTCTAGTTTGGGTAGGTAGATTGGTTGGGAAAATATTTCTGCTGATTTTTGTATCTAATATATTGTGGCAGCTAATATAAAGAAAGAAGAAATATGGCTTACCGCAGCAGGCGTCTGGCCTACACCAAGAGATCAATTTCTGAATTCTTGACTCCTTCAAGAAGAAGCCATCCCCATGTGGAGCCACTGTTATCCCCCCTATAAATTCTTGACAAGCAAGCTGGGGGCTAGAATTGTTCTGGAGCCTCCAAGGAATGCTTTTCCCTTGAAAATGCATCCTCCTTGGAGTCTCTCTGTACTGTGCCTGAAATGCAATTCCTCTGCTGATTCATTCCTCAAAAGGGCCCATTTTTGCCCTCTATCCCTTTGCAAAATATCGCCTCCCCCTTCTCCCCTTGACAAACCCCCCTTCAACATCTCCATCACCCCTTCAAACCCTCTCTAAATCCGGTTTCACCCCTGTCTTGACTTTCCCCACCCTTCATTTCCACATCGTTCCTCCCTTTAGGCTTAAAATGCTTCGAAATACGAAAAAACCATAATATCAGGCCCAAGCCCTTTCTTCCTTAGCCCACGCCCCCTCTCCTCCATAAAACTGACATGGCTATTCCCAAAACCTTCACGCTTAATCCCTCGAACCCCTTTCCTCGCAGCTCGAAAAATCCGTTAAAAAACCTTTGTTAAACCATATGTTTTGGTAGTGTCAAATGATAAAGGTTTGCCTTCCGTGCATTTCTCGACGAATCTGCGTAGGTAGATCGAAGCTGATCCAACAATGCGGAGCGCGCCGGGATGGTGGACCCCCGCTGCTCACGTCTGCCCTCGAAATCCATGCGGTAATTCCCGCACCACCATCGCACGCGAGGTGGTTTTTCCGGAGAGCCAGTCCCATTCGGCGACGGACGCGTGTCTTTCGGTCTGACGGCCTAAACGCTTTCATACGTTATCCTCCCGACGATGGCGGGTGGCCAGGGAATCCCACCAGCACCTTAGATCCATAGCCCTCCATCGCAGTCGAAAATTGCCGGACACAACGCGGTGTTTAACCTGCTGTCCCCCGCCCCCGTGGCCCACTGTACGTCGTTCTCCGCCGTCGATCGTCGCCCGATCGACGGTCCTGATCTCTCTGTTCATCGTTGACCACTCCGTTGTCCCCAGGCATCCACGTCATCCGTCCCCGTGTTTTCTCCGTACGCCACGTCAGCACCACACGCATCCCCGTACTGTCTCTCTTCCCACTGCATAAAAGCGCCCAAAGTTCGTGTTTTTAATGTTTTTCATATGTTTTCGCCCTCTGAACCAATAACTCTCCGCCAGAGCTCTATTCATCGTTTCTTCACGTTCTCTCCCAAGCCCCCGTCTGCATGGCTGTTTTTCACGTTCGCATTCTGTTCCCGCCATTGCCATCGTCCACTGTCGTGTTTTTCCTCACTGTTTTTTGTTTTGCAGGGGTTCCAAAGGTTGAAGACCGCCATGGTTTTACATGGCAGGCTGCGCTGTCAGTATTTAATTCAGGGGTTGATAATGTTATAAAATAGTCAAAGAAAGCAGCCAGGAAGGTTTTCATCAAGGACAGAAGATAGATTTCGAGCACTGAAATCTTTCAGCGCCATTAAAAGCCCGATCTACCCTGTCAGAAAAGACGAAGCGGCAAAGTATATCAGCACAGAACAAAGAGAGGTTAGGGCATGATAATGAAGATCCAGAGCCCTAAATCAGTGCGTTCAGAGGAAAAGCAATAGATCACAGACCCCGAGGATCGATTCGAAAGACCCCGAGCGCAGACAAAAGGTAATATCAGGGTTTCCGTCAGCAAAATGTTTTTCTTCGTCGGGGACAAGGCATCCATACTGCTTTTATTATGCAGAATGTCCCTGAAGAGTTTTCCCACCAAACTACAGCTCAAAGACAATCAGGCAGTTATGAGGCAGGCCTTCTTTGCAGCTTATTTCATTTATGTTCAAATCACCTGGAGTACCACAGGCCCAAAATGTCAAGATCAAATCTAAAGCAGATCGGTCTCTTACTAAGAAGGTGAGAGAAAATAAATTTGCAGCATTATCAAGCAGGATGGGCCTCGGCCCTGCATTCATTACTGTGTTTAAGGATACATTTAATTGGCACCTACCTCCTCAGCCGATCTTAGGATCATCTTTTGCTATAAATCACAGCAAGAAACATTGTAAAGGGGTTGGTTGTTGTTGCATTATCAGTGAATTGCAAGCACTTTTGTCCCGAGCCAAGTTTCCTGTGTAATGATTGTATGATAGGCTGAGAAATATGATGTATTCAGGCTGAATGTAAAAGCTTTGGGAAGTGATGTACCTGATTGGTGTTGTGTTTAACATGATAAGCAGTTTTCATTGGATCTTGATCTACAACAGTTGGTGATGTTTTTCTTATCTCTGTGTTTATTTCCATTTCATTTCATGTTCTTCTGACTGACATCTGAACGCATGACATAAGATTTACCCTTGTTAGGTACCTTATGCCCCAGCTCTCTCAGTATTTAATGTTTTCTACTCATATGTGTGTCTGAATATTGTTTTAATCGACTAAACCAGTGTAGTGGATGATTATTGCCTGCTCTCTGATGTGCAAGTTGATAGAATCAGTGTTCAGATGTCTTTGTTAAGATTTAATTGAAAGAGGTTAGGAACATTGGGAGGTGTAAAGCCTGTCGCTGCCTCTTCATAACCTGCCCTTCCATACAAACCTTTTCAAGACCCCTTGTGTTGCCTATGGTTTTTTCCAAGCAGGCCTGGAGTTAAATGACCTCTAGCCTGATCTATAGACGGAATCAGATGGTTTTCCATCCTTCATTCTCATTCCTTAGAGTTCCATCCCACCAATCAGTCTTTGAGATCCAAATGCTCTAGATGACTAGCCCAACTGAAGCTTACACATTGAACATAAGTAAATCCTTTCTTGACTCCATTGCCCAATGGCCTTGATGTTCCCCGAGTTATCTATTCTTGCCTAGCTTCCTTCTTTACCCATCCTTGTCTTATGGTGAAACCTTCCTTCCTGATTCTCAACAACCAAACTCATACAATCAAACAAACAACCTTGAGCCTATAATTAGCCTAAAAATCACAATTGAGAACTTCAAAGACATATATCCTTTGATAATCATAGAGAGATCCCTCTCTGGACCTAGGAGGGCTAGATCCTAACGTCTGAAAGTGGTTCTATGTTGTCTCATCTTTTGGTCTCTGTCAACCTGGCCAAAACATGGGAACCCCAACACCCTACAATATTTATTTTCTCCTTGGAGGATAGGTTTGGAGGGAACCTCCAAAAAAAAAATATTTGGCTTTATCAACAAACCAAGGAGAAAGAACTGAGATGGAAAAGAGATGTTCATATGGAAGTTGATCATCTATCATTTCTTCCTTTCCTGCAGGCAGGGTTAGTCTTGACAATAAATATGCAACCACATTCGCTTTCCCTAGTTTATCAACAACAGTGAAATCAAATTTTTGCAATAATAACAACCATCTAATTATCCTAGCATTTACATCAAATTTATTCATTAAATACTTAATGGTTGCATGATTAGAGTGGGAAGGTAGTGATCAAATTTTCTTAAAGTTATTCAAAATATTCTTAACAATTGTTTTCCCAAAAAAAAATGAATCTTTAACCAACATTCCCAACAAAGATGAATCCAATTTACTAAAATATTTAATGAACCTTCTATAATACATAACTAATCCAAGGAAAATCTTGTCATCTCTTTGATTTTGAGGGATAGGGACCCTTTTTGTAATGGAAAACTTGTTTGGGTCAACCTGTATTTCTTCCTTGGATATAGAGTGGCTAAGGACAATCCCTGCATTAATCAAAAACTCACATTTCTCAGGGCTCCATGAAATATTCATTTCAATAAATTTCAATAAGACTTTGCACAAATTAGAAATATCTTCCTGGAAGTCACACCCATAAGGAGGGAAACCATCCATGTATATCTCAACAGAGTCATGAGCAAGTTCAACAAAGATACTTAGAACTGCCATATGAAAAGTAGCAAGTGCATTACACAGACCGAATGGAAGAACTCTATAGGCAAAGGTACCCCAAGGACATGTAAATGTGGTATTGTCTTGGTCTTAAGAGCTTATATGAATTTGGTTGTACCCACTAAATCCATCCATGAAGGAGAATAATTTATTTTCTGCAAGGCCATCTAAGATTTGGGAAATGAAGGGTAAAGGAAAATGACCCTTCTTTGAAGCCTTGTTAAGTTCCCAGTAATCCACATAGATTCTACACTTCTCATTCTTCTTGGGAAATAAAACAAGAGGTGACACTCACTCACTATATGAAATGGGGTATATGAACCTTGCATCCAGTAGCTTTTGTAATTCTTCTTTAACAATGTCCTTAAGATCTAGGTTCATCATTCTCTAGGGTTGGCGCACAGGATTGCATCCTTCTTTGATGTAGATATGATGAGTACAAACTAAGGTATTCACACCTTTCATTTCTTTATAATCTCAAGAAAAATCATCCAATTGTTACATCAATACATTGCATAATTGTTCTTCCTGTTTGGCCGAGAGAGAGGGGTTGATATTTAGAGTTATGGATGGGACAAACTCTGCAATATTGGCATATTATGGGCTATAGTCAACAAAGCATAAGTCATTCCAAGGAGTACTCTCAGATTCTTTTAGCAACCCATCAAATGGTATGGAAGTGGGAGGTCGATTATGTAGGATATGGTCAATAATGTCATCTTCATCCAGTTTCCCCCCTCCTATAAAAATATATAGAGTGTAGACTGGGTAGGAGGTTGTGTGAAACAATTAGTCCTCTACCTCATCCTCTAACCATAAGGGTAAATCATGTTTAATAGAAGGTTTATCATGAGGATACAACACAAGTTGTTTTGATAAATGTCCATTCTTGATATTCATGTTACCATCCCTACGACTATTGTAGGAATCAATCGTGGCCAACCAAGGTCTTCCTAAATGAGAGGATATCCATTAAACTTGGTTTTGGGATGGAGGACCATGAATCAGTAGGGTACTGCTAGGAGTCAATTGAGACCATGACATCCTCAACAATTCCCTCAGGAGCTACTATGGATATTTCTGCAAGTTGTAACACTATAGTGGTATTTCTCAAAGACTCTTGGATATTGAGCTTCAACATGGTTTCCATAGTCATCACATTTATTGCAGCCCCAAGATTAATCAGGGTACTGGGGACCATAATGCCATCGATGTGCACATCCATTAATGCACTGCTGGGCTAGGTAATTTGGGGAGATCACCCTCGCAAACATCAGATCAGATAGTTTTCCAACAACATTGATGGTGGGGGTATCTCTTCTTATTTTCCCAGGATTTTTGAAACATCTTTCTTTAATAAGATTTTTGTATATGGGAACATTTTTAATGGCCTGGAGAAGGGGTATCTTGACACATAAATTCTTCAATTATCCTAGAAGTTCAAACTCTTATGGGGTTTGTTGGTTAGGGTGGATCAACCTTTCAAGATAGGGTGTGAATTGACTTGAGGGGAACTATCTCCCTTCTCTTCCTCAAGCTCTTCACATGGAGAAGGTGGGTGATTATTTGGGATCATCCCCCGAGACTAAAGGTTGATCTCTTATATTTTCATAACATAAGTAGGAAAGGATGTCTCTCCATTGTAGACCTGTTGTGCCTACTTATTTTCCGGGTTTAGATTGGGTTGAGCAGGAATTTGAGGTTTCTTAGGTGGGGTATGATGAGCTAGTTGTGGTTTATTTTGGGGTGGAGGCAGTAAAGCCAGGGGCTGGTTTGTTTGAGGCCTCCACCCTTGTGAGGGGTTGCCCCATTGTGAATATTGGGGTGGATATGTCTGAAAAATATGGTTGACAGGTTAAGGAGGATATGGAGGCGAATAAGGCAACGAAGGAGGTGTGGACCATGATGGATGAGTGGAAGGGTACCAAGGTTAGAAAGGTGCATTCTAATTTGGATTGTAGTGAGGATAATGTACACCTTGCATGCCTTGTTGACATGGTCGAGGACATGGGGGTATCCTTTGGTTAATGAAGCACGATTGTTCTGACCCACTCTCTACTCCTCCCTAGTGTACAACCTTGAGGCATGATAGAGAGGGACATCTGTCTGTTGTATGATTCTCTTCATAGACTAGGAAAACTCATATGCCATTTAGTGGCATTCATTCATAGGATGTATTTTAGTACATCTAGGGAAGAAAATAGCCAATGCCCCTTATGCTTCCTCTTGATTTCTATTTATTTGCATAGTATCCATTTGCAAGGAAAATGTATGCAACATTTCACTCTTGAAATCCTCCAACATAATCCCTATCTCATGCTTGATGGATGTTGTGGATGGAGAGGAACTGACCAAGTTTTGGCTAGACCTACCATTTTTCCTAGCAGCCCCAGAGTGATTCTTGAACAGATTTTTGATGTCATCATAATGTAATTGGTAGATATCCCCTCCATATAGCATGTTGAGGGTTTCCATCACATCCTCCCTGATCCCTCAGAGAAGAACTAGCTTGAGCAACTCAGGATCAAGGGTACATTTGGCCTTCCTATAATTGAGTTGAAATATTTCTCATAGTCCTCTACAGATTTATTAGGTCCAAGAGTCATCCAAAAAATTTCCTCCTTTTTTTATTTGGACATACAGTAGTATTGGTAATTATAATTGAAGCTTTGCTGCATCTGGGCCCAGGTAGTGATGTTTTCTCTAGGTAGACCCATAAACTAGCACAACACTACATATTTAAGGGTAGAAGGAAACAAATTCTACTTTTGTTTGTCAGAGGCATAGTCATAGATCCTACAAACAAAAACAAACTCAAACATGAAGGTGTCAGGATCCTCAGAGGTCAAGCCATGGAAATGTGGAAAGAAAGCACGACTTATATTCTTCATTATAGCCTCTCCATTGGTTTCTTTGATGGGGAAAATATCATTGTTCCTGTTTTCAACCATGGTTTGGGTAGGTGAGGTGGGTTTTTCTTCTTCCCCAATAGGTTCTTCAATTTTAGTTTGCTCACCTAGAGGGTCTTCTAACTCCCCTATAGTCAGAGAGGGAAGTTCACAACCATCGAATAAGGATGAAGGCTGGCTACTTGAGGATGTGGGGTTTTTTGGTAAGAACTTTCCTTGGTTGTCCTTACTCCTATGAGGCATGAAAGAGCATATTTTTTAGAAATTCACCTTTTCAAAGAAAAAAGATTGATGCAAAGAAAAAAAAATGCTTAAGCAGAAACAAAACCTACTTAGACACCTCCCCGACAACGGTGCCAAAAAATGGTGAGCCCTGGTATTGCATAGAGAGCATTGCAACTCCCAAGGGCTACTCAACTTAAATTATTAATCGGCGGTTCGTACAAACTTAGAGGTGAAAGTGCTATATGCACAGTAGGTTAGGTTCTACTCATGTCACCCTCAGTCATGAATTCAAATCCAGGTTCCAGAGACTTTTTCTCCAACTATCTACTGTGAAAACCTCCTATGAAAGCATAATTGAACCTGATTCTAACTAGGAAAATGAAAATGCCCTTCATTCAAATGTAGATTCTAATTAACATTGAATGAAAGAGAAAGGGCTAGTCTACTTGCAGAAGTAAATCTACTCTATTTTTCACATTTCATCAAATCTATAACCTACTTTCATGTATCATTGATCTATTTTACATTTGCTTGAAAATCCGAAATATAGGTTTTAGCATGCTTGTGAATAAAAACATTAATTCCAACTTTATTTTGCAGTGAGGAAAAGAGGAGGTTGGAGTGATATAAGTACTTCTCTTAATCATCAAATCACAAGTTGCGGGTCATTGTTAATATTAACTAAGCTAAGGTCGAAGTGTGGATAAAAATAGGTGAAGGGAAACAATGCTACAACCCTGCTATAGGAGGTCCTATATTTCTACAGGAGGACCTGCTTTGCTAGAGGAGGGGTTGCGAGACCCTTTTGAGGTTGGAGATGGTGTTTTGAGGATAGGATAAGATAAATGTAGGTAGGAGGGAGCGAATGGAGTTTGGGGAAGCCTCGTAGCCAATCCCAGGACCTCTCAGAGGTATGTCTTGCACCAAGGTGGATGCCCACTGTGTCCTATAATTTCCTTAATATAATGACATTGTGGAAACAAAATTTTGGAGCAATTGATGTGTAAAGGGAGAATATGGAAAGGTCCAAGTGGAGATGGAAAGATGTGCCCACCCCTGTATATCAACACAACCCTGCAACTATCCAAACACATGCATTAAATGACTAATAACATAGTGTGATAAACCATCATGGAAAAGATGAGTTGAATTTGACTAAAATCTATTCTATTCCACAACAATACTCTGATAATTGAACAAAATCCTAATTGGCAGAGAATAAACATGAAAAACGATAATTAGCATCTATCTATTTCCAAGAAATCAGAAACAATTTTTTTTGGACTGAGATTATGAATCTTTCCCATCACTCCTCCCACAAGAGAGGTGACAGTGAAGCCTACAATGACAAGTTTTTAGAGCTTAATATATACTGCAACTAAAAAAAGACATAAAATGATTTGACACAAGAACAAGGCAGAAATACAGAAGAGTGACTAAAGCTTCTAGGTTGGGCCCAAACCTAAGGGTTTCAACCCTCTAAAACTAGCTTAGATGCAGATCAATGACAACCTTCTCATTAGAATAAAATAATAGTCTCATACATCACACAGAAGTTAAAAATAACAATTTCAAGCACTAGGCTCGATAGCTACTCTTAGTTGAATCAAAGATTCGAATCCTGATGATCCTTTCAACTGGTTTATTTATACAAAAAGGTAGTTGATAGCAGTTCCCTTGGAAATAGGAGTGATTCCCTCCTTGATCTCAAGAATTGTGGATTTGGTCCCCTTTGAGCTTCATGTGCACTTATAGTTACTTGGTTGTTAGTGAATTTGAGCTTGTGAGGATTTTGTGATCTTAAGCCGAGTTAGAGAGTTAAGGAGGTGGACAAGCCTCCTTAGATTCTCTCCTGGTTGTCTCCATCAAGCCCCTACATAGTGAATTCCTAAAAAATGCTTCTTTTTCCTACAATTTAATCACATTAGGCCACAAAATATGTCAGACACCTTTTACTCTTCTTGCTAAGCATATTATGACTAAAAATGCGAATTAATGTGAGAAAAAGATAATTATAAGAATTGGAGGATAACATAATGAACTTCAAAATATACCTATTAATAGGACCCATCAGGATACCAGTGGTATTTAGAGAGTGATTTGGATGACAGTAACTTTGGAGGCAGTGGTATTTAGAGAGTGATTTGGATGACAGTAACTTTGGAGGCAGTGGTATTTAGGGAGTGATTTGGATGACAGTAACTTTGGAGGTTTCAATACCAGTGGTATTCAGAAAGATTCCCAAATATACATCTCTGGTTGATTATATATTTCACATCAGAATTGATTTGATTATACAATATTTTCGTTTTATATCTGTCTGCATGTGATCTTCATATATAGTTCCACATAGGGAGAGCCTTTCCAACTAACCTTACAGCTAAAATATTCTTTTGGTCATGGAAGAAATTTCGCATATGGTCACTATTACATTGGAACTCGAGTTTCATTCATTATTTAACTTAAATTTCGGGTATGATGAAGAATATATTTTGCGAATTTTGGATTTATCAAATGATCAATATATCGAGATCTATAGAATTCAAGGAATTGAATTGGATAGAAGTTTGATACACGGCTCCTATTAGCAATCCTGGCTCATGATTTGGCTTGAGACTTTTGCTATCATTTTTGCAATGACAAATGAAAAGATGGAATTGAAGCAATATCATATCAATTTATTGTTGAGAATTTAAGATTGAAATGGTTCGAGTTTCATTGAAAGTTAGAACGGTGATGGATACATTTGGATGATGAATGATCCCAAGTTTCACCGCTTGGAGAATAAATCTCAGACCCACTTTTTAACTGATTATTTTCTTTTATGTGAATTAAGGTGATGGGAATTGATGGAAGAGTACGAAAAATAAGTAGTTTTGTTAGTCATTTTATGGTATTTGAGTCGCTCGAAGATGGAGAAGCATATGACTATCCTTTTCCTACTCATAAAGACCCGGGTGCAGATGGATATTCGAGAACACACGATTCACATCTGCGATCCAAATCGAAAAGGAAATTAAATCCATGCGTAATTTCATTTTTAAATTATAATTTTGTTGAAGTGTTTTTTTACAGTTTAGAATGAGTAGATGTGCAATTTTTTTTAAATTTAATAGATATATAATATATTCAGTGCCATTCTCTGTGATTCATCTCTAAGTATCTTTCTGGAATTTACAATTGCATAACCTTTATTTATTTGAAGTTTGAATAAACATCGTAAACCTATATTAACGCTCATTAAGTGCTTCTTGTTTACCTCCAATCACCTTTATCTCAAAGATAATCCATTAAGTCCAAGAAGTATTTCTTTTTTTGTAAATTTCGTAAGTCCTGTCTATTTTCTATTTTGTAAAGAGCAAGTTGCTATAAAAATTTCACAGTTAATGGTAGCCTCAACCTACCCAAAGGAAACCAAGTCTGTTGGCCACCTCAAAGAGTTAAAAGCCAACCAAAATTGGTATTTTTTTTTCCTTCTACTATCAGCTAATATCCCTTTGCTATGTCCATAAAAACTACAAATAAAACAAAGGCTATACTTAATGTCTTCAAAAAACATACAAAACTAAATTTAACGAAGTGTTAACCATCTGAAGAATCTACAGGTGCTGGGTCTTTTGCATTTGACCTTGGCATCTCAGCTTGTTGCATGTTCAGGAGCTGCTGTTCAATCCTTCCTATTCGCGCATTTGCTTGAATTTGCGCCTTGGTCATTTCCCACATATCCTGTTTAATCTGCTGAAGCTCGAAAAACATTGAAGGATTGACTTGCTTTTCTGGCAAGCTCAACATCGCCTTTGCTAAAACACATTTAATTTTCCAATATGTCTTGACAGATTTTTGGAATAAAGAAACTCTTCCTCTGGTATTACCTGGGCCAGAGATAAAATCTAGCCTTTCCTTTTGTTCTTGAATATCATCATCACTATCCCTTTCCCAACCTTGTATAGTTTTACAAATATGCTTTGGAACCCCTGTTTCATAAATATTTGCTATATTTTCCAGATTCTGCTGATGATTCTTTCTTCCTCTTTTGCTTGGACCAACTACCTGGGGTGGCTGTAACTTCTTTCCTTTGCCTTTTTTCATTCTATCCTGAATGCTACTGTCTGAACTTATAACTAATAGGAACCCTGTATATCGAACAATAGCAATAATATAAAACTTAGGATCAATAATAAATTCCAAAAGTTTCTGATTTACCCGAATAGTGGAGCATGGTTTGCGCTTTTCAATCATTCGGATGTTAACATACTGTCCCTTCTCTTTCCCAGGATACTTCCTCTATTGAATGAAAAATATAATGGTTTTCTGGATATTAAAAACTGTATTTGCAAAACTACTTGAGTTTCGATTGACACCAAGTAAATGAGAATTAAGATAGTGATGATTCCTGGCCATTATTTTACCCACGCAGGGGAGGGATTTATAACAACAAGAAAATGAAATTTGAAGGGGCTTCTCTTTATCCACATAGGGAGGGATTTATAGCAGTAAGAAAACAAAATTTGAAGGGGCTTCTCTTTACCCACATAGGGGAAGGATTTATAACATCAAGAAAACGAAATGTAGTTGGATTTCCTTTTGAAATTAGGGTGAAAACTGAAAAGGCAGAAAACAAAAAGGAACCAAAAATGTCTATGAACTTCAAGATTTTGAATAAAGAGACCGAGCTTAACCAGACCTTTCAGAACAAAGTAAGCCAAATTCCAGAACAAACCTTCAAAATTCTTTGCGAAGCACAAATTTACCCTATACTCCCAGACATGACTAAGGTGCAGGAGAAACAAACTAAGCAGATTACCAGGAACTTGAGTAACCAAATATTTACAAAAGCAGCAACTAAACCCATACCTTATGACAATAATAAGATAAAGATAGGGATGAATATCAGGGTTGCGAAAACAGGGTGGAATTTTGAAGTGAACCCCCTCTATCATTACATGCAAATTGTGAAAAACTAAAAAACAGGCCAGACTCGACAACAACTCTGCATGGCCACTAAGAATTTCAGAGTTCATTGACAGTAGATGAGCAGGAAAACTTAAGATTGAGACTAGAGTGATGAGAACCAGAACATGCCCAGAAAACCTCTGCCCCTTATGCTGAAAATCCTACTCTTTTAGAACTCCTATCGCTGCTATTGTCCACGATTCAGCTCTTGTCTGAATTACCATTTTGCAAGAGCAAGCGAACCTTTTCAATCTCCTATCCCGCGTCTGACGACCCATCACGGCCTCTGCCATGCATTTATGGTATGAACCGAGTTTCATTGTGATGATAAGGTAGGGCGTGCGAGGTTGGTACCACCATGTTGATTTAAATGTTGCACTAAGTGGTCAACTGACATGCCCACCACGTGGCGTCGTCATGCTGCTGTCTCCTGTTTGGTGGCACCCCAATCGGAGATCTTCATTGCCACTTAAATCTCTGTCTAGAATGAGCTGGAGAGAGTGTAATTCAATATTGCAGATTCTAGCCCTTGGCATGACATCCAAATGTCGCTCATTATTGCTACAGCCCCAATTTGCTAAATAATCTGCCGCCTCATTACCTTTTCTGCGAACATGCATTGGTATCAAATACTGGATTCCTTTGATCAATAAGCTTATTTCTTGAATAATATTCGCCGTTCTCCAGCTTTTACTTATATTTTCCCGAGCTGAACCTTTTTGTAATTTACATAGAATTCCAGTGACCATTGCAGAGTCTCCTTCTACAATAATTCGCTGATAATTCTCTCTTTTTGCTATCAATAATCCTTGTTTTACTGCTGTCAATTTTGCTTCATTGTTGGCTACATAACCCAGATCCAGAGCATAGACTCGACAAACTTCTCCACGACAATTTCTAAAGATCCCTCCTGCTCCTGCTTGTCCTGGATTGCCTTTTTATGCACCATCATAATTAAGCTTAATAAAACCATTCTGTGGTACCTTCCACCTATCTTCTATATTTTGGGATGGAGGTTGATATTTCCAAAGATTTCAATATAACATCTCTGGTTTCAAATCTAGACTTTCATTTGAGTCTCTATACCTTAAGTCTTCCAATCATCCTCTGTCCAACTTTCCACTAAAATTGTTTCTCTTATATTCACAATCATCTTTTGCCATATTTGGTTATTTGTTTGTTCTTCTCGTCTGAATATACGGTGATTCCTTTCTTTCCATATGCCCCATAAAATAAATCCAATAGATAACTTCCATGCTCTATTCAATACTTCACATTTGAAACCTCATTTTCGCCAATTATTAATAGTTTCATTTATATTTGTGTTATCTATGTCTGTTTGTTGGAAAGTCCTTGCAATATTGTTCCAGAGAAACTCCGCATTTGGGCAAGTGTTTAGAAGGTGTTCTATTGATTCATTTGTTGTTCTACACATGTAACAAACGGATGGTCCATACATTCCTCGCTTCTGCAGGTTGTCCCATGTAAGAATTTTCCAATGGCTTAATAGCCAGAGGAAATATTATACTTTTGGCCAATGTTTTAATGCCCAGATTTTTCTCCATATCAATATTTCATTATTTATGATATTCTGAGACTGGATATGATATCCCTCCTGTATAGTGAACATTCCTTTACTTTGATAACCCCATCTTAGAATATCACTTCCTACTGCATGAGCGATTTTCCTTGCTTTCAATTATTTTTCAAGGTTAATCCATTGTTGCGTTTTTGGTGCTTCTGGCCAGTGGGTTTTCTCTTTCCATATTCACCACTGGCTATTATGATGTTGGCACCAATAATTGTTAATTAATCTGGAATTTGGAGTATTTGTGAATAGGAAGATTTCTCCTAAATCAAGCCTACTAAATAATTTTTCTCTTTGTTGCCATGAATCTTCCCAAAAGAGTGTTGCTCTGCCTTCCCTCACTTCCCAAAAGCTATGATGTTGAATTAAATTCCTGTTGATTGCTACAATATTCCAAATTGAAGACCCTTTCGGTACTATATCTGCTTTTAGTTTACCTGTTACAGATTGCGGCATACCATATTTTTTCCCATATATTCTTCCATAGATCTTGTCCTCCTTGGATCCATCTCCACCACAATTTAGCCCCCATAACTTGGTTTAAAACATATGGGTCACGCAGTCCCAGTCCCCCTGCTGATTTAGGTTTAATAAGTTTATCCCATGAAAGTAAAGCCCATTTTCTATTAGCCTGTGCGCCTTGACAAAGAAACTTATTAAACATATTAACTAATTGGTTACAAGTGCTATAAAACAAATTCCTTTAGGTCAAAAAGAAGAAACCAAGTCTTAGTAAAAACGCAAGGTGAATCGTAGAATTAGAGCCCTTTTAGAATCCGCTCAACATCTTTCCTCTCCTTAAATATAAACCTTGGGTTTTCAACAAGAAAACAATTTTTTTATTTATTTATATGGAAATTAAAAATATAACTAAGGATTGGAACTTAATTTTCATGAATTCATGCTTTCAATGTTTTTAAAGATATTTGAACACCCAAGAATATGGAAAACTAAAGTATAAGTAAAAATTAAAAGTCAATTATTTTAAATTTGTGCTCTTAAGGTTTCTAAATGTAGAAATTAATGTGTAGATTCTAAAATGCTCATGAAATTTACTAAATCACAAGACTAGAAGCTACACTACTAATATGCGGAAGAAAATTCATGATCGAGAACAAAAATCATAAACATGCATCAATATTCAACATACATACACAAATATTTATCTAGGGGAAATCAACTGCTCAAAACCCTTTACTATATGTATTGCACTAATCAAAGAATCTATATGAATACAATATGTTATGCTCAACCTTGAGCCCAACTTGCACCTATATATTCTATCCTCTGCCTGACTGACTGAACTTGGACAATACCTAGCCAATTTCAAGCCTTCCCAAGCTCCTAATTCCTTGCATTGTTCCTTGAGGAATTAGGCCCCTATTAATTAGGAAATTCCTCAATTTGGATTGTGAAATTCCTTTAGGCATTCCTTAGACTCCATGCATGAGTTGTACAGTTTAGAATATTCTACTACTGATAGTACACTGCCCTTGAACTCTAATCTCAAATGGGTAACTCAAATTTTACGCATGAATGAGTTAATTTAGGTTGATTGATCAGTTAACTGGTTGAACGATGAAGGTGCACCCCACTATTAGACCTCCTACTAGTTCCTCCAACAATGGGAACTAGTTTAACTGACCATAACTCAATTTAACTGAATTAAATTGTCACAAGTGAAATTAAATCAACCTAGGCACCTAAAATTTAGGAATCACTGTACACTGTACACAACTAAATTTCATCCTCCAACTCGAATTAATTGAGCTAAATAAGTGATAATAACTCAAATTTAATCAAAGGAAAAATTAAATTAGGAATTTCTTGTGGCATTTTCAACACTCCCTCTTAGCAACAAAGAGATTATCATATACCTCAATCCTGCTTCTATCGAACTCAAATTTTCCTCTTGACAATGCTTTTGTCAAAATATCTGCATCCTGCTCCTTTGTCGGAATGTACTGCAACAACATGATCCACCTCTGCAAACAATCTGGAAGATGGTGGTGCCAAATATCTATGTGCTTGGAAAGATCGTGAAAAAATGGATACTTACATAGTTTGATACAAATTCGATTGTCGCAGTAAATCACTGTAGACTCCATCATCTGACCAAATAACCCAACAAAGATCTTCCTCATCTAGATAACCTCACAAGCTACTTGATTGGAAGCCATGTACTATGCTTTTTCTGAATTGAGTGCAACTGATATCTGCTTCCTACTATACCAAGAAACTGTTGATGACCCAATACTAAAGATTCCTCCTAAAGTGCTCTTTTGAGATGATGGACTTCCAACCCAATCTGCATCTGTGAAGCCTTGAAGCTTCACTCCTTTTGTTCGTTTGTACCAAAGTCCAAAATGAGTGGTGCCTCTGAGGTACCGTAGTACATGTTTAGATGCCCTGCAAAATAATTTGGTCAGTCGAACCATGGCTTGGATGAATATATTGAGGAAATAACACAAATATGGCCATGTGTTCACCAAATACATGAGTGAACTCGCCAACTTCCTGTACGCGGTAGCATCCACTTCCTCACCTGAAGTGGCATCCTCTTTCCTCCATTTGATCGCTAGAGGATTCTTTATGGGTTTGCATCTCTCCATGTGGAACTTCTCAAGTATCTCATTGGCATACTTGTCCTGAGAGAAAAAAATTCCCCTTCTCTCTATCATACTTTTAAACTAAGGAAATAATGCATCAACCCCATGTCCTTAATATCGAACTATCTCGCAAGGTCCTCCTTGCAAGGTTTGATATGATGTTCATCATTGATCAAAATCAAGTCATCAAAATAAAGAACAATAATCAACAATTTACCTTTTACCAATATATGGTAAAGGTTTACATCTGATTCACTTTTGGTGAAGCCCAACCTAGTGAGGTAGCTATCGATCCTAGTGTACCAAGCACGAGGTGCTTGCTTCAATCCATACAACGCTTGCTTGATTCAACACACATGTGACTCTGTCTAAGATCTCGAAACCTTCAAGTTGTTCAATGTACACCTCTTCCTCAATCACTCCATTGAGGAATGTTGTCTTCACATCCATTTGGTGGATTTTCCACCCCATTTGTGCAGCCAAAGTGAGAATCGATCTGATGGAAGAGTACCTTGCTATAAGATCAAAGGTATCTTTATAGTCTATCCCTTCTACCTGAGAGTACCCATTGGCCACAAAACTGGCCTTGTGATTTTCGATGCTTCCGTTTGCTGCATGCTTTACCTTGTAAATCCATCTCTAACCTACCACCGATTTGTATGTTGGTCTTGGGACCACTTCCCAAAGATTTTTTTTGATGATGGAGTCATACTCCTCTACCATAGCATCAACCCATACTTGTTGCTCTATTTCTTCCTCGAATGAGGTTGGTTCTATCTCTACTAGCTTGCACATCAAAGTAACTAGTGTACCGATCTGGTGACCTCCTCTGCCTCCGATGTGATCTGGGTATCCTCCACATTCTCTCCAGCATCCTAAAATAATATGCTGACTTCCCTGGTTCACTTCCTTCCTTCCTTGAATGTCTCTTATTGAGTGGTTGTCTCCACTCTCTACTCCTCTGGTTGTGGCTACTCTATAAATTACGACGGTTCTTCCTTTGGAGTCAACAACTCCTGATATGCATGCAACTAAAGCACCCTCTCAAGAGAACACTTCATTGCCTTTTCCTTATCGAACTTTACATCTCTACAAACAACTGTCATCCTGAGAGATGGCTGGTACACCTGATAGTTGTGAGGTGTATCAGTGTACCCCACAAATATGCTCAACTCAGCTGTTGGCTCTAGATTTTTCCTTGCTTCCTTAGAATCATGAGAATATACTGATGATCCAAAGACACTAAAGTGTGGAACATCTAGTTTCTTCCCTGCAAATCGCTCTTCTGGTGAACTAATGCTAAGAATATTGTGAGGACTCATGTTCTACAAATATATACCGTTGTGTTGCACGCTTCAACCCACATGTGCAGAGGTAGGTTTTGGTTATGCAACATCACCTTTGCAGCTCCCACAATACTTTTGTTCTTCCTCTCAGCCACCCCATTCTATTGTGGGTTATGGGGTGTTTTCATCTCTTGTCGAATGCATTCCTTTGCACATAATTTTTTGAACTCATTCGAGATGTATTCATCACTGTTATTTCTCTTGAGATCCTTCGCTTTTCTGCCAGTTTATTGTTGAGATTTATGATGTGTTGGAATAGGATCAGATGTGCTCTAGCTCCCAAAATTTGTGGAGGAAATAGAGTACAAAAGATCTCCAAGACCCATAAAGAGATTTAAGAAATTCCATCCTGTTTAAGAGATATTTAATTAATTAACGTTTTTTAATTAAGGGACCTAAGTCTACCTTATGAAAATTAAAAGATTAAAGTTAATTAAATTAAACCTGTGATGAAAATGGCTTAAGTCACACGGATCAAGCTTTATTTTAATATTAGCCATTGATTCAATATTAGATCACGACCGTTCATGTTTCAACGAGAAAAATATAAGAAGAGGGCTTGGGTTCAGTTGGAGAATACACACAGTGGCAGAGCACTGAGACTAAGTTGAAATTTCAGGGAGTGGTTTGCTAAGAATTTCAGAAGTGTTTTAGCTGTAGTGAGGGGTATTATTGGCGAGAGGGATGGTTTGATCCTAGGCCAAGAGAGTAACAAGAGGCAGAGAAGCAGAAAAATGAGCAGCTCAAAGAGGGCAGCAGCTACGCGGCACAACCATAGCCCAATAGAAGCAGCGCAGAGGCTTCAGGTGCTACGCAGAGCTTACGCAGGCCCAGAAAGGGCAGCGCAAAGGCAACAGGGGGCCAACAGGGTTGACGCAGGCCCAACTAGGGCAGCGCAGGGGCAACGTAACCCAGTCTGGGGTGACACATCTTTTTCCTGAGCAGCGTAGGGGTTGGTGTAGGCCAGTAGAGCTGACGCAGAGGGCTTCAGAGCAACGCCGAGGTTTCTGAAGATTGAAATGGGCTGAGTTTTGTTAATCCTGTTTGAGGGTGTGAATCAACCAATTTTTCTGTCTCCAGAAAAAAGTTATAGCTGCACTTTTATTTCTTTGTTGGGTTAACCAGTTGGTGCCCATATTTGTTTTACATAGAATCTACTTAATAATAAAAACCTTCGGCATCCAAAAGAGTTTATGGACATCCACTGGATGACAAAGAAACAATACAACACTGGTTTGAGTAAAGTGAAGAAGGAAGAAAAGTAAGATGCAACCTTGGCATCAAAGAGGTAGCAAGGGAGAAAGAAGCGAGATCTATCGAAGATCAAGTGTTTCTAGTGCGACGAACTAGGAAATTTCACCAGTAATTGTCATTAGAAGAAAAAGGACAAGGAAGCTTCCAGCTCAAAGGCTGTTGTGGCAGATGATGGCTCCGAAGATGATGTAGCCATGAGCGCTCATGAACCATGAAAGTGGGGCGACATGGATCTGTAGAGGAGCTATAGAGTGGAGGCAAGATCCTTGAGTAGCCCAACTCTTGGATCGCATATGAGATATGTGAGCCATAAGACGGTAGCGAGACAAGTGGAGCAGTGGGTGTAGAGAATCACAGATGGAGCAGAGGCAAAGATGGATGCTGAGAGGGAGCAACGTAGTACAAATGTAGCAGCAGCACAAAGGGGCTGGTGTGATTTCAGCAGCGCAAAGCAGGATTTATTACACAGTGCAGAGCTGCAGAAGCACAAAGGCTTTAGGAGGACAACACAACGTAGGGGACTTCAGCGCAGAGGCAGTGCAGAGGAGGTCTTCTTACGTAGTGTGGAGCTGTAGTAGTGTAGCATGCTCCAGATGAAAACACAGAGCAACAACCGATGGAGCTTCAGTAATGAGATGTTTCCCAACTGACTTGTCTGTCAAAGGTTGGGCAGGAGTACTTCAGTTGCTTACTCTCAGCAACTGAGTTCCAGTGCAGTAGTTGGCAGCACGATGAATAAATTTGAGAAGGAGCTGTAGTACGAATGTAGCAGTGGCAGTGGCAACGTAATGGGAAACAGTACGAGAGAACAACAACAACGCAGTGATGAAGGGAAATAGACCAAAAATCAACGCAGAGACCCACACTAGAGATCAGTGCAGAACTTCAGGGTGAAGTATTGTTGCTAGAACACTTTCCTCGCTAAGAGGGAGTGTTGAGATTTTTGATGTGTTGGGGTAGAATTAGATGTGCTCTAGCTCCCAAAATTTGTGGAGGGACTAGAGTACATAAGATCTCAAGACACAGAAAGCGATTTAAGAAATTCCATCCTGTTTAAGAGATATTTAATTAATTAATATTTTTAATTAAGGACCCTAAGTCTAACTTAGGAAAATTAAAAGATTAAAGTTAATTAAATTAAACATGTGATGAAAATGACTTAAGTCACACGGATCAAGCTTTCTTTTAATCTTAGCCATTGATTCAAGATTAGATTACATCCATTGATGTTTCAACGAGTAAAGTATAAGAAGAGGGCTTGGGGTCAGTGGGAGAATACACACAGTGGAAGAGCACTAAGACTAATGTGAAATTCTAGGGCGTGGTTTGCTAAGAATTTCAAAAGTGTTTCAGCTGCAACGAGGGGTAGTATTGGTGAGAGGGATGGTTTGATCCCAGGCCAAGAGTGCAAAAAGAGGCAGAGAAGCAGTAGATTGAGCAATGTAGAGAGGGAAAAAACTCCACAGCGCAACCACAACCCATCAGAGGTAGTGCAGAGGATTCAGGAGTTATGTAGAGCTTACGCAGGCCTAAAAAGGGCAGCAAAAAGGAAACATGAGGCCAGCAAGGCGACACAGGCCTAGCCAGGGCAGTGCAAGGGCATTGTAACCCAGTCTGGGTGACGAAGGCCCTTCCTGAGCAGTGCAGGGGCTGACACAGGCCAACATAGATGATGCAGAGGGATTCAGAGCATCGCTAGGGTTTTTGAAGACTAAAAAGGGTTGAGTTCTATAAATCCTATTTGAGGGTGTGAATCAACTAGTTTTTTCGTCTCCAGAACATAGGTATAGCTGTGATTTTATTTCTCTCTCGGGTTAACCAGTTGGTGTCTAGATTTTTTATACTTAGAATCTACTTAATAATAAAACCCTCCAACAGCCAGAAGACCGATTTTCCCGCATTGGGTTTTTCCGAGGATAATTGTCCAGAAAATCCTTGTGTGTCACTTTTTCATTGTGCATGTTTTTCAGTTTAGATCTATATGTTTAGTCTGTTGATGTATTTACTTCGATGTTAACGTTGAATATTTCACATTGATAACTTAATGTAGGTAGGAGAAGTAAATCTGAAAATTAATAGCACAATTTCTACATGAGATATTTATAAATTTTCACATTTATTTCTCAACAAGTGCTTTAAACTCAACAAACTTGGAGAATGTTTGGTCTTTCTTCTGCATGAAGAAAATCTAACACTTACGTGAGAAGTCATCTACAAATTTAACATAATACCTGTTCTTGGCAGTGGAGGCTATCAAGACTCAGGCCCACATACATCAGAGGGGATCCTTTCAAGGATTGCATGCACCTAGCTATCTCGATCATTGAAGGTGGATTTTGTGTACTTCCCCAAAGTACACGCTTTACACGTGTTATGCTTCTCCAATTCTCCTTTTGGAAGGCCCGTGGTGATATAATGCATGATCTTAAAATCTCCATGGTGCAATTGGTCAAGCCTTCTATGCCATAATTCACTGACATTTTCGCTCTGCACCTTCTCCGCCTTTGTGCTCAAAGAAAAACCTTCTTCCACATCTAACCTGTAGAGGTTCTTCTCCTGAAACCCGATCTAATTCACTTGTCACGTGGTGATGTGTGATAAGAAATCCTTTCCTTTGTTGAATATCACATCGTAGCCACGGTCTTCCAACACCATGACGGCCACGGTCTTCCAACACCATGACGGAAACCAAATTATTCTTTAGAACTAGTACATACTTCACATCCCTAAGCATGAGAGGGGAGCCTGACTCCCTCTAAAAGGTGACCATGCTGATCTCGGTCACGCTATACCTCCCATAATCTCCCATATTTATGTGCATCTAGATATCCTTCTCCTCCAAATTACTAAAGAAATCTTTTTTCCCCATCTTATGGAATGAGGCACCACTATCGAGATACCACACACTTCCCATTACTGTGCTTGTCATGCATGAAATAAGAGTAAAATCAAGTTCAAATTGTGAATATAGAGCTTCAACTACTGTTGCTCCTATGACATTCTTGCTTGCTTTCTTATGTGGACATTTCGTGGCGTAGTGCCTGAATTCATGACAATGAAAACACTTGATTCTACACAAGTCTTTATTATTTCCCCCTTGACTTGAATCTGCTTTGGATTTGGATTTCTTCCCTTTCCATTTCTTTTCCTTTCCAACCAAGGCAGATTATCCTCATCCTCAACCTTTGATGATGTGACATCTCTATTGCTTCACCTTATTTCTTCCTGCATCAGATCAGATCGTAACCACTCCCACTATAGTAGTTTCTCTCTACCAATTACATAATCCTCATAACTATGCCAGGTCTTGTGAAGACCCAAGAGGACACACGCTAGAAAATATTCTTCCAGGACAGTCACACTGACCCCACCAATTTCATCATGAAACTGTGTATTAAAACTGCTCATGTACTGCTGAAATGTTTCATTCTTTTGCATCTTGATGTTCTGAAGCTTCTCCTTGAGTGTCAACTTCCTGTGGTCACTACTGTTCTAGAAAAAAAACTTTCAGTTCTTGCCACATATCATACAGAGTCTTTTTCCCATGAAGATTCAAGACAATATAATCTGAACTCCCTCTAATATAATTCTCCTCGCTTGGGAAATACACTTCTTCCATTCTGTTAGATTATGTGCATCAGTAGTTGCTAGTTTCAGAACATCATTATCTATGAATTCCTTCAACCCATTGTCCTTCAGTACTGCGTCCATCTTTTCCTTCCATGCAACATGATTCGAGCTTCCCTCAAGGGCATACTCAAGCCTTAGTCCATTGAAAGTCATTCTCAGTCCTCAACAAATACTGCAAACTGATATGCAACCACAAATCCTCATGCAATGGAAACTTTGAAATATCTTCTCTACTATTAATCGAGCTCTGATACCATGTAGAAATTAATGTGTAGATTCTAAACTACTCATGAAATTTACTAAATCACAAGACTATAAGCTACTCTACTAGTATGCGGAAGAAAATTCACAATTGAGAACACACATCATAAACATGCATCAATATTCAACACACATAAAAAAATATTTATCTAAGGGAAATACCCTCCTCAAAACCCCTTACTATATTTATTGCATTAATCAAGTAATCTGGATGAATACAATTTTCTCTGCTCAATCTGCACCTATATCTTCTATCTTCTACATGGTTGATTGCTATAGCATTATTTTTCACCGTCATGTGAATAATGATTGTCTTTTTAGCCTTAGGCACCCTTTCCTCCCAGACTTGAACAAACTTCATAAAAAACAGTGTCTAAAATCCCATATGTGATTATGCCTAGAATTTTCTGCGTATATACGTGAGTCCATTCATACTTTTCCGCGTATGCCATTTAAATCATTAAAAAATATATAAATTCCTTATTTTCGAGTCAGGGTGATGGTTATTCCCGTAATTTAACCACCCCAACCCATGGCCCAACTGTTTCCAACTGCTGAAACTACTTTGAAGGAGTATAAAAGCCCCTCATGTGTATGGCCTAAGGGAGAGAGAAAATTATAGATATTATACTCTGTTGGATCCCTATTTCAAGTCTGATATTCCCATGCCTCCTGCACTTCCCAGGTATATTCAGGAAACCCTCGTTTCCTTGGAAATGATCATCATCCTATATGACATCTTGTGTGCACACATCTTGGAAGAATCCTAGCGAGGTGAGGGCTGGACAAATCCAGAGGATGGTCTACTCGAAGGTCGTGGAAGGATTCAGGTGATCTCTCCACTTTTTATTATCGTACATGCCATTTATAATGAGAAGAACCATCTTGTTCCCGAATATTCATGTGTTTACATCTCTTTATATATGTGTAAAGATTGTTAATTGAACATTCAGTATTGCTTATATGATATTATACATGAGTTACACTAACATCTAGGAACAATATATGCTGTACAACTAGTGTTTCGTATTCGTTCCTTCTTGATTTCTAGGTTACGAAGCACAAGGAGTTGTTGGGGGTTTGAACCCCACGGGGTCTACATCAAACATAGGAATTTTGGGTAAGTTCCACAACTAATTAAATCTAGTTATGAACATAAAATATAGGTTAAGTGAGTCCTTTTTGAATGGTATGCCCCTGATCTGTGAAGGTTGCTGACCCAAAAAACCTTTAGGGAGTTATTTCCCGAAACAGAAATGACGACTCTGTTGGGGATCACATTCTTGTGATGTCCCTTTTGGGTTGTTTAATATGTCTTGAAGGTTTCCAACAATTTCAATCACTTTTTCCAATTCAGTAAATATTTTTCTAGTCAGACTAAAGACTTGGTCTCTTGATCAGGCTTGACCTTTTTTATTTTTTCTTATTTACTTTTTCATACACATTTTTTCTTTTGCGCAGTCGCGTATATAAATTATTTTGTGTAAAGGAACCCGCGTATACGCGAGTTTCCTTTACCACAGTCACGTATGCATGCTTGTTGTAAAGCTGCTAAAGCACGTATGCCTGAGTGAAATTTCAAATTTTTGGTTTAGAGCTTTTTTGGTCTTGTCTGCCTGTGGTGACTTGTTCATGTGATATCTTTGAAGTCTCTGGACTATGTTTAAGGTGGTTTTATATTTGTTTCTCTCTTAATTTTCTGAAGACTGGCTCATTTGGTGAAGTTTTTGTTTGTTTTGCTTGCAATTCTGGCCTGAGCAGCAAGATCTTTTTCTGGAGATTCTTGGCTGTTCTGAGTATTCAGGACAAAGGGTTTTTGCTCATTTTCTCTTTCCTAACTTTATGAGTTGCTTTTCATCTCGATTTTTTCTTTTTATTGCATTTGGTTTTCTTGATTTCATTGACTAGGTCTTGTTGCAATTTTCAAAGAGTCTCTTTTTGATTCTTTGGAGTTTGAGTTTACCGCAAGTTTATGCTATTGGACTGAGTTGATTTTTTGGGTTTCTTGTCTTCCTCTTGCTCATACAAGTCCTGCTACGAGAGTAGCACAGTTGGCTTAGGGCATTTTGTTGAATTTTTTCTTGAAATTCGAAGTTTGCTTGACTCCGTAACTGGATAGTTTCTTGGTCTCTTTGAAGTCTCTTTTCTTCATAAAACTCAAAAGCCAAAAAACAAATTTTTGTTTCCCATTGCTTTTGTTTTGTTTATTGGTTTCTTTTCATCTTTGAAGCTTTATTGAAGTCTTTATTTTTCGGTTTTTGACTTGATTAGGAAGGGAGTATTCTTTTGATTTCATTCTATTATATCAAGTATGATTTTGGCGTCCTTATACATTGGGTTTTTGATTTGGAACTAGATTGGTTGACTGCCAAAAAGTGATTAAACCTTGGTATCATTAGAGATTTCTCTTTGATTTCTTAGATCTAGCATCTTAGGATTTTCATGCCATTAGTAATTTGCATTAGGTGCACATAAGCATTTTAGTCTTTTTCGCAACTTTTTGAGGCGTGTGAAGTCTGGTTATCTGAAAAGAAAAGTAAAAAATATAGTCTCGTAGAACTTGTGTAGACATCACCATTTGTTGAAAGGAAATCAGTGCATCTGCATATAGTTTGGTTTTAATTGGTTTCTTCTTGCGTCATACAAACATCATTGGTTTCACTTCCATATGCCCTTGACATAAAATAACAGCCAATTAAAATAAGCGATATAATTTAAAAACAACTAGCAATTTTTGTATTAAGTGTCATACATCAACTAGTTAGGTTGTAGGGCCTTGGATTAGGTGAGTGGAGAGTTAACTCTCCAAGGCCGCTCAAATTTTGAAACATAGAAGTTTATTAATGAGCGAAATACAACACTGTTAGGTGGACCGAGAAATCTCTCCTCCAGAGAGTCAAGCGCGAGGAAAAGTGCAGGCAAAGAAGAGAGATACCCCCTCTCCAATTTTCTGAATCTTGACCTAAGACCGTTCTGCCCGGCTGCTAATACGGATTGGTGTTCTTAGTTTCCCATCCTAGGTATCACACAGGTGACTGCGAGGGGGGAATACCTGTGGTACTTGAGGCAGACATTGTATCACTTCCAGCAGTGCTTCTGGAGGGTGCCCTTGCGAAGCTTGGGTACTTGCATTGGCAAAAGTATTGTTAGGAGGTGCGGCGTAGCTTCCAGCACATTACCTTTGCTTGTGGATGTTAGATATTATTCTGTCTCTTCAGGAGGTCCTATTTTTGCTTTCTTGTATTTTTGGTGTCCGGTCCTAAATCACCTGACACAGAAAATACAAGAAAGAACGCACAGCACTCAAAAAGTGAATTTTGAGGTCTAAAATGGGCCTCCTAAGGAAATTATAAAATAATAGTGGAAAAAATCAAATAAGATTTGATGACATCATCAAATTTTAGAGGGAAAAATGAAAAAAACTACTTTTTCAACTCATATTTTCAACTTATCTCCCAAAATGTTTACTCAAATTTCAAGCGGGAGTACTCATTGGATGCGAAATTTAATTCCTCATCCAAGTAGTACCCATGTTGCATACTTTTGATGGGTCCTACTACACGAAAAATAGAAATACATAGAAAAATGTGATTACAATCCGTTTTTTATGTATTTCTCATTTTCGTGTAGTAGGATTCATCAGTATGCATAATAGGCACTCCTTGGATGAAGAATTAATTTTGCATCCAAGAGTAATCCACTCGAAATTTGAGTAAAAAATTAGTTTTATTATTTTATTATTTTTAAATATTTTTACCCTTTTATTTAAAAAAATGGTAAATCATCCCCCATGGTTGACATCATCTTGAATCCTATTGGTTGTTATAAAGTTTAATTTTGTTGTACATTTTTTCTTAGGAGGCCCATTTTAGACCTCAAAATTCCCCTAATAGGTGTATCTTAGGGACTTTGTAGTGAGTGCTCTTTGCTCCTAGCTTGCTTAGCTTTATATTTTTTTGAGTCCAATAAATCTTTTAAAGTGGCTGACTGATATATTTGTCGATCCAGACAGCTTCATGGGTTGTCTCCCGCGAGTGCCAAGCCTTCTTCAAGAAGGCATAGGAGTAATTCAGAAGGTGGTTATCACCCGATGTTATCAAACACAGCAAAGAGAGATCCTCCATTAGGGCTTGAAGTTTCTGTAGCTGGTTCTGGTGTTGGTGTCAGTATCGAGAGGAGTACTCCACCCACCTCGAGAGTTTTATTTCCAGAGGAAGAAGTAGAAGTAGAGGAAGTACCTCAATCTCCTGAATCGCTTCCATCTCCTCTTCCTTATAGTTCTCCATTTATCATCGAGTACATCGAACCTGAGTCTGAGAGACTTGAGAGTCCTTATCCATCACATTCTTACCTTTCGATGGCCACGACTGGGAACATAGCTTCGGTTGTGAGTGCTACAAGTATTCAGACTCCTTCTAAATTTGAAGGAGGAGGCACTATTTCTATATCTTCGATTGCTTCTAGTGCTTCTGTGTTTGGATCTGGTTACACCCAAGCACAGGCTTCTCAATCTGGTCCCTTTTGTTTCGGAATGTTTGTTAGTGGAATTCCTCTGTTTTCCTTTTCTACTGTTGCAGCTGCATTTGCACCCATCTCCTCTATGGCTAGTGGATCAACTTCTTTTCAAGGGTTCCCCTTTGGAAGCTTGCATATTCCTCACTCAAATCCTTCCTTGGGGTCTTTTCTTTTTACTTCCTAGACTCAGAATTTTAATCCATGGTCTGGAGGTCAAAGTTCTACTACCTTTACGAGTTGGAACCCTATCTTTACATCAGTAGGGGTAGGGAATCAGTTTCTCGCTGGTCACCAAGCGAATGTTCCTTTCTCTTCGTCTAGTGCTTATCGGGCTTTTTCTCCTTTTTCAAATGCTTGGAACCCCTATCAGGGGTTTCCTTCTTCATTCGCTACTTCAGTGGGGGGAACTGGTCCAGTTTATAGTAACTCCATGTTGGGAGTGTAGTGCCCTAATCTAGTTGAATGACAGTAATATGAATTTTAACATTATTTAGCCCTAAGACCCGCACTTTATTCTTTGAGGACCTTAGGTTGAGGATCCGGACACATAACTCTATTATTAGTGGATGTGATTGATACTATGATGATAATAGCATTTATGGATATGCATGTTCTTTATTGATATGATTATAGCATTAATGGATATGAAGGTTCTATATTGATATCATGATGATGATAGATTTTATGGATATATATGTTTCCTATTGATGTTACAATGATAATGCCTTTGATGAATATGTTAATTTACCATTGATGTTATGATTATGATAAACAGGAGGGATGTGTCCCATATGTTAACTACTTACATTAGTTCTGATTCAAAATAAACAATGATGTGAATGTGTATGTCATGTTGAAGTTTCTAACACTGAGAAATTTGTTACTGATGATTATTGAGTATGACATGAAACAACCAAAGGCACTCGCATATGATGAGTGGATAACATCTGGTTTGATAGAAATTAACAATTTGTCTTTTATTTTCCAATTTCAGTTTGAAACTTGTTATATATATTACATATACTCTAATGATATGTCAATGGTTGCAGGAACATGTTAGTTTCTTGGCTGAATGACTCACATATGGGTGATGTGGTTGTAAAATTGAATGGAACAACATGGGAGGGGTGGAACAGTGTTCCTGATCTCACACACTAGCACTCCCGTTGTGACTTAGGCTGGAAAGGTCGAAATACCTTCGCCTTAAAGATCACGATGTTGTGAGGGTAGGTCCCAACTTTGGTTCGCTCACGAGGATTTCTAGGGGGTGCGCATCGAGGTGGATTCCTTGATCCCCAGCACCATTAGTCTCACTATAGTAGGCAACATAGAGATGATAGGGGTCTCTGTCATTGCACATGTAATTTCCCCTCGTAACCACTGGATACTTGAAGGGCAAGTGGTGTGGCACCCTTGGAATTTCAAGAGAAATTTTTGAAGGGCACGACCGACTTGACACCCTTGGTATCAAAAATAAATTCTTAGGCATGGCACCCTTGGAACTTCGAATGGAAGTTCTTGAAGGGCATGACCAACTTGACACCCTTGACATCATTAAAGAAAATAATAAATATAATCAATATATGAAAATCCAACTATTCATATCAAGTGATATAAGATGTTAGAACCAAAGGAATTAAATCAAGAATAAAACTTAGGGTAAGGGAGGAATAGGAGGAGATAAAATATTTTACCATGATAACTCTACCCTTTCCATGTTAAAACAAAATATTATGTACATAGGACTTAATTAGGCAAAAAGGGGGAAAGAGGGACATAGAGTTAATTAGAAATATTTATTAAAAACTTCATTAAGAGAAGAGAGTGGTGAATTAAAATAAGATTAATAAATTAAAATTTGAGAAATTTAGATAACTTCCATGTGGCAAGAGCCAAAATAAGAATATTCATCAAAAGAACAAATTGAGGTAGTTAGGGGACCAAATCTGAGAATTATCAATTAACTTCAATAATAAACAAAAATTAAAGAGTAAAAAGGGGGAATCAATAGACAACTCAGAGAAGAAATAGGAAGCCTTGTTGGGTTGAGGGAAATACTATTTTTATATGAATAATTAAGTAAATCATTTTGGAGAGTCTCGATGAGAGGGTGACACATGGGTGGGTGAATAATCAAATTTTGGGTAATAAAAAATAATTATTTATGCATGAACTTCCAAGTGTCACCTATGAAGCCTTCTATAAAAGAGAGGGACATAGAGTTAATTAGAAATATTTATTAAAAACTTCATTAAGAGAAGAGAGTGGTGAATTAAAATAAGATTAATAAATTAAAATTTGAGAAATTTAGATAACTTCCATGTGGCAAGAGCCAAAATAAGAATATTCATCAAAAGAACAAATTGAGGTAGTTAGGGGACCAAATCTGAGAATTATCAATTAACTTCAATAATAAACAAAAATTAAAGAGTAAAAAGGGGGAATCAATAGACAACTCAGAGAAGAAATAGGAAGCCTTGTTGGGTTGAGGGAAATACTATTTTTATATGAATAATTAAGTAAATCATTTTGGAGAGTCTCGATGAGAGGGTGACACATGGGTGGGTGAATAATCAAATTTTGGGTAATAAAAAATAATTATTTATGCATGAACTTCCAAGTGTCACCTATGAAGCCTTCTATAAAAGAAAGGGAAATGGAAGGGAAAATGACCTTTTGTTTACCCTATTGTTGGATGGAGGAGATTATGTCATTTTGAGTGGTTACGAGCTATAGTGAGTTTGGTGGGATAGAGTATTATAGAGAGGGGACTCTTGAGCCAAGAGGGGCTCATCTCTATCAGCTAGCACATTCCTTCATTGTACAACCCCATTGCAGCTCGGGGGTCTGCGAGGAAGGAGAGTACCCAAGGAGTACGTTGGGAGGTCAACCGGTGGGTCATTACATTCGGATTAAGCATGACAACATTAAGATTGGAGGTAGCCGACAACAAAGGAGCTCAAGTAGCGGCAAGTCAAGTTTGGCTCTCGTCTAAGGGTGAACGATACATGTGTTAGTTATATTGTGTTTATTATGATGATTTCATTGAGCCTAGATCAACAAGTTAAATAGATGTATGTGTTATGAAGTTAAATTTATGGATTTTGATATAAGTGAATTAATTTTTACTGAGTTTCAAACTTGTATGATTATGGTTTAAATTCTTAGTTACTGTTTAATATATATATATATATATATATATATATATATATATATATATATATATATATATAGTTAAGGCCTAGTGCTCATCTACTAAAACATAGGGTTGGTCTCTACACTTGGTATCAGAGCAAGGTTCAACCTCTGGGACCTATAGGCCCATAAAGTATTAAGGTTTTCTTGTATTAATTTTTGTGTTTTGTAAGCTAATAAATACATTACTGTAGGTATGAAACTGAGTCGTAGTTGTGATTACTATACACAGAAGTCCGCAATAGTGATAATAAGCTAGATTCAAGCAAAGTTGCAAACTTATCTTATCTGGCAAATTTCGATTTACCCTTCTTTTAGGCAGCAAGATGACATGAAAAAAACCACAGAGATATTTCAACTTTGAAATTAAGGTTTCCTTTATCCTCCTCAAGGCTGCTTCAGATAATACGTTTGTCTTTCAAACTTCTTCCAAACAAGTGCAAAACGAATCAATAACCTTTGCTGTTCTGGATGAAAATTAGTTACTAGGCCGCAGACACAATTTATGTTAAGTCTTCTTCAAACGAATCTCCAAGTATATACGAATGAATACAGTTCCTTACTGGGGTAAGATCCAACAGAATCAAGAGATCGAAATAAAGTATTGCTTTTACTTCTCTGGTTCCATCAACAAATCACAGATTTGTCCCTTCAGAACTGATGCCGAAATTTAGAGCCTTCACAATTACAATGAGATCACCCATGTTTATAATAAGCCGAGAGGATCCCCACCTGAAAGATGGGTAGTTGTGTATTTTTTCTACGAAGTAGTGATAAATCAATTATGCATAGTGATTAGACTCGTTTCTATATATCATTATCAAGCATGAACATAGAAAAGCACGCATGCACTTACGATTGTTCTGAACTTTATATTTTTGGGTTGTCTCAATTCGATGTAAGATTTTCACATTTAAGATCTATGGCATACATAGTTGTAGGAAATCGTTTGAGTGCTACACAATCGATGTGATGGATCAAAACCTTATTTTAATATGAAAACATCCAAAGTGCTTTCGTTTTCCTGTAGTTTCAGTGTAAATTGAAGTGTAGTTTTGTTATTTTCGGCTCCTTTTCTGTTCAGTTTTATAAGACGGCTGACAGCTTTTGAAATAGATCCATTTCTACACATTCCACAGAGTCTAAATGTCCAATAGATGTCATTCTCATTTTTTTTTCTTTTCGAATCACAAGTCCCAAACATGTAGTTAACTCATCAGTGCCGACTAACTCAAAAAATTAGGATCAACATCAAAATCAAAGTTTCCTACACCTCCAGCTGTAGTTGCTGCTGCAATGGCTGCAGAAGCTGCAGTTGCAGCTGCAAATCCACTTCCAGCTTCTCCATCACCTGTAAAGATAGCAGAGCTGATAAGGACATCTGTACGAACATTGGGGCCCGCAGGCACATGAACAATATGATTGTTCTCATTACTATTTACAGATGCCAGAAGGGTAGCTAACTTCTCTGATTTCCATCATCATCTTCTCCGAAGTCCACAATATCAAGCGCTACATTATTTTTCTTCAACTTCTTACCAATCACCTCAAGAATATTTTTATCAGATTTGACAGGACTTCCAGTAAACACTATGATACACTGCTGCTGTTTTTTTTTGTTCTAACGATGTTTAAGAGCCAACTGTGCAATCTGAACACTAGATGTCAAATTCATTTCTCCACCAACTTCCAAACCATTCATGGATGAAAGAATCTTTCCAAAATCTCTAGTGGGAGTCACAAGGACACGTACACCTTTGCCCGCTGTAGTCATAATACCAACGGTATTCTCTGGATTAGACTGATTTTTGGCCTCGCAATTCGGTTCATGCAACACTTGAACAGAAGACCTGTCCCATGAACAAGAATTCCATTTATGTTCAATTTGGGTTCGCGTATCTCCGATTCCAAAGTAGCAAAATAACACACACATTTAACGAAGGGCTGTAGTGGCCGCCATTTTAACTGTAATATCTCATACTAGGCAATACTAATTAAGTGCCAATCCTGATTTCACTGCCACATATCATACATTCGAATGAACTCCAAGTCCTAAATTTCGGTATTACAAAAGGTATGAGCATGATAAACCTTAATTAAATGAGCATGTCTCAATTCATTCATGATATTTTGAAATTGAGTCTTTTAATAAATCAAATTTCTTCATTCGATTTTTACCATCAAATAATCTTTTTTAAAACTATAAAAAATAAAATTTAGCCACGCGTATGAGATATTTTTATAAAATTTAATCAAACTCAACTTATTTAAGATATATTTAATAAACATAATATATTTTTAAGAAAAAAAAATAACAACTCACAAAATTGGCATATGTGTTACACCATAGACAACCAAGTATGTTTCGTTGTTTTTTTTTATGGGCATGTTACTTTTATCAATACTATATTATATCATGTTATTTTAGTTTATATCATGTCAATATAGTTAATATATGGTAGGTATCGGAATGGATATGGAGAATGAGATTTTATAAATATTAAGATAATAAAAAATGGAGTTAGATAAGATTAGAGATGTGTATTAAAAATAATTTTTTTTAAACTGTTATTGAAAAGGAATATAATGATTTTTTTATATTTTATAAATATGGAAAAGTACATGAAAATCTCTCAAGATTCCAATAAGAGTTTGTTACCCAAGAATTGTTATATTTCGAGAAAACTTTGAGTATTAAACTAGATTTTATCTAATGAGGTTTTTATTCAAGAAGAGTGTGAATTTATTAAATTTGTGCAAAGTCAATATGTTTGAAATTTGAATTAATAAATGATTGAAAATTAAATTCTACATAATTAACTAATTAATTAATGTTCTCTATTGTTGCTTTGATGGTTCATAATTAACATGCTTATGAAATTAAGTTTTATGCCAAGCACAAATGAATTTTAATTGTGATGAATTTCAATTTTGGATTGAAGGCATATTATTAATAATAAGTTGTACTTCCATTATTGACACCATAAAATGATTAGAAACTTAATTTCTCCCCTTTACTATGACCATCTCAGTTTATGTTATAATAATTCTACCAACCACATCTATCATTTACATGACATAACGAAGTCTAAGCCGATTATGATAAGTCATATAAATTTTATCATTATGATTAAACCTTACAAGAAGGTTTGAAAATCATGAGTGAACTAAATCTTATAGAACTACTTAGCTTGTTTAAAAATTTTAATTGATTGGTTTTGTATTATAAGGAAAATCATGTTAAATTTTGGCAGGATTCATTGGTGAACCATGGTTAGAAGAAGTACAAGAAGGAGTGGGGCAACTAGAGGGCGCAACGTGGCGCCACCACAACAGCCAACTCTTGCCACCCCACCCAATGATAAGGAAAACATCTCAACACAAGAACAAATACCAGCAGGAGAAGTGTTAAACTTAATGAAATCATTCCAGCACATGTCTGAGGCATTAATAAACCGTCTAGAATGAGATCATGGAGGACCAGTCATACAAAATGAAGCACCTCGAAACACTACAAGAAATGATGTACGTCGAGATTTGGAAAAAGTAAAATTTCCAGAGTTTTGGGGGTCCATAGATGGTCAATCTGTAGAGGCATGGTTAGAAAACATGGCTATGTGCTTTACCCTGAGAGAGTATACCTCAAACATGAAGGCCAAGATGGGTATATTCCACCTAAAGGGAAACACACTACTTTGGTGGAAGACTTTATTACCCCAATTGGATGGATATCTCAACAGTAACTTGGGAATTGTTTGAAGAAAATTTTAGAGAACGCTACCTATCAGAGGAGTTTCTTGAGAGGCAATTAAATGAATTCAATGCATTAAAGTAGGGGAGTCGCTTAGTACCGGAGTATGAGGCTCGTTTCATGGAATTACTTCATTATGCCCCTCACTTAAACATAGAAAGACTCAAGGTGAACAAATTTGTGTATGGATTAAATGGTAACATCCGGGCTAAGGTTAGGATCTTAACGCCTCACACCTTGCACGAGGCAGTTCAACGAGCAATTATCACAGAGGAGGAGATCATGAATAGTGGATCTAGTAAGACATACAGGCCTGTAGGATCAGAAGTAAACAATGGAAATAGTATGGAACGTAGAAATTTTCAAAGGGGTCCTGTGGTCAATCATCAAAAGTGGTCTACCGGAACACCATATAAGCATCCAACTTAGCAGCTGCATAGTGTACCTCAGCAAGCTCGTCAACAACAACATCATCGTCTTATGCGACAACACCAAGTCACACCACCTCAGCATTGATCCCAACAGTTTGTCTCTTTCCAACAGAGTTCCAGGCCAACTCCCAGTTTAGTCAATAATAGAAGCCAAGCACCTAAGAGGGGTGTTGGACTTATGGAGGTGCTCACTACAAGAGGGATTGCCCTCAAAATACAGGTAATACCAACTCAACTCATAAAGCAACTATGGTGGGGGACCTAGGGAAGGCTCATCGCATCCATGCAGCGGTGAACAATCGTTAGGTCGAACACTAGTCCACTGTGTTGGAAACCACAGGTAATATTGATGGTATGAGTTTTGTCATTTTAATAGATCCAGGAGCTACTGATTCTTTTTTTTCTTTAAATGCATTATCAAGGATTAAACACAAATCAATTGCTCAACATGATTTTAGACATGTAGAAATGGCATGTGGTATGAAAATAAATGTAGGAAAAATGGTAAGGGATTGTGAGGTGGACCTGGGTGTTTGTAAAACCAAGGTATCCTTGTATTATACGATATTAGGATTCTACGACGTAGTTATAGGAATGGATTGGTTGGAGCGACATGAGGCACTCCTAGATTGCAAAGACAAGGTACTATATTTCACAGATGATGATGGACAAAGAAAATCATTGAGGGGAAAGAACCGAGGGGTGTCCCTAAGGTTCATATCCTCCATGCAACTAATGAAATATAGATGAAAGGGGTGTCGAATGTTCACTGTGTTGGCTCTAAATGATAAGGGTGATTCTGAAAACTTTGATAAACATCCAATTCTTGTTGAATTCAAGGATGTATTTCTTGAAGAATTACCTGGCCTACCCCCAAAAAGGGAAATTGATTTCACCATTGACCTTAAACCAGGCACTGAGCCTATTGAAAAGACACCTTATTGTATGTCAGCTCCAGAACTAAAGGAATTGCAAATACAATTAAAGGAATTGTTGGACTTGGGGTTCATACGACCCAACATATCTCCGTGGGGAGCTCTCGTGATTTTCGTTAAGAAGAAGGATGGGTCTTGGCGACTGTGCATTGACTATTTCCAGTTGAACAAAGTGACAATAAAGAATCAATATCCTTTACCTAGGATAGATGACTTGTTTGATCAAACGAAGGGGGAAACTGTGTTTTCAAAAATAGATTTTAGGTTAGGATATCATCAATTAAGAATCGAGGAAGAAGATATTCTGAAGAAAGCCTTTAAGACAAGATTTGGGCATTATGAATTTGTAGTTTTACCCTTCGGACTGACAAATGCCCCGGGTGTTTTCATGAGTTTGATGAATGGGATATTCCGGGATTACTTAGACAAATTTGTACAAGTATTTATCGATGACATTTTGATCTACTCAAAGACCCCAGAAGATCATGACAAACACTTGAGGATAGTTCTTCAATGCCTTAGAGAAAACCAATTGTATGGAAAACTATCAAAGTGTTCCTTTTACCAATCAAAGATTCATTATCTTGGGCACATTATCTTTGGGGATGGCATCGCGGTAGACTCGACAAAGATAGAGGCCATCATGGAATGGCCAGCACCAACCAATGTTCATGAAATACGAAGTTTCATGGGCATGGCAGGGTATTATCGTAGATTTGTCGAAGGATTTTCGAGGGTAGCAAGCCCCATTACCGAGCTCCAAAGAAAGAACAAGAAATTTATTTGGACTAAAAAATGTGAAGAGGCATTCCAAAAGTTGAAAGTATTGTTAATGACGACACCAATTTTGAAAGTGCCAGATATGGAACAAGAATTTTTGGTTTGCACTGATGCCTCCAAGAAAGGGTTGGGTTGTGTATTGATGCAGGAAGGAAGAGTAATAGCATATGCATCAAGAAAACTTAGAACCCACGAAGAGAACTACGCAACCCATGATCTAGAAATGGCAGCAATTGTTTATGCACTAAATATTTGGAGACACTACCTTCTAGGAAGGAAGTTTGAACTTAGAACTGACCATTGTGGGCTACAACACATATTCACTCAAGACCACTTAAATGCAAGGCAAAGAAGATGGTCTGAGCTGATCAGCGAATATGATTTTGATATTACTTACATAAAAGGAACAGTAAATAGGGTGGCTGATGCTTTAAGTAGGAGACCTCAAATATTTTCAGTGAGTCCCTTAAAGACAAACTTAAGGGAGAAGTTTCTTGACTTGCAATTTAAGGACACCTGGTACAAGGAGGTTAGCAAGAGTTTGAGGGAGGACGAAATGAGAATCCCAAAATATGAAGAATACTCCCTTGATGGTGATGTACTTCTACGATTTCAGGGAAGGATATATGTGCCACCAAATGAAGATATAAGCCAGTTGATATTGAATGAAGCACATCGTGCAATATACATGGCACACCCTGGTGTTAAGAAGATGAGTGCAGACCTGAAACCACTTTTCTTTTGGAAAGGAATGAAGAAGGACATTGTAAACTTTGTAGCAAGATGCTTAGAGTGTCAGCGAGTAAAAGCTGAACACAGACATCCAGCAGGGTTATTGCAACCCCATGAGATACCAGAATCTAAATGGGAATTTATATCAATGGACTTCATTGTGGGACTACCAATGACCTCAAGACGACATGATTCCATATTTGTATTGTTGGACACTTTAACTAAGAGTGCCCATTTTATACCAGTTAAGGCTACATATAAGGCACCAGAGATAGCAAGAGTTTTTATTGATGAGATTGTAAGATTACATGGAGTTCTGAGGAAGATCATATCAAATAGGGGAGCAATGTTTATAGGAAGGTTTTGGACTAGTTTCCAAGAAGCCTTGGGAACCCAATTTAATTTTAGCACTGCATACCACCCTGAGATAGATGGTCAGACAAAGAGGACTAATCAAATCCTCGAAGACATGCTACGAATGTATGTAATGGACCAACAAAAGAAATGGGAGGATTTTTTACCTTTGGTGGAATTTGCTTACAATAATAGTTATCAAAGTTCCATCAAGATGGCACCATTTGAATTCTTTTATGGAAGACCATGCAGAACACCTCTTAGTTGGGACCGACTAGAGGATCGAGTATTAATAGGGCCAAAAGTGGTGCAAGAGATGGAAGAACAAATGACTATGATTAAAGGGAGGCTAAAAGAAGCACAAGATCGAAAAAAGAGTTATGCTGACTCTCATCGAATAGACCAAAGTTATGAAGTGGGAGATAGGGTGTTCCTGAGAGTAACGCCCCAAAAGAGCTCTATAAGATTTGGAAAGGGAGCAAAATTGTCTCCACGGTTTGTGGGACCTTTTGAAGTTTTAGAAAGAAAAGGGTCGGTAGCATATAGACTTGCATTACCTCCATCCCTAGCACGTATTCATGATGTGTTTCATGTTTTTGTTTTGCGTCATTATATTTCAGATCCATCACATGTTATTGACTTAGGTCACTTGCAGGTTTCAGACGAGGGCAAGATGATGGTCGAACCAGTTTGCATATTGGACCAGTGAACTTTGCAGATTAGACGATGATTATTGGACCAGGTTAAGGTCCAGTGGGACAATTACAGTCCTAGTTCAGCCACTTGGGAGGATGCCGAAGAGATGCATCATCGTTTTCCTTATCTATTCCAAGGACTTCGAGACGAAGTCCACTATTAAGAGGGGGTGTATGTAGTGCCCTACTCTAGTTGACTGACAGTGATATGAATTTTAACATTATTTAGCCCTAAGATCCGCACTTTATTATTTGAGGACCTCAGGTTGAGGATTCAGACACATGAATCTATTATTAGTGGATGTGATTGATACTATGATGATGATAGCATTTATGGATATGCATGTTATTTATTGATATAATTGTAGCATTAATGGATATGCAGGTTCTCTATTGATATCATGATGATGATAGATTTTATGGATAGATATGTTTCCTATTGAGGTTACGATGACAATGCCTTTGATGAATATGTTAATTTACCATTGATGTTATGATCATGATAAACAGGAGGGATGTGTCCCATATGTTAACTACTTACATTAGTTCCGATTCAAAATAAACAATTATGTGAATGACTAGGTCATGTTGATTTTTCTAACACTGAGAACTTTGTTACTAATGATTATTGAGTATGACAGGAAACGACCAGAGGCACTCACATATGATGAGTGGATAACATCTGGTTTGATAGAAATTAATAATTTGTCTTTGAAATTCCAAGTTCAGTTTGAAACTTGTTATATATATTACATATACTCTGATGATATGTCAGTGGTTGCAGGAACATGTTAGTTGCTTGGCCGAATGACTCACATATGGGTGATGGGGTTGTACAATTGAATGGAACAACATGGGAGGGGTGGAACAGTGTTCCTGGTCTCACCCACTAGCACTCCCGCCGTGACTTAGGCTGGAAAGCTCAAAATACCTTCGCCTTAAAGATCATGATGTCGTGAGAACAGGTCCCAAATTTGGTTCGCTCATGAGGATTTCTGGGGGGCGCGCATCAAGGCGGATTCCTTGATCCCCAGCACCATTAGTCTCACTATAGTAGGCAACATATGAGATGATAGGGATATCTGTCATTGCACATATAATTTCCCCTCGTAACCACTAGATACTTGAAGGGCAAGTGGTGTGGCACCCTTGGAATTTCAAGAAAAATTCTTGAAGGGCACGATCGACTTGGCACCCTTGGTATCAAAAATAAATTCTTAGGCATGGCACCCTTGGAACTTCGAATGGAAGTTCTTGAAGGGCATGACCAAATTGACACCCTCGACATCATTAAAGAAACTAATAAATATAATCAATATATGAAAATCCAGCTATTCATATCAAGTGATATAGGATGTTAGAACCAAAGGAATTAAATCAAGAATAAAACTTAGGATAAGGGAGGAATAGGAAGAGATAAAATATTTTACAATGATAACTCTACCGTCTCTATGTTAAAACAAAATATTAAGTACACAAGACTTAATTAGGCAAAAAGGGGGAAAGAGGGACATAGAGTTAAGTAGAAAGATTTATTAAAAACTTCATTAAGAGAAGAGGGTGGTGAATTAAAATAAGATTAATAAATTAAAATTTGAGAAATTTAGAGAACTTCCATGTGGCAAGAGCCAACATAAGAATATTCATCAAAAGAAAAAATTGAGGTAGTTAGGGGACCAAATCTGAGAATTATCAATTAACTTCAGTAATAAACACAAATTAAGGAGTAAAAAGGGGGAATCAAGAGACAACTAGGAGAAGAAATAGGAAGCCTTGTTGGGTTGAGGGGAATACTATTTTTATATGAATAATTAAGTAAATCATTTTGGAGAGTCTTGATGAGAGGGTGACACATGGGTGGGTGAATAATCAAATTTTGGGTAACAAAAAAATAATTATTTATGCATGAACTTCCAAGTGTCACCTATGAAGCCTTCTATAAAATAAATGGAAATGGAAGGGAAAAGGACCTTTTGTTTACTCTATTGTTGAATGGAGGAGATTATGTCATTTTGAGTGGTTACGAGCTATAGTGAGTTTGGTGGGATAGAGTATTATAGTGAGGGGACTCTTGAGCCAAGAGGGGCTCACCTCTATCAGCTAGCACATTACTTCGTTGTACAACCCTATTGTAGCTCGGGGGTCCGCAGGGAAGGAGAGTACCCAAGGAGTAGGCTGGGAGGTCAACCGGTGGGTCATTCCATTCGGACTAAGCATGCCAACATTCAAGCTTGGAGGTAGACGACAAAAAAGGAGCTAAATATATATATACAGAGTTAAGGCCCAACGCTCATCTATTAAAATGTAGGGTTGGTCTCTATAGGGAGGGGGTCCTTCTCCGAATGCTGGGTCACAAGGATTTTCCTATGGCCCAACCTTTTCTACGAAATCTTTCTGGCAACCCGGTGCCTCATCAAATCCAGGTTATTCTTTTCAGAATGTGGGAAATTCATCCTATCAGGGATGGAATTCCTAGGCTCCTCCTCGTTTACCATTTCTGGCAATGTTAAACTTGCCAAATTTGTCGAAATTGACTAATGATCCAATCCGATATAGTCCGGGGTGGCATCCGGTCCCCACCAAACTACCTTCAAACATTCCAAAGTTTGAAGGAAGAATAGAGAGGATCTGGCAGATCACATCATCACTTTTCATCTATGGTGTTCATCAAATTCCCTGATCAATGATTCAATTAGGTTGAGGTTATTTCAGCACACCTTGATTGGAAATGAAACTAAGTGGTATATTGAGTTATCTGGGGGAATTTTTTCCACTTTTGGAGATCTGGCTACCATGTATTTAAATCATTTTCAGTTGCCTATTTGTTATGATGCCAGGATTGAACTCTTGGCTAATTTTAAGCAGGACAAGGCAACCCACATTTCTGATCATATCCAAGAATGGCGGAGAAGGAAGAGGCTCATTAAAGCCTATATTCCTAATGAATTCCTTCTAGAATGGTTTTTTAAATCCTTTCAGCCAGATATTTCGAAGGACATATCCCTGTCAGGGGTATTTTATGAGGAACAAGCTATTTTTAGGGCCCAACAGTTTATTCTCAGTCTAGAGTCCTCAATAAAAATTTTCCTGATGCTCCTCACTCCAAATTGGACTTGTCCAAAGCTAAACCTGGTCCTCATGGTGATGGACTTATTGGGTCGATCGATAGTAGTGCAGCTAACCTGCTTAGCCAATTGTAGTAGTTGTCCATACAATCTGCTTCTTCAGGCCAGGCCGTATGTTTAGTGCCAACCTCTTCCCAAGCTTTGTCAATAAATATTGTCTAGACTTCAAACCCCAAAGGAAATCAACAATCCGAGGGGAAGAAGACAGGATGAAATAATAATAGGAAGAAAGGCAAATATGGGAAGGGCGATGCAAATAAATCCAACGAGCATGTTGGTGAGGGACAGAAGGATAAAAAGAAAGTGAAGTTTCCATGCAAGTTATGTACTAGAGATCATCTTACTCACCTTTGCCCTAAAATTCAAGATGTGCAACGCTTGTTAGCTCAACAAGGATCTTCAATTTCCCAGGCTATGTTAACAAACCCTTTTCCCCAAGGGCAACAGTTAGTTGTTGGTGCAAATGAAAATACTGGGGCTTCTTCTGGAGGCACCCAGGAAGGGGAAACCCCATCAAACATATATATGATGAGTGTTCACGCAGATATCGCTACGAGATCTCGTGATTATGGTACAAATGAGTCTTCAAAATCCAAGGGTGCTCCTAATAGTACTGAACCGCTTCACATTACGAGGCCCACTGTTGAGCCCATACCCTGATGCCAAAAGCATCTGCAAAGCGTACGACGATTAATCCAAATGCCAAGGCTGCCTAGAACTACTCTGTTGTATAAGATCTAGTGTAGAGTCCTTGTGCTATGTTTTCTCTCGAGGTGCTCCAATCTTGTCCAGCTTAGTGAAGTGCTCTTCTCACTGCTATTGGGGCTGTTGATCCGAAAAAATCTCTTATGATTACATTCGATATGACTAATTTTAAAAAGAAACTCCCACCATGGCTTTCCATATTAGATCATCATTTCGAAATTTCACTATATTTCGAACGGTCGTTGATGAGGGTGCTTCCACGTATGTGAGGTCTCTCACATGCTGGAAGGGAATCAGATCTCCCGCAGCTGTTCCATCATCCACTCTTCTGACTGCGTTTGATGGTCATTCTCACAGGCCGCATGGTATTGTACCGACTTTTCCCATCTGTGTTGGGGGAAAAACTGTAAATATATAGGTTGAGATAGTTGATGCAAGCTTGGACTACAACCTTCTGTTGGGGCGAAACTGGATTTATGAGATGGATGCTATTGCATCCTCCTTGTTTCGTATTATTTGTTTCCCTCACAAAGGGAGGATTGTCACAGTTGACCAACTGGATTGTTTTCCTGTAGACCTGAATGCATCTACTGACTCAATTATCCCTTTGGTGGATAATGTCAAACCACTTGTTGTTAATCTTGGGGTTGGAATGTATTCTTCTCTGATGGGTACTTTCGATTTTCCACCTCCTTCCGTTCATATAAATGCAATTTCATCCTCCAGGGCTCCTATTCGATGAGAGTTCTTCAGAACTCATTATTTTTTGGATCTTTGGACCTTACCTTCCCCTACTTCCACATTAGCGGAAGGTCAAGTGGGTGGAATGGCATTTCCGACGACTACAGTAGAGATTGCTTATAGATCTATTGTTGACTCTGTAGAATCCATTCCAGTTTCTCTTTCACCAGAGGAATTGGATGGAGATATGGCTCCGGCTTGGACACTTAGTTCTTCTTCTGCCCAGGATTTCCTAGATACCACTCTTCCATCTGAAGAGGCTATCCTGGAAGCTATGACTAGTATAGATAGACTGTGGGATGATTTGCATCATCGGTCTTACTTTCTACCAGACTTGAACGAAGTTGAGTCAAGTTTTCCAAGTCCTTAGTCTTCTGGCCCTGTTCACCCCGTCCTGAACCCTTTAGCACCAGCACAGGTATTTTCTAAAGGGAACATGGCTGTGATTTCTCCGACTATCCCGGTGAACATCTCCAAGGAATCCCAATGTTATCGAAAATGTTTTCATCGGAGTTGAATGTTCCTCTGAAGAGATTCAAATTTACACCGATCTCTTTAAAGAGTTTAGGGATATGTTCGCTTGGTCTTATGAGGAAATGCTTGGTATAGATCCATCTATTGTTGAGCATGAGATCAAGATCTACAAAAATTCTAAGCCTATGAGGCAAAAGCTTCGTCCGATCAACCCTAGGAAGGCTGCAGCTATTAAAGCTGAGGTAGAGAAGTTGCTCAAGGCATGATTTATTTTCCCCGTTTCTTTGACTAAAAGGGTTTTGAATCCAGTTTCGGTAGATAAGAAATAAGGGACAATTCGCGTTTGCATTGATTTCAGAGACCTTAATAAAGCATGTCCGAAAGATAATTACCCCACACCATTCATAGATCAGATTATTGACGAGTGTGACGATAATGATATTTTCTCCTTCATGAACGGTTTTTCTGGATATAATCAAATTACTATCCATCCTAAAGATCAGCACAAGACTGCCTTTATTTGTCCCTGGGGTACCTTTTCTTACAAGAAAATGTCGTTTGGCCTTAAAAATGCTGGAGCCACTTTTCAGCGGTCCATGTAATATGCCTTTCACGACATCAAACATATTATCGAGGCGTACTTGGATGATTTAGCTGCTCATTCTCGCAAGAGAATTGATCATCCTTCTCACCTTCGTCAAGTATTTGAAAGATGTCATTTTTACAAAATCAGGTTGAATCCAAACAAGTGTGTTTTCATGGTCACATCCGGTCGGTTGTTGGGGTTTATTGTGTCTACAGAAGGGATTCGGGTAGATCCCTTCAAGGTTGAGGAAATACTTCTGTTGCCTCCCCCATTGTCTATTCGTCAACTTCAAAGTATACAAGGAAAAGCTAATTTTCTGCGGAGATTTATCATGAATTATGCCGAAGTTACAAGAGGATTCATGAGATTATTAAAGAAGGGAGTCCCATTTTTGTGGGATGAATTTGCTCAACGCTCATTTGATGCTTTGAAAAAAGCATTGACCTCTGCTCCTATCCTGAGTCCACCTGAATATAGAAGGGCTTTCCTTTTGTATCTCGTATCAGCAGAATCTACTATCGGTATGGTTCTGGTTCAGGACGATGATGCTCTTGTAGAGCATGTTATATACTACCTTAGTCGAGGCTTGGTAGGACCTGAACTCCAGTATTCTTCGATAGAAAAGCTTGCTCTAGTAGCTGTCCATGCTGTACAATGGCTTAGACATTATATTCTCCTACGAAAAACTTATGTTTTGGCAGCAGTCAATCCATTTTAGTTTGTTCTCAGCAGGCGAGTGATTGGGGGCAAACACAATCAATGGAATGTGATTTTGCAGGAATTTAATCTTGAGTTTATGTCTGCCAAGTCCAAGAAATCATTAGTTTTCACAGAATTAATTTCTGATTTTCCCTATGGAGAGGAGATAGTTTATGATGAATCCTTTCCAGATGAGCATCTTTTTCTCATCTCTTTACAGGATCCTTGGTATGGGGATCTTATTGTATATCTTTAGACTGCGAAGTTTCCTTCAAATTTTTCAAAAGATGAGCGCCGTAAGTTGCGTCACCTAGCTAAAAATTACTTGATCATTGGTGATACGTTATACCATCGAGGGGTCGATTCGATCCTAAGACGATGCTTAACTCTCAAAGAAGCTGATGTTGTGCTGAATTATTTCCACGGTGGAGCTTGTGGTGGTCATTTATCTGGGCTTGCTACAGCCCAAAAAATCTTGCGTGTTGGATACTTTTGGCCTTCAATTTTCAAATATTGTATAGAGTCAGTCAAACGGTGTCATTCATGTCAAGTGTATACTCGAAAGATGCGCACTCATCCAGCTTCGCTCTTCCCAGTTGTCACTGTCGGTCCTTCTACAAAGTGGGGTATTTATTATACTACTTGTAACCCACCTTCAGCTAAAGGTCACAAGTACGTTATTGTAGCAGTGGACTACTTCACGAAGTGAGTCGAGGCTATGCCTAATTTTTGGAATGATGATGAGACATCAACTCTTTTTCTCTTCAATCAAGTTATTGCTCGTTTTGGTATTCCTAAAGATATTGTCACTGATCATGACAGTCATTTTCAGAACAACATGATGGATGAGTTGGCTCTAAAATTGGGTTTTTGGCAAGAGCATTTATATCCTTACTATCCTCAAGCCAATGGGCAAGTGGAAGCCATGAATAAATCCTTGAAGACCATTCTTCAATGGGCAATTGATAAAGCTAGATCTAACTAGAATATTATGTTGTATCCTGCGCTTTGGGCATACCGGATGTCAGTGAAAACTGTAACTGGTTTTACTCCGTTTCAACTAGCTTACAGGTTGTAATCAATATTTCCCATCGAGTGTGAGATTCCTTCTCTTAAGTTGGCCGTAGAACTTCTTCCTGACACTTCTAGTTGTTGAGCCCCAAGATTTTTCTTTGTTTCATCTTACTTCACTCCATTTTCCTTTGTCCATTGTTATCCCAGACCCAAATGATCAATGAAATTAGTTAAAATTACTTTTAGAATGAATAACATGGCTAACTTGCTAAGTTTTGTGATTTTGTCATTGTAATGCATTTTGAACTGAAACTAGCTACAAAATGCAGACATTCCGTAGCTAACCGCCAATTCTGCAGCTGTCTTCACGTTCAAGCATGTTCCAGGTGTCCTCTCAGGAAAAGCCACACATGGGTTTATTCCACATCATGTCCTCAACGTTTGTTGCTCACCATGAAGAATGAACTGAATTCTGGACGTGGTTTTGTACGTGGGAACTCATACAAGGAAGCAGACTCCTAATAGGACAAGGACAGTCCAGATGTCCTTTGTCCCTTTACGCTGCCATCTTTAGAGTTCTAGTACGATTTTGATATGAAAAGACAATGATCCCTGTATTGTTGCAAGTTCTGTTACGAAGATTTGTTATAAATGTACTCGGGAAACCAAGAGACAAGCTCTAGATTTTGATTAGATTTCATGGATTGACTGCTATATTTCTGAAGACCGAGAATACTCTGTTTTAAGTTATTTTCCTTTAATGAAGAAGACAACATTGCTTTGAACGCGTTGAGTTGATCTTGAGTTAGATTCCGTCTGGTGGTAGAGGGCCCCTGCCTCCTGAACGGCTTTACTTTCGTAACTTAGATAAGTATCTTAGTTCGTTTTCACGTTTTTGAAGTTTGATTTCATAGTTAATTTCATTAGTCACTATAGCTATACTTGTTCTAAGAAACTCTTCCAAAATATCATTATAATGAATGAGAAATGGCTGTAGTGTTATAGATTTTAATTGCAATTTCTTTTGTTCATTATCACAGTTGAACTTATTCTAGTAAACTCTTCCAAAAAATCATTATGATGACTAAGGCATGACTATGATACTGAAGGTTTCAGTTGCTTGTTTACACTAAGTAGCATAGCTGATCTTACTCTTAAAAAGCTCTTCCAAAATATCATAACAATGGGTAGGAAATACCTGTGATGTCTTAGTTTTTAATTGTAATTGCTTTCAGTTTTCATGTTTGCATTTGCATTGAATTGTACAGCTAGGATTGTTCTAACAAGCTCTTCCAAAATACCATTCATGATGGAAAAAATAGGCTGTAGAATCCCATAGATTAATTGCATGATAACTTAGTTAGAGTACTACGGAGTCAAATTGCATTCAATTCATGCTTTGTTATTTTGTTTCAAGTTTGATAATGGCTTGTTAGTTTAGCACTGTTTATTATAGACTAGTAGCACTCTAGTTTAGTTCCAGCTTAGCTCACTGTGTTTACATGCCACGTTTAATTACCATCCATTGCATATTAAATTGCATTAGTTGTCAAACTTAAATACCACGGTCTTCATTATTTACAAAACTTCTTTTGTTCTAAAACATATATTGACTCATAATCATCTGAACAGAAGATAGTATCAGTCCAAGGCCTGGAGTACTTTTGCAACCTTTTTACCATTTCACAAACAAGCCTTTCCTCAAAGACTATTCTAAAAGGAAATCTGTAACTTTTGAGTGAGGTTTAGTGGTGTTAAACTAAGTTGCAGAATAGAATTAGGAGCTAGTTTTAGAGTAGAGATCTTATGATGTTACCAATGTTCTTTTCCAAATATATTTCAACAAACCTTTAATCATGGATGGGATGTTGTATCATTATGAGTTGATTGTTTAATTGTTTAGTTAGGAGAATTTTTACACTTAGCTGCCCATTCCTCAAGCTCTTCCAAAATATCCTTAATGAATGGATTGGACAAGTTAAGTTCATGTTGTGATTCATTTTCTTGAAGTCATTATCAAGCTTTGTATTTTTGCTAAGTCATAGTTTAGGTTTGGTTCTGTCTCAGTATTTTCATTTGTCATTTGTCATCAACAAATTAGGCTTCACTCTGTTTTTAACCAGTAGCTTCTTTCCACCAACATTTAGTTCTTTTCCTTGTGAACATAAAACCATCAAAAGACCAAAAACATCATAAAACACTAAACACAACGCAGTAAGAAACAAACACCTAGGCACATACAGTGCACCTCACTTCAGCAGTTTACCAACCCTGGTTGACAATTAAATGAACTCAATTTAGGAGACTAGGTTGAGCACAAACATTTTGGCGCCGTTGCCGGGGAAGTGAAAACTAGGTAACCTTTGTTTCTTAACTCCCAAAAACAATGATATGCATAGAGAGAGAGATTCAAGGGGTAGATTTATAAGAAGCAGAAGCAAAAGTTTGATTCCTAGAACACCACTTGTTTCACCTAGACCAAGAGCTAGTACACCTTCAACTCAGAACCACATTCCATCCTTTACTGATCCTAGACTTCTAGAAGACTTAAGATCAGAAATTCCATTAGAGAGACCTTCCACTTCATCCACTGAATCTGTCTTAGAAGAAGATTCAAGGACTCCTGTTAGGGACACAAACTTTCCTACTACAACAGAAGAACCAACCATGGCAGAAGAAGGAGGAGGAGGAGTCTTTAATGGAGAACACACATTATTTGGAGGGGGTAGAGGTAGAGGTAGAGGAGAAGGAGGTAGAGGTGTAGAAGGAGAATGAGGTAGAGGAAGAGGTAGAAGAGAAATAGGAAGCTCTTTTGGGTTTCCTATAGTAGATGAAGAAACCAATACAACCATGAAAAACATTTCACCCTCTGTCCTTCCAAACTTCTATGGACTTAAAACTGAAGATCCCGAAACCTTCCTATTTGAATTTGAAGTTCTATGTAGAACTTATGACTACTTACAAGATGCTCAAAAACTTAAATTATTTCCTTCAACATTGAAAGGAGCAGCATTGAAGTGGTTTATGAGTTTGATCAACAGTTCTATTAGGACATGGGAAGACATGAAACAAGAATTTATAGAGAGGTATCTGGATTATTGTATGCTGGTCAATCATAAGGAAGAAGTGTTTAAGATGTTACAAAAAGAAGATGAAAACTTAGAAGACTTGTTGGAGAGATTTCATTACAACATCAAAAGAGTAAAAATGGAAAACCTAGATCAAGACACCTTAAAAGCTCTTTTGTTGAAAACAATTAGGGATGAATGGTTGGATATCCTTAACATGATGGGAAAAGGGGATATATCACAGCTCACATTACCCGAAATATCTGAGTTATGTATCAACCTTTCAAGAGGGAAATCTAAAACTGTAAAAGGTCCAAGAGATCCTGCTCTTGCAAGGGCAAGTAAGTCTGCTTCTGGGACAGTAAGTAGGGCAGAAATAGGACATATGCTTGATGATTTCAAATATGACATCTTAGGGAGTCTTAGTGAACAAATAGACACCCTTAAGTTACAAAACAAGCAAAAAGCTGAATCTGATGCCTTAGCAATCTTTTGTCCCAAATGTAGAAAGAAACATGCCTTGAGAGAGTGCCCTTTGGATGTAAAAGTTGTAGAGACCTGTGTCATTTGTTCTGAAAAACATGAGACCAAGAATTGTCCTTCCCTTCCTGGTCTCAAAGCTGTCTTTCAAGAGGAAACTCTTACAAATTCCACAGAATCTCTCAATTTTGTCTCTAGAAGGCCTTGGCAAGGACCTCAAACACAAGGATTCCATGATCAAATGTATAACCAACCTCCACCTTGGAATTCTTGGCAGCAACCTTGGCCTCAATTTCAAAATCAATCTCAAGCTTGGGCACAAGGAACACAAAATCCCTATGGAAGATACTCTCAGTACTATCAGTATCCACCATCCTATCCACCATACCCACATTTTTATCCTCAAAATCCTCAACAAAATTTTCCTCAAAATCCTCAACAAAATTTTCAACAAAATCCTCAACAACATCATCAGAACCTACCACATCAAAATCAACCACTTCCATTACCATTTCCTCAAAAATCAAATCAGTTGCCTGCTCAACCCATACCAAACCCCAATAATAAAAATCCTCATAACACATACATGATAGAAGGTCAACAGTTTCCAACTTATTTAATTACTCCTTTAGACCTTAGTGATGTTCAACTTAGGTCTGGAAGAATACTTGAAAAGAGGAAACCTTCTGTGATCATACAAGAACAAGATAACTCTGAGGAAGAATCTCTACGGGTGAATAAAAGTCTTGAGGAAGACACATCTTTTCAAGACCCAAACACTGAAAAATTAAAGCAAAAAGAACCAATAATTTCAACTCCTGTATTAGAGCAGCCATCAACATCTACTTCTACACCTCCCTTTCCAGAAAGATTACAAATTGATAGAGGTATAGAAAAACAAATTATGGTGCCTAATTATGATTTCCTAGATGAGCTGAGAAATGTTTGCATTAAGATTCCATTATTACAAGCCATCAAGGAAATTCCAATTTTAGCCAAAACAATAAAGGAGTTGAGCATGAAGAAAACAAGAAAAAGAATAAGAGAAACAAAGAAAATTCAACTGGCAGGAAAAATAGTAGACATTATGATGGGTAAGATTTCTATTCCAAAGTATCTTGACCCAGGAAATCTAGTTGTTAAAATTCACATCAATGGAATTGAAATCCAAAACACACTCATTGATTTAGGAGCAGCAATCAATATCATGAGTAGACAAATCATGGATAAACTGAAACTTCCTAATCTTCTCTTTACACCCACATTATTACAATTAGCAGACAGGTCTGTGATAAAACCTGATGGGGTAATAGAAGATATTCCAGTGTCCCTAGATTCCTGGGAGTACCCTGTGGATTTCATGATCCTAACTCCTAAGAATAATCTAGGAGGACATCCTATTATATTAGGAAGACCTTGGTTAGCTACAGCTGATGCTTTCATTAGTTGTAGATCCGGCGATATGTATATCTATGATGGTAGTTCAACTAAGAAATTCACTTTGTATCCTCCAGCAAGGAAAATTACAGATTTAGATGATACTCAATGGATAGAGGATGAAGAAGACTTACAACCTCTCTTCACAATTTCAGAAATTAGTGAAGATAGTAAAATTCTGAATACTCTAGAAAACTTTGAATCCTCTTCAAAATACAAACATGAACCATTTCAAGAAGGATCAAACATTGAGTTTTTGTCATCAAGACAGATGTCTCTTCATTCTATGGATAAATTTGGCAGCTCTACAAGTGAGATTTTTCCAGGAAAAACTTTGAACATAAATAAGAACCTAGAGAAATCTCAACAAGAAAAGTTAGTCAAAGTATTACAGAGACATTCTTCTGCATATGCATGGGAGTACACTGACATGAAAGGGATAAGCCCCAAGACTTGCACTCATCACATCTATATAGAGGAAAATTGTAAACCAATTAGACAACCTCAAAGACGGATGAATCCAAATCTTAGGGAGATTGTTAAAGAATAATTGCAAAAATTGTTAAATGTCAACTTCATCTATCCCATTTCAGATAGTCAGTGGGTTTCTCCTTTGGTAATTGTGCCAAAGAAAAATGGTAAATGGAGGGTATGTGTTGATTACCGGGAACTAAACAAAGCTACTCTTAAAGACCATTTTCCCTTACCTTTCATAGATCAAATGTTAGATACATTAGCTGGCAAAAAGTACTTCTCATTCCTAGATGGGTTTAGTGGTTACAATCAAATCCAAGTAGCAATTGAAGATCAAGACAAAACCACATTTACCTGTCCTTGGGGTACCTATGCTTACCGAGTATTGCCATTTGGATTATGCAATGCACCTGCAACATTCCAAAGGGCAGTATTAGGAATTTTTTCAGATCTAATACATGATTGTGTAGAGGCATATATGGATGATTTCACAGTTTAAGGAAACACATTTGAAGAAGCTTTAGCAAACTTGGAAATTTTTTTAAAGAGATGTCAAGAAGCAAATCTTTCACTTAGTCATGAGAAATGTTTCATGATGTTTACTGAAGGTATTGTTTTGGGGCATCACATTTCAGGGGATGGGATTAGAGTTGATGAGTCAAAAGTTGAAGTCATATCTAACTTATCTATTCCAAGTTGTCAAAAAGATGTTAGGACTTTTCTAGGATTTACAGGATATTATCGGAGATTTATAGAAAACTTCACCAAGATAGCATCTCCACTCTTCAAATTACTTACCAAATATTGTGAATTCAAATGGACTTCTGATTGCCAGTTAGCCTTTGAGACCCTAAAAACAAAAATTTCTGAAGCACCTATATTAAGGGGACCTAACTGGAAGTTACCTTTTCATATCTCAACAGATGCCTCTGATACAGCTCTAGGAGCAGTATTGGGACAAAAAGACTTGATTCCTTATGCCATCTACTATACCAGTAAAAATTTGACTCCTTCAGAGTTAAACTATACTGTAACTGAAAAAGATTTTTTAGCTGTTGTTCATGCCATAAACAAATTCAGACACTATATAACATGCTATGAAACTTTTGTTCACACAGATCACTCTGCAATTAGATATCTAATGAACAAATCAATTACTAATGGCATAGTCATAAGATGGTTATTGCTTTTACAAGAATTCAACATTACCATTCTAGATAGGCCTGGAAAACAAAACACAATAGCTGATTTCCTATCTAGACTCCAAAACATTAAAGATGACACTCCAGTTGAAGATCAATTTCCCGATGAATATATTTTTGCAATTTCTACTCAAACTCCTTGGTTTGCTGACATTGCTAATTATTTAGTTTCAGGAAAATTTCCTTCAATAATGAATGCAAGAGATAAAAGAAAAATCATTTATGACAGTGCAAAATATTCATGGGTTGCTAATGAGTTGTACAAGACAGGTCCAGATTTGATCATTAGGAGATGTGTTCTGGAAGATGAGATGCCTGAGATTCTCAAAGCATGTCATGATGAACCTTGTGGCAGACACTTTGCTGATAAGAGGACAGCCTATAAGATCCTTCATTTAGGATATTATTGGCCATCCTTGTTTAAAGATGCTAAAGAGTATGTCAAAAGGTGTGAAAGTTGCCAAAGGGTAGGGAAACCTTCTCCTTCAGGTGAGATGCCATTACAACCTCAGGTACATATTGAACCTTTTGAAAAATGGGCTTTGGATTTTGTAGGACCTATTAGTCCTCCATCAAGACAAAAGAGATATATATTAGTTTGCACCGATTATGTTACCAAATGGGTAGAGGCCAAGCCATTACTTTTTGCTAATGAAGCATCTGTAGTTACTTTTCTTTTTGAGGATATTTTTACTCGTTTTGGTGTCCCAAGGGAAATTGTTACAGATCAAGGAGCTCAATTTACATTAAGGCTAGTGGAACAAATGATGGAGAGGTACAAAATCAGGCATAGAAAATCTACTCCTTATCATCCATAAGCAAATGGTCAAGTGGAATCTACTAATAAGGTCATTGAAGGAATCCTAACAAAGACTGTTCATTTACATAGAAGAGATTGGGTAGATAGGCTTCCTGAAGCCTTGTGGGCCTATATAACTACATGGAGAAACACAACAGGCCATACTCCTTATGAACTTGTTTATGGAAAGCAAGTTTTGTTTCCCATAGAGTTCCAGATTCAAACTTTCAAAATGACAGTTCAGCTAGGACTTGATTTAACGGAGGCACAAAAGCATAGATTGGAGCAGATTAATGAATTGGATGAGATCAGACAAGATGCAGTTCAGAAAACAAGTCTAGTCCAACAGCAAAGGACTAGATGGCATGACGAGTACATCAAAGAGAAGAAGTTCAAAGAAGGTGACTGGGCTCTCTTGTTTGATTCAAAATTCAAGGATTTTCAAGGTAAATTTCAAACACATTGGCTTGGGCCATATGAAGTTGTTAAAATTTTTGACAATGGAGCAGTAAAAATCAGGACAATAGATGAAGAAGAGGTTACTTTTCTTGTGAATGGTCATAGATTGAAGGTATATCACAAACCACTCTCAAGGGAAGAATTTATTACAAAGTTCCAGGAAAACAATGATGTGAAGTTAATGAAGAAGAATCTTTCTTCTTCATCAACTTAATTGAATTTTCTGAAGTCATTTTATTAAAAATAAAAATAAAAAAATAAATAATAATAATAATAATAAAGTATAAACATGAAAACCAGTCAATGATTGGCATGTTTATACAGAAAAGATAGGGTGAAAATTAGAATCTTTCTGACACTCTAACTTTTCCATTTTGTTTCTGCAAGCAGCTGTTACAAAATCATAAGTTCAGATCCATTTCACTTATGATCCATCTCATTTCATTTCATTCCATTTACTTATCCATCCATACTCCATTTCATTCATTCATTCATACTTCACTTCATTCCATATTTCATTCATCTCATTTCATACTTCATCCACCTCATTTCCATATCAAAATTTAAAGTTTGATGTCTTTCTGCAAATGAATAACACATGTCATGGATTGCAGGCCATTTCTTATATTTTTCCACTCCATTTCATAAATTGTAATCCATCCCACTCCATCATTCACTTCATACATATCCCATTATACCATATTTCATCATCTATCTTCACTCATTCCATATAATATTCCACTTATATTCCAAACCACTCCATTCCATGATTAAAGTTCTCTACAGGTACATTCTGCAGCTAATCAGACTTTCCGCAGCCAGACAGTCATTCCGCAGCTACAGATCCTGAAGGCACTGATCAGCAGACATTTGAATTGCAACAAGATGATCCTGTATATCCATGAACAAGCAAAATCAAGAAGGATTATGAAGACTCACAAAATAATGATTGCCAGAGGAGAACAAAGCATACAAAGACCACAAAAAGCAGATGAAAAGCAAAGGTAAAAAGTTCTGATTATAATGGCATATCATAAAAAACTTTAGTATAGTTTTAGTTATGAATCATTTGAAAAGTTGTTTTGATTATTTTTATTGATCATGCCAAATATACCCTCCGCAAAACTTTGGATAAAAATCCTTCATTTCAAATTCTATACCCGATCATCATTTAAGCGGTTAAAAGGCTGAAGTGTTTGATTTCCTTACGTCACCCAGCCAAATCATTTAATGATGATTTTTGAATCCGTTGTAAAAAATCTCCGCAGTCTTTTCACTCATTGATTTTTTTTCTTCACCTCACTTCATTAACTCGTTCCGTAACCACTTCCTATTACTCCATTCCGTAGCCAGCCCTTCATCATTTCATTCCGCAAAACAGAGGTATCTCTATCACCATGAGCAGCGGTATATCAGTTTGGAATTTGAAGCCATTGTCACCGTGAAGTAGAGATATATCAGTTTGAAGATTGAAGCACTATCACCGTGAACCAGAGGTATATCAGTTTGAAGGTTGAAGTCATTGTTTCCGTGAGCAGAAAGAGTACTAATCTGAAGATTGAAGAAGAAATTATGGGCCTCATTGTAAGAACTGAACCAGTGGGCACAAAATACCTGGAAGGATACCCTCAAAGTAGAGAAATGTTGCAACAAGTAGGATGGCTGCAATTCCTTGAGAAATTTAATGGCTTCCACAAAGAAGTTACTAAAACGTTTGCAAGGTCATTCAAAGGAGCCGAGGTTGAAGTTGGAGATGTTAAATTCACTGTCACAGAGGTTTTTATTGCAGAAGCAACATGATTGCTTAGACATGGAGAAAGATGGTTTAAGAACAGAGAATTTCATAATGAATCATGGAAGCAAATCCTCAAATCACCAGGTATGGATGTCACTGTGTTTAAAAAGGGAATTCCAAGCTCTGCATTAAAGAATAAATGGAGAAAAATATTACTTATTCTACAAAAATTTATCACTTGTGAAGGTAGATATGGTACTTTTTATGTTTACCATATTAGGTTGATAATGCATTTTCTGGAAGAAGAGCTTAATTTTCCCTATTTATTGCTTCAAAGTTTAAAAAAGATGGCTTCAAGTGTTCAAAGGAGAGTCCAATTCCTAGAGACAACTCTATACCATCATGGCTTGGTTAAGATTCTAATCGAACACCATTTAGCCAAAACAAAAGATACTTGGGATAATTTCTTGGTGAGAAATCACTTTGAGGAACCAAAAGAGCCTTCACCTGAACATCAGCCTACAAAGAGAAGCAGAAAATGGAGAGCCTCTAAAATTGAAACTGATAAAGCAATTCAAGATAGCAATGAAGAAATAATCTCTGAGAAGTTGACCCAGATTAAGAGACAGCTTAAGGAAGAGAGGGTAATCAGAAAATCTGCCACAGAAAAAGGAGAGGGATCATCCCAGCCAAGAAGAAGCCATAGACTCAGGGGGAAACTAAGGAAAACACAGATCAAACAAACCGGGGTGATAAACATAGAAGATGAGGAAACATCTATTGAAGAAGATGTTGAAGAAGATTTTGATGAAGAAGCCCCTGAAATTGACCCTGCACAACAAGAAATTTATAACTATGTTGAAACATTGGAAAGGGAAGCTTCAGAGAGTAGAGATAGAACCCCTAGTCCTCCACTGTCCGAAATAGATGTGTTAAGAAGAGATAGGTACGAGCTGGAAGTACTTAATAGACATATCAGAACTGAGAATGATATTCTGAAGGAACAAGTCAAACTAAAAACCAGTATGAACTCAACCCTGTCTCTACAAATGGACAAAGTGGAAAAGGCTAATGAAAAGTTGAAAAAGAGGAACAAGAAGTTAATCAAGGCACTTACCAATTTAAGGTTCAAGTTAGTCATCAGGAAGCCCAGAAGGCCTTTAACTTCTAGGCAAAGAAGAAGAAGAGGGTTGGATGTTCTTGCAGAAGTCTCTGAGTTTATGGAATAAGTTGCATGAGGACATGCAAGAAGTCAGCAGTGGGGGTATGTTGAGCCCCAAGATTGTTCTTTCTTTCATCTTACTTCACTCCATTTTCCCTTGTCCATTGTTATCCCAGGCCCAAATGATCAATGAAATTAGTTAAAATTACTTTTAGAATGAATAACATGGCTAACTTGCTAAGTTTTGTGATTTTGTCATTGTAATGCATTTTGAACTGAAACTAGCTACAGAATGCAGACATTCCGTAGCTAACCACCAATTCTGCAGCTGTCTTCACGTTCAAGCATGTTCCAGGTGTCCTCTCAGGAAAAGCCACACATGGGTTTATTCCACATCATGTCCTCAACGTTTGTTGCTCACCATGAAGAATGAACTGAATTCTGGACGTGGTTTTGTACGTGGGAACTCACACAAGGAGGCAGACTCCTAATAGGACAAGGACAGTCCAGATGTCCTTTGTCCCTTTACGCTGCCATCTTTAGAGTTCTAATACGATTTTGATATGAAAAGACAATGATCCCCGTATTGTTGCAAGTTCTGTTATGAAGATTTGTTATAAATGTACTCGGGAAACCGAGAGACAAGCTCTAGATTTTGATTAGATTTCATGGATTAACTGCTATATTTATGAAGACCGAGAATACTCTGTTTTAAGTTATTTTCCTTTAATGAAGAAGACAACATTGCTTTGAACGCGTTGAGTTGATTTTGAGTTAGATTTCGTCTGGTGGTAGAGGGCCCCTGCCTCCTGAACGGCTTTACTTTCGTAATTTAGATAAGTATCTTAGTTCGTTTTCACGTTTTTGAAGTTTGAGTTCATAGTTAATTTCATTAGTCACTATAGCTATACTTGTTCTAAGAAACTCTTCCAAAAGATCATTATAATGAATGAGAAATGGCTGTAGTGTTATATATTTTAATTGCAATTTCTTTTGTTCATTATCACAGTTGAACTTATTCTAGTAAACTCTTCCAAAAAATCATTATGATGACTAAGGCATGACTGTGATACTGAAGGTTTCAGTTGTTTACACTAAGTAGCATAGCTGATCTTACTCTTAAAACGCTCTTCCAAAATATCATAACAATGGGTAGGAAATAGCTGTGATGTCTTAGTTTTTAATTGTAATTGCTTTCAGTTTTCATGTTTGCATTTGCATTGAATTGTACAGCCAGGATTGTTCTAAGAAGCTCTTCCAAAACACCATTCATGATGGACAAAATAGGCTGTAGAATCCCATAGATTAATTGCATGATAACTTAGTTAGGGCACTCCGGAGTCAAATTGCATTCAATTCATGCTCTGTTATTTTGTTTCAAGTTTGATAATGGCTTGTTAGTTTAGCACTGTTTATTATAGACTAGTAGCACTCTAGTTTAGTTCCAGCTTAGCTCACTGTGTTTACATGCCACGTTTAATTACCATCCATTGCATATTAAATTGCATTAGTTGTCAAACTTAAATACCACGGTCTTCATTATTTACAAAACTTCTTTTGTTCTAAAACATATATTGACTCATAATCATCTGAACAGAAGATAGTATCAGTCCAAGGCCTGGAGTACTTTTGCAACCTTTTTACCATTTCACAAACAAGCCTTTCCTCAAAGACTATTCTAAAAGGAAATCTGTAACTTTTGAGTGAGGTTTAGTGGTGTTAAACTAAGTTGCAGAATAGAATTAGGAGCTGTTTTTAGAGTAGAGATCTTATGATGTTACCAATGTTCTTTTCCAAATATATTTCAACAAACCTTTAATCATGGATGAGATGTTGTACCATTGTGAGTGGATTGTTTAATTGTTTAGTTAGGAGAATTTTTACACTTAGTTGCCCATTCCTCAAGCTCTTCCAAAATATCCTTAATGAATGGATTGGACAAGTTAAGTTCATGTTGTGATTTATTTTCTTGAAGTCATTATCAAGCTTTGTATTTTTCTAAGTCATAGTTTAGGTTTGGTTCTGGCTCAGTATTTGCATTTGTCATTTGTCATCAACAAATTAGGCTTCACTCTGTTTTTAACCAGTAGCTTCTTTCCATCAGCATTTAGTTCTTTTCCTTGTGAACATAAAACCATCAAAAGACCAAAAACATCATAAAACACTAAACACAACGCAGTAAGAAACAAACACCTAGGCACATACAATGCACCTCACTTCAGCAGTTTACCAACCCTGGTTGACAATTAAATGAACTCAATTTAGGAGACTAGGTTGAGCCCAAAAAGCACCATCGAGTCGCCCGCTTAGAGCATCCCAGTCGAGTCATCACATTCATGGAGTCTATCCCATGTCCCTCGAGACTCGCTATAGTCCTCCACCCTTTCCCGCTTTGGCCTCTCTCTCGTGTCACACATTATGGCCTTCAGTACCCTTGTCCCCTATCCCTCATAATATTGTGTCAGTCGCTGCCAAGCCATTCATGCCCTTTATGCTCTAACAAGGGAAGTCGTTCAACTGCTCCTCCATATCCCTCATTCCATCATCATCATCAGTGTCTACTTGTTCGTCACTCTACTATTTTCCCTCGTGCCTTAGTTGGGGTTCCCTTATTGCCTCAACCATGGCGGACCTACTTCTGTCGACATCAGCTCATTTACTCCAGAAGCCAGTTCTAGGGGGCAGTGTACCTTGGTTCGAGCTTTTCCTAGCATGATCGTGATATATACACTTGATGGTCCAGTGACGCAGCAGCAGTTATTGGTGATTCCTGGGCATGTGTGAGATGTCTCAACCCTCATGAGGGGTTGGCCCTGCAGGTAGCCCCCCACATGCCCGGATGACTTCATTTCCGCCCTTGATGCAGCTCCTCTCATATGATGATATCGGCCTTAGCCGCTTGTAGTGCCTCTTCGATTCGCATGTCTTCGTCAGATTTTGTGAGCCCTTCCCCATGTGTAGGGGGCATTTGGGTGTATTTGTATCTCATGTACTACCATATTATTGTATAGGTCCTGACGATTATTCCAGGCATCGCATGTATGTGGGATTCATCCTGTTATATATCTAGCTCATGTTTAGGCCAGCACATGCTTCATTATTGCGTTCCGTGGTTTTCCGTGCACCTTAAGAGTACTCTATTATGCCTCGTGAAGATGATTTTCCCGGCGCCTTATTCTTTGTGCATATCACACTTTGTCTCGCGAGCACAGGTGATGCCTCTCCCCGCCGCCTTTAGCACAAAAATTAATTTCATAATCCTAGATGCTTGTTTTGCACTGGTAGCTTCCGCCTCCTCGTGTCCAAATTTTAGCACATCAGACAACCTTACATTTCTCTCTCTCACTTCCCTCTTGATATCTAGTGATTGAGTTCTTACAACGTACTTCGGTCATACGATTTTCTCCTAACACTCGTACGTTGGGGGGCAATCTGTTACACCATTTTTTGGTCATCTAACCTATTATTATTAGATGAACCCAAGTACACCATGTAAGACCAATTTTACCCTAAGTAAAATTGCTTTCACCATATAAAATAATTTATTTGTTTATATTTCCTGGTCATATTTAACCCAAAACAAGGAACTTAATTAAATAAATCCTTATTTATTTAATTATTTCCTAAGAATAAGTTATTTAAACCATTATTTAAATAATATTCTTAGTTAAATTTGACTAAATCATCCATAAATAATTAAATAAACCATTATTTATTTAATTATATTCCCATCATTTCCCTAAAATGATAAATAAATCATTTATTTATTTATTATTTATAAATAAAGGAATTGAACCAAGTCAAGAATCCTTTTCCCTCCAACAAATATAATAAAATATTCCTAAAAGGTGCTTCTAGAATTCGATTAATAATATTTTATTCATGCACCGAGTTCTAGACCGCCCCAATATTTTGTTATAAATAGGGGGGTTTTCCCTATTCATTAGTCACCTCCATTTCATTAGATCACTCTGGATCTACTCTCGGTCACCATTTTCCATTTTGCTTTGTGAACTCCCATTGAGTTCTATGTTTGTTTTTCTACACCACTAAGAGAGAGGAATGTTAGATCTGAAACACTGAGGACTTTCAAGAACCCATCCCACTGAGGAGAACTGGAAAACACCTTTCTTGTTTTCCTCTCAAGTGCCCCATTCTTTAATATAATACAAAATTCTTTTAAATACATTCTTCTTGTCTTGTCCATTGGATTTATGGAGCCATGTTATATTTTATCTGCTTAATGTCTTTTGTGCTTAGATCTGAATTTGTGCAGCAAACTTAAAGATATTTTGTAGCCATAATCGATGTTAGGGATATTTGTTATGCGTAGCTAAAGTGATCTTTTACGACGAAAGATTCATACTTTAACATTGAACAATTCTGGTTCACCTACCCTTGCTTTAAAGATCTGGTCAACACTTGCGGGACAAGCTTTGCCCCGTATAATACAAATGCATCAATTCAAGATAAAGTTCAAATCTCTTAAAGAAAATCTTAAGGAATGGAATCAACATGTGTTTGGGAACACCAATCAGAAAGGAAAAGATCTAGCTATGAAACGTGTCAAATCTTCAATAGAAAATTATTGAGGAAGGTAGGTCGGAGGAAACGGATGTCCTTAAAGCTCGCCTCACTCAAATTTTCGCAGAAAATAAGCATCAGGAAGAAATTTTGTGGCGGCAAAAATCTTGTATAAATTGGCTCAAGGAGGGTGAGCGTAGTACCAAAATTATTCCACAAATAGATCATTCAGCACCGTATGCACAGCCGAATTTCTGTGCTAAAGGATAGTGATGGAAATTGGTTGGAGACGCATGAGGAGATAGAGGAAGAACTTCTAACATTCTTTAAGGATAATCTCAAGGAGCCCAATCTTTCCATAGAAGATGACATCGACCAAATCACTCAGCATATCCCAAGAATCATCTCGGAGGAGCACAAACAAGTTCTGCTTCACCCTACCACCCTCCTCGAGGTTGAATCTGCATTTTTTCAACTCCAAGATGGTAAGGCACTGGGGTCGGATGGTTTCACTTCTAATTTCTTCCACCAATTCTAGAACATGATCAAGATAGAGATATGGGAAATTGTGGAGGAATATCGCAATACTAAATGGATTCTGCTGACTCTCAATGCTACTTTTCTTTCCCTGGCTCCTAAGGAAGATAATGCCTCCTCTCCAAGTAATTATAGACTTATCGCCCTTTGCAATGTAATATACGAAATCATTTCGAAAATCATTGCTAATAGGCTCAAACCTCTTCCTACCCTGCTTATCTCGCCTAAAAAAACTAGCTATGTGGAAGAAAGACAAATTTTGGATGGAATTCTCCTCACCCACGAGATAATTCACTCTTTAAAGATCACAAAGAAACCTGGAATGCTCCTAAAGCTAGACTTATCTAAAGCCTTTAACAAGCTTAGCTGGCAATATATTAGGAAGGTTCTTTGAGCTTTTGGCTTCAGAGAACCCTGGATAAGATGGATTATGTCTCTTATATCTTCTACCTTCTTCTCCATCCTAGTCAATGGCTACCCTTCAGAAACTTTTATGCTCATTGGAGGCATTAGGCAAGGGGATCCTTTATCCCCCTTCCTCTTTGTCATCATGGCGGAGGGTCTTGGTCATTCTTTGAAAGCAGCTACGCATCCTACTTCCCTCAAAGGTATTTTCTTGCATAATGAAGAGCCTCATACTCACCAAAAATTTGTGGATGATAATATGCTCATGGGGTACCCTTCAATCCAAGAAGCTTGCTCTTTCAATTCTATCATGGACATGTTCTCCCTTGCCTTTGGTACGACAATTAACGTTGGTAAATCCCATATCTTCTTTTTCAACACATCAACTTTAACTCAAAGGAACATTGCTCATATTTTGGGTTTCTCTATTGCCTCTCTTCCCTCCAAATATTTGGGAGCTCCCCTGACTGATTTTTCCATCAAGAATTCTTCCTGGAAAGAATTGCTTGACAAAACTAATCAACGGCTCAACTCTTGGACTTATCACTCTTTCAATATGGCAAGTCGTATTGTGCTAATCAAACATGTTTTGGAGTCGATGGCCCTCTATATTTTCTCTGTTCTAGCTACTCTGAAATGGGTCTTAAAAGCTATAAGGAATCTGCAAATAAATTTCCTCTGGGGAGGTAACAGTGAGAAGAGGAAATGGGTGTTAGTTGAATGGAATGATGTTTGCACTATCAAATATCAAGTAGGATTGGCGCTCAGGGATCCGAAAGTCAGCAACGAAATTATGAATGCTCGCCTTTGGGGGAATTGGGTATCTAATTAGAACTCACCTTGGGCTAAATTTTGGACCTCAAAGTATGCACAGGACTGGAATCCTAATGATTTGATTCTCTATGATCTGAACCATGGGGGCTCACCTATTTATAATTCTTCTCGACAACATAAGCATCTCATACAACTTCAAATTTTCTGGGAAATTCGTAATGGGAAGTAGGTGAGATTTTTGGAAGATTCCTAGCAACAATTTCCCAGTCTCGCATCCCTCTTCAATTTTCCTTCTTGGAGAAATTTGTTGCAGAAGAGAGCTCAGAATACTGTCAATCAGTTCTAGGTTCAGACGCCCTCTCTAAATTACCAGAATTGGAATCACCCCAGATTCTGGCTCTCAGAATGGGGTATGGAAAATCCTTCAGCCGCATGGGAGGAACTGATGAAATGAAGAATAAAGGTTCAAGAGGACTCTGAACTCATCAGATGGGGATACATGCCTAAAGGTTCCTTCTCTACGGCAAAGGCATATACTATATTTTCTAGGTTGAATCGAATCAGACAACTCTTGACCTCATATGGCTCAATATCTGGAAGGCCAATCTTTGGCGCAAAGTGGCTTCCTTCCTATGGTTCCTCAGCAAAAAAAAAATCTCAGATGGGACAATCTCATTAAGAGGGGATTCATAGGGCCCTCAGATTTCCCTCTCTGTCAGTCCGTGCCGGAATCTATTGACCATTTGTTGGATAATTTCCCTTTGGCCAATTTTCTATGGGATCAAGTCACTAGCCTATGTAGAAGATCATATATTTCTCACGGGGACATTATTGGTACAATTCAGAACTAGAAGGTTGACCCCTTCTCCAGCAAAATCATTAATAGACTTTGGAATATCATTCCTGGGTTTCTTGTCTGGGACATTGGGACATTTGGAATGTGTCCCAACGCTAACAGCTCATGGATAGCTCTCTCAATCTCATCCCTATAGGATTTAGGATGCCTATAGGGTGTAGTAATCACAACCTAGATGCCCTGCTCCAGCTTGATGGTGTGCCCAAAACCCCGATCCGGTGGCTGCCCTAGTGGTATATCTCTGAAAACTGTGGCATATCTGTCCAAAATCGACTTCACATCTGGGTGTATGCCCTGCCTATAGACCCTGCCTCCAAAACACGCAAGTCTACTGCCTAATCTATATCTCCCTTCCAGAAGTCAGCCTCCATCGGGTGTGCTGAAACTGTTTGTAGCAGATAAGTGTGCATGCCCCGAATCATCTCATGCTTCCCAGTCTTCTTGTCTGTCCACTCCATCTCCAAGGTCTCCCAATCTGTAGTGACCTTCCCCAACGTGATCAACCACTGTACTCCCAGTATCACGTTGGTGTCTAAAATGTCCACCACAAATAAATGATCTGCTAGAGTGTAAGTCCCCATATTCACTACCAAGGCTGGCACATACCTAACACACTACATGGTTCTAGCACCTGGTACCAGTACTGAAAACCCATCAAAGCTCTTTGTCGGTATGCTCCTCCGCTCTACCAACTATGCATCAATAAAATTGTGGGTAGCCCCACTATCCACTAATATTGAAACACGTTGTCCCTACACAGTACCCGGGACATGCGGTGTCAAGTATTTGGGAACCCCTCGCAAAGAAGCAAGGACTCCCCCAGTAGGTGCAAACGCTGCCCCTCCTGCTCCTGGTGGTGGTGGTGGTGGATGATCCCCTCTCTATACTACACTACTACCTCCTGCTTCCATCTCCTCATATGCATCCTCTTCCCCGTCACTATCAGAGAAGACCTGTATGTAGTGTGCCTTCCCAGTGGCACAGCGATGTCTCAGTGCCCATGACTCCAGGCATGTGAAGCATAGCTTCTTCTATCTTAGGTCTCTCCGGGTCTCGTCGTAAAAATGCCCTCAGCCTTGGTTCCCCTTCGGAGGTGGACCCCTCATGTCCTTCCCCTTTGGCTGAAATGTTGGTCTCTGGGGGAAAGGAGCTCTAGTCTTGGGCAAGGCATCCTGCAAATCCCTGGTCCTCCCTAATGCATCGTGAAGTGTGGCCGGCCTTGTAGATCTAACTAACCCCTGCAGAGGTTCTGCCAACCCATCAATGAACATGTATATCATCTTGGCTGAAGACAAGTCAGGTACCATCACGAAGAGTCTCAAAAACTCGGAAATGTAGGTGTGTTTGAGCTTGGTCAACTCAACAAAGTGATCCTCTGGATCCCTCCGATGAAACCGCTCTACCAATATCCGTGTAAACTCTGCATATGTTGTCACCGCTGAGTGACCCAGTGTGGCCATCCCGTGGAACCACCAATCGTGGGCCTCTTCCTCTAGGTACAGCGTTGCCACCTTGATGACCTCTCCCTCTGCCATCTGATTAAGCTGGAAATAGCTATCCAGCTTCTCCACCCAAGCCTTTGCCAAACATTTGGAGGACCCGTCAAATGTTGGCAAGAAAATTTTTCCCACTATACGTTGTACATTCCCATCCTATGTGTATCTGCCCCCTCTATTCTGGTTACGAGGATTACTGTCCTTCTTGAGATGAAAAAAATCATGGAAAGAGATAGCCTCGCCAAAATCTTTCCCATAGGATAGATACTCGTCAAAATAATCCCCCATATGAACCGGCTTTGGTTCCTAAGATGCTCCTGCTCTCGTGCCTATAGCTAGAAATGTTGGCATCATGGAACATGGGGGAGTAGCTGTGAGCTGCTCCTACAACTGGTGGGAAGTGTCAGACCCTTCAATGTGAAAACCCGTTGGGGTTTCACGCTGTCTCTGGTCTACGATAAGATTCTTTTGCATCTCTTCTATTCTCCTCGATAGCTCCTGCACAGATTTTAGGAGTTCCCCGAACTCCCTTCCATCATCTTTCTCGCCTGCCATCGGCCCTTCCTCCTCTGCATCCACAACCAGAATGCAATCTCCCTCTCCAAAAGTGGTCACAGGCCTATGCTCTTGGTCCTTTTACTTCCTTCCCCAAGAAGTGATATATGGTTTTCCTACTGGTGTCATAGACAATCTACTCCACAGGTTGAGCCAAGTCTGTGAGCTCTCATACCATTGTAATATTTTGAGTAGAAATAAATAGCAATATAAAGCAACATAAACATGAAACTATAGCAAATAGATAGACATCACATACATAATGCAAAATATGGAGAATGCTAAGCCATTTTATTATATAACTAAAAGATACAATGGGTACAAAGGTGATCAGAGTGATGGCACCTTGGCCTGCACACGGCAAGCTGGAAATACTCCCTGAATGGCTGCTCTATCAGTGACTGCGTTATCTCCCAACTTCTGCTGCCACTGCTGCCGGACTACTACTACTGTTGGAATAGGATGGATTTTTGGGGCTGTTCCCCTGCTCAGAAAAATACGAGACTCTGGGAATGAGCTCTCCTCCTAATACCCAGGAAAGCCCAGAAAGGGTTTCCGGAATTGATGACCCCAAAAAATCACCTCCCTTGAGGAATAACACTATCCTAGTGGAATACGCTGGCCCTAAATGTATCTCTACAAATGGTGGCCTCATCCTCTACCAAAATGAAGGAATAGCTAAGGGTTGACCCCTTCTCACTATTCCTGGCTGAATCCCCTGATAAATTTCCACCCCCGGCACTACCTCCTCCCAGAACTGCGTGATCTCTCCTCAAGACTATGTTATCCAAACAAGTGCGTAATCCCTGGCTGAAGATGTTGTGACTCCCACCTAAAAATCAATGGATAAAACTCCTCACCCGAGCAGGCACTCGAAGTCCCCCGAGGCTAAGGTTGGGATTTCCGCTCGAAGACACCCGGTGTGCTGAATAACACTTGAAAACTTTGCTCAGTAGCAAAAGCGTGCTCAATGTCAAGAGAAAAAACATAGATGCATAATCGAATCCCTAAATGAGGATCCTCTTCCTCTCTTTATGCTTGGATAGCCTCGCTCTCATATGGGCCCCATCGAAACCACATTGTCCCTCTGGGCCATGCTGTCCCTCTCTCTCTGCGCTGTCATAGGCCCACGCTGCCACTTCCCTCATGCTTCCACTTCCACCCCTGGGCCCCACACTATCAAATAATAATGTGCTCAAGTAACTTTAGGGAATGTTTATTTTCTCAATGTAGGCTGAGTATATTCTCACCCACTTTATTAACTGACTTAACTTTATAAGAGTAAACTGGGAAAAATTTAATATTTCCAATCAGTTGCTGCTAATTGGGAATATTACATACTAAGTGAGGAACATCAATGCAAACCTATCTTGGAGTCATCTCACAAACTTAATGAAGCGCAAAGAATACTGTGTGACTAGTCGTTGACTTTGGGTAAGCTAGTTTCTACCCTCTCAAACATTAACAATGATGATGGTAAGTACTGGGTTTAGATAGATTCCAGTGTTAATTTTATAATGCTACCTAGTAGTTTTTCAATCCAGACATTTTGCAGAGGTTTAGAAAGAATCCATCACAGAGCAATCATTGAGAACCAACTTAAACAAAGGCATTAACAAGTTTATACCCAAGGTCAATGATTCCAGAGTGACTATGAGTTGGAAGCCTATCACTCTATTGAATGACTCATGTAATAGTCTTACCAAAGCTCAACACTCATAATCAAGCATATTCTCATGATTATTATCAAACATAGGCAGACTTGTTTCATCAAAGGGCAATTCGTCATCGACAATGTTATTGTAGTATGTAAGGGCATGGAATGGCCCAGTAATTGAAAGCAAGTCATGTAATCTAGATGCAGAAATTCAAATGATCCATAGGATATCTACATTGATAATGTGACCTTTCTGTCTGTTGGAGTTGAAAGTTTTAAGCCAAATCACATATCAAAAACATCTTGGAACTTGTTAAAGAGTTTTTGTAAATCTAAGTAATTGTCAGAAGGCCAGATGTGTACGCTAAGTCATCTGCTCTAGTCTTCAGTGTTTAATTATTTTCATTTATGAAATAGGAGACCTGGTTATGGAATCCTATTGTATTTATGCACTTTGTGCATCACCCTCATTGATTAAACAAAGAGGGAAGACTGTAAACCAAAACAAAAAACAACAATCTCTAAACAAAATCTGAAAAAAATGCAATCTGAATAACGCAGCAACAAAGCTCATTCAACGTAGCAAAAACTTAAAATTAACAGATATCGAATTCAGAAAGGTATGAAACTCCATATTAAATCCTAACAAACGTGGATGGGGTTCAAAATTTCTCACCTGGAAAAACTGCCACTTGGTGGGGGCTTAGGTGATGAAAATTATGGTCGCTGCCATTGCCTCCCTATAGAAAATCCTCTGCTATCAGTTCTGCCCTATGTTCATTGATGTGCTTCCCATACTGGAGGAATCTTCCCCATGCACTGATTGCTAGGTCAATGAAATCCACTTGATGAATGCATCTAGGAATTGTGATTATTATTACTAACAGCCCTCGCTGCTACTGTCCTCCTCCTCCCATGGGACCATGTATTACTGGATACGTTGAACTATAGGAGGCCTCGAAATTAGTTGTTGGGAACTGTGACTAACTACTAAACCTGCTAATTAACTTGCTAATTTGTTAAAATCCTGCTAAGACCTTAGCATTAGAGGAAAATATTCCGAGGGTTTAATGGTGAAATGGTGTCCAAATCCTGCAAAATAAAAAATGAGGCAAGCTCGAAGCTGTGAATGTGACTGGATTCGAATGGCATGAACGAATTTCGCAAGTCTTCCACAATAATGAAGTTCGCAAGTTGCCGATAGAGAAGTAATAATCCTTAAGAGCTCTCTAAGTTTGTTTAGTTGAAGTTTTTGCAATTTTATCAAACTAAACAAATTTAACTAGCATGTTGAATTAATGTTTTGGTGGAATTAATGTTTTGGTTCAAATTTCATATGAGCAATTAATTTAATTTTTTGTTATGGATATTTTAATAGGTTTGAAAATCTCTTCTACAATTAAATGATATTTATTAATGTTTTGGTTCAAATTTCTTCTCAGCAATTAATTTAATTTTTTTATCAATATTTTAATAGGTTTGAAAATCTCTCCTACAATTGAATGATATCTTTCGTTCAATTCTTCTCAAGGTTTTTCGAAAAAGGTATTATTGTACAAAAGAGGTTTGTAATTTTTTTTTTATTAATTTTGTTTATTTCACAGTTTAAAAAATTCGTAATTTTATTAATAATAACAAAATTACATGTTACATTAGCTGGTATTGTCAAAGACAAGCAAGTATGCCGCAGATAAAAAATACAATGAAGAGGAAATTAGGCTTTCCTCCCTTTTTTCTTTTCAACCTTCCGCCAACCGCCTTGTGTTGGCGTGGTCGATATAAGGACGAGCTGGTTCTCTACCTCATGTGCTCCAACGTCCTTATCAGAGTCCGATGTGTCTGAGGTATGTAGTCTTTTATTTCCCCCGATTTCTGGTGCCCCGGGATCCATATCCAGCTGTGTCATGGTAGTGGCATCAGTGGGTTCTTGCATTTCCTGTTCTTGTGCACCCAAAGTAGTATCTGTCTGATTACTGTCTTTTGGGATGGGTTCTTCCTCTTCCTCTTGTTGTTCGGGCTCTTCTGATGGAAATTGCCATCCTTTGGCAACTTTGCCTGTTTTCTTCTTCCTCCCGCTATCTCTTGTGGCTGTCGGGCAGGGTTTTTGAAGATGACCCGTGTTCCTGCAGATCTTGTAGCGAAAAGCAGTGTTCTCATAATCTAAGTGTTGTGTCCATCTCTGTTGTTTGTGATTCAACATAATGCACTCTGGTAGATCTTTGCTCAAATCCACTTCCACACAGATTCGTGCGAAAGTGTAGATGCGCTCCTCCATTCGTTGTATATCAGTTTTGATATATCTGCCAAGGATGTTACCAATGCCTTCGAGAACACTTTCCTGCTAGAAGTGAAGCGGAAGATTGTGAAGCCGGACCCAAACTGACATTCTGGTCACCTCCATGGTATTGGCATCAAATTTCGGGAACCATGGTGTGATGAAGAGTCCAGTAGATCCCCAGAACCATGGCCCCTCCTTAATAATCGTATCTCTGTCCTCAGTTGATGAAAACTTGACAATGAAAAAACCTTTGGAGCATAGGTGGATTCACAATCCATGGTCCAGTTGGAAAAAATCCATTGGAAGAGCTCCATAGGTTTGGGCCAGAAGTAGTTGAATCTGCATATTATAGCTTGAGATTCGAAGACGGTTCTATGCTCATCTATGTTAGGAATGTCAATATTTATTTCAGGCACACAGTTCTGTTGTTCCACAATATAAGGCTTAGGGGAGTTTTCAGCCTAGGCCACAGTCGCTGTTGCAGCTTTATTTTTTTCCCCGTGTAGGGCGTTTCTGTATGTGGGTCCTTTGGAGTGGGCAGTGTTGGACGCACTAGCACCCGGGGTGTTTCCATAAGCTCTGTTCAGTCCAAACTTACCTCCCCTCAGTCGTAAATTAAGGCAAACAGAGGATCTAGAAACTATGGCATAGACATTTAGAGAGCTGGAATCTGTTAATGCTTTCCCCCCAAATATCAAGGACTGATAGTGAACTGGGTAACCAGCAGCAGATTAGATTTTGTTCTTCAAAAATATTATGTTGTCTGTTCCCTGAATCCATATGATAAAACTCTTGCCTGAAGGAGGTTTAATAAAGATTTGAAAAGACACAGAGCTTACCCGAGTATCCTTAATAGTGGGGAGAAAGCGGCTCCAATAAGCGATATCAGAGATAAAGTGGCATCTCCTTTTGATCATTGGTTCTTTAGGTAGGTATGTAGTACCAACCGGCGTGAGCAGTCGGAATGCCCAGCGCAAAGCACCATGGAAGTCGAAATTCGATGGGTTATCAGCCCACAGGTCGCCCTTTGGTTCGAGTAATGACCGCCCCCCAATGTGAACTGCCAATATCACAGCATATCCGTGGTGATTTGAGAAGCCATATCTGTGTTGAATCGGTTTAAAACTGGTGCTCTGTTTACAATACCTTCGATAGATGGAGATATTCGCCGCACAAAGGATCCCATGGCCCGCAAGCGCGAGAGGATAAGTTCGAGCCACCATAGGGCAGATAAATACAGGCTCGCGGGAGTGATGCAAGGCCCAGCCACAGAGAAACGCCGCCGCAGAAACCCCAAATCCATAGCTCAGAACCCTACCGCCGACCTTCACTCCAACTGCCGCTCCGCTTCCCTCCATTTCGCATACCCACTAGTTCATTCTACCCGTCCATGAACAAATTATCTCGTCCTTTTTCATTGGAAATGTGGCAAAGGTGGTTTCTTTTCTTCCGTACTAAACTATCCAATTTAGTGGTTGATGTTGAAATAATGGGGCAGGTGCAATACCTAGGACTCCCCGGGATGTCACCCATCCCAAGACTACTCTTAGCCCAAGCGTTTCTAATTATGGAGTTCGATGGAACTTAGCGCATTGGTTAAGGGTATGATTACACCCTTAACCTTGTTTATTTATATATTAATTTTATTTATTTATATATTATTGATTAGTAATATGAAAATTAAAGGTTAAAAGAAGTTTTTTAAAATTATAAATATTTTAAAGATATTGAGGGGTGTTTTGTTATTCAAGCTAACAATATTGTTCATCATTATATATGGCAATTTTATGCATCCACTTTGAGCTAACTAAGTTGTACTAAGGGAATAAAATATTGGTGAGGGAATATCACCACCTTCACTTCACTAGTAATCAAGACCTATAAATTATATGTATATGTTATCTATAGTAATAGTTAAGGAAATAATTATAATAATAATAAGTGAAAAATTAAGTCAATCATGTTTTGTATTAACAACTAAATTGTTTTAGTACACGCACCGTAATTTATAGGTTAGCGTTGAGATCCACACTTGTGTTTAAGCATAGATATCTACTTGACCATGATGACAAACCATCATGCTAATAATCAAGAATTATTAGTGCTCACGATGCATTGGATTAACCCACGCATATTCCACATCATATATTTATTCTCACTAAGTTAATAATGGTCCTAAGCCAAAAGAGTTATTCATAATTGACTTGATCTCTAGGTGTCTTCCCCCTATACTAGCCAGTTTGTCGGTAAATATCCCCTATTATATGGTTGGGCTTATATCCCCTGACCTTATGCTAGTTATTGTGCTCAAAGTTATAAGTACCACAATGAATAAAAAGAAAATATCGTGCATAGACAAAATGCATTCTGAGTATATTTTTTTGGATTAAATATTCCTCTATGTGTTTCACTATAGAAGTAGATATGTCCCTCCAAAGTTGATCAAGTGTCTACTGAAAGAGGGCCCATAGTTTTTCCTAACTCATAGAACAATGTAGTAATCAACCTTAAGCACAATGCTTTAAGTTCAATTGTTAGGAATTACCTTGGAAATATACCTTAAGTAACTACTTGAAACGCCTTAACCTGCAAATAAGTGACTTAACACAATAAATAGATTGAAATGTATATGAAATATTTAACAAGTACATAAAATACATACAAAGTTATCATTATTCACATCTTCACTCCTTGCTCTAAAATATGTACCCTTTCTAAATGTAGCTCAAATGATTCCTCCACATGCTTCTTCCCACACTTGTAATTTTTCTACAATCAATACAAACTTTTCTTCTTCTTTTTTGGGGGGTTTCTTTGATCTTCCATGACTATTGAAAAATGTAAAAAATAAAATAAAATTGTCTATTCTTTTCACTAGTTGATTTATTGTTGTTTATATTTCTTTGTGCAAAGTAGTTTGTTGTGGCATTTGGATTGGTAGTGTTAGAGATTCTAAGACACCAATAATATATAATGAATGTGATTCCCCCTTAAATCTTTAACATTTCGTGCTTTACTTAATGGCAATTATTATATGTTTCTCAAACAAGAACTTCTTGCCAAAAAAGATGGAATATGTTAGGACATTAGACAAGAATAGACCATATTTGGAAACATCCTATTAACTTTGAGTCTCTCATAGAGACAACATACAATAATGGGAAATAATTGTCTAAAATTTGTGAAATATGGTAGATAAGTTAAATTAGGGTTTAATGACTTTGGGGTGGGGTTTAAGCTACAAAATGGGTTCTAAGTGACTTTAATTCTTTTAACCCTGACCACAAATTTTCCCTAAGTTTATTTAGGGATGGTAATTATGCTTGGAAATGGGTTGGGAAAGGTATAAGCTAACATTGGGAAGGGGTGCTTCAGTAAAAATAACTATTTTATTGGCTCTTGGGAAAAATGGGAAAGAAATATTACTTATAGGACTTTGTTTGAATATGTTACTGTGCAATTTATACCTCGAGAAATATGAAATTTTCACTAAGCCATGACAATAAATGGAGTATTTAAAGAGTAATCAAGTATTGTCTAAGTGGATAGAGGAGGATATAGTGTACTTAGCCATAGTGGGGTACTAAGGTCCAATGCATTTTATTTTGGGATAAAGGTGATGTTGTAAGCCAGAAGTATTAGACTTAGTTTGATATTAGAACAATTGATGACATTGTTGGGTAGAGTATACTTCTTTAGTGAATCTTCGAGTTAAAATCCTATGTTTTAATTGAGATAAATCATTGCTTGAAGGGCAATGCATATTTTAAGGTGTCCATGGAAGGGATGAAAATCAAACCCTTTGTGTGATTTTCCCCACAATTGTTTGGAAGGACTAGTTTATGCCTATTTTCTAATGTTCATCAAGGTGTGAGTATATGATGATGAGAAGATCAATTATGAGTAAATACATCCCTATTGTAAAGATTGATTAGATGAGAATAATACATCTGAATTTTATATTTTTTATGACAACGTGTTAATTATTGTATGACTTTATTTTTAGCATTGACATCATGCAACACTTTCAATGTTTATTTTTTAACATGTAATCAATGTTTTTTTGTTTAACCACCATCCCTTTTGAAGGGTACTATAAATGACATGATGTACATGGAATATTTTACATCATCGCTACAACATCATTAAAAAATAAAATTTCATACTCTCTCTGTTATCAATTGTTCATTTCTAAGTGTGCACTCCAAAATCTAAAAGCATTGGAATTGGAATTGGTTAGAGTGGAAGTTGTGACCAAAAGGTTGAATATAGGTTAACGAGTTTTTTCTTTTATTATTGGAGGGGTGAGGGGGTGTTTCCTAAATCCTTTAGGGTTCTCAAAATTTCAAGGCTCAATAAATGAAATTTGGGACATTATTACTCATCAAACAAGAAGATTCCAGAAATATTCCATTCTCATGGCTTGATTATAATTTACATCTATTATAAAAATGATAATTTCCAAAAACATCCAAAAGAACAAATCCAATTTTAAATGTATCTCTTTGAAACATAGGCAAAAATTAAACATACAACTTTGAATTCTTTTGAAATACATAAAACTTGTTGAGATAAAAATACTATGGTTATTAGGAATAAGTCCTATCCTCGTGAACTAAAGAATGTTTTTAATTTATGAATCAATTTTGTATACAAATTTTCTTAGTTGTAAATAATAATATACAGTGTATAATAATAACTATAAATAATCAATTTTCGAAACCATCTCTTGTACGTTATTGGCGTCAGCCGCATCATGGAAGCACACATGAATCCAACCTCGAGCTAGTAGAGACACCTCCGGAGGTCATTTTACAATAGGTGATATTTCCTTGTCCACCAACGTTATTGGGGTTAAGGACCTAAATTTTTGACCTGTTACTCGCCCCACCAAGAATTTTTGGGAGATTTTCTTAGTATTCAAAACGGTGATGCTCCCAACACCAGAGAAAGGAGGACTATGTTCTTCTTCTTAACACTATGATTGCTTTTCCTAGATTTCCTTGCTTTCTCAGACTCCTTCTAAATCATAGCTCCTTGTTCACAAGAGTGTTTCTCCCTAAAAACCCCAACAATGTTCTCAACATCAGTTCAACCTTCTTCCATCAACAACATTCCAGAGGCTGGACTTACCTGTGAAGATGTCCTAGAATGCTTGAAAAGGAGAATATTATAGGGATAGATTGAAGAGTTGTATATATTATTTAGGGAGATGAACGCAGCGGGTTATGTACCTGACAAAATATTTGTATTGAACGATGTGGAAGAGGATCATAAGGAACAATTTCCTTGCCACTATAGTGAGAAGTTGGCCATTGCTTTTGGGCTTATTAAGACATCCTGTGGGACAACTATTCAGGTAATTAAGAACCTTTGAGTGTGTGGTGATTGCCACTCTGCCATCAAGTTCATCTCAAAAATTATTTTAAGAGAGATTGTTATGAGGGATTCCAACCGCTTCCATCATTTCAATGAGAGGCGGTGTTCTTGTGGTGATTATTGGTGATTGTAACTATAATCATAAAAGGGGATTGCTATTTCTGGGAGGGACTTGACCTTCTGGTTGGATCTGGTACGAAAATGTTTTAGCCTGGACTCATAATCATTATGTAACACACTATGATAGACATATTATTTGGTAAATTTTATGTGAAGGATTGCATGGAAATCATAAAGACAAGTTATGATTTTCAAAATGGCAGGCAATAAACTTCTACCAGTTATGTTATCCCTTGTAAAAAAATTTATCTGAATTTGAGTTCATAATAAATTATAGGGGTTGGTTGGGTCAGGATGGATTGCATTATATATATGTGATGATGCCTTTTGGCTTGAAAATATGATGCTTTGAACTTGTGATTGGCTTGTGGGATATATTTAAAGGTTTGCATGGCGAGAAACAAATATCAATAAGGATATGCAACCATTCCCTGCTTACATTGATTGAAACAAATGCACAAAGGCCTAATTGTGATGCTAGATTTTTTCTCTAAAATGTATGCATTAATAAGGCATGTACCATCAATGAATGCATTGAAATTCAGTCAACGTTACATAGTAAAAGCGTTGTTGCTACTACATTAATCATCTCATAAGCACCTCTCAAACTATGAGACATTGAGACTTGTGTTTACCTACAATCGACCAAAAAAGCAATGATAAATGGCTCTTTTGTTAAATACCATCTGGCATTGAGGCTTGGAAATAGAAATGGAGTAGTGTTGCTAACAATGTTTTTTGGTAATGCAACATTCAATATTGAAACACAAATATCAAGATATGCACCATTCAGTATTAAACGACGGATCACAAGAAACCCCACTTTAAAGGGTTATTAGATTAATGAGAATATAAAAAAGGCTTCTTCAAGCTTAAGTTTGATGGAGCCTCAAAATACATAAGGGAAAGTTGGGATGGGGATTTATTTGCAACCATGCAAAGTTGGTAATTCTTGGTTGTTTGTTCATTTGTGACAACTCTTGAAAAATGTATCCAATTTCTAGTGTTGGTGTTGAATATTTGTTTACAGAGACATGGCAACCTTCTATATGGAATCCCGGAAAGAGACTCGAGTGAGGCGATTAGATGGTGAAGGGAAATTGTATGTGAATATAAGAAGTTTTGGGGCTTCAAAAATTATAAGAATATAATGATGGTACTAGAAGAAAATATTATGTTGTAGAAAGGTGTTTGATAACAAGTTTCATCTATAGTAGACAAAGAAAGAAGAAGAATTTCAAATATGTAGTTGGACAAATGTCTAATATGGAGCAGAGAATTTTTAGTCCTCTCAATAGAGATTACAAATTAAAGGACAAGGCTTAAATGAGATGAGTTCCATTATGATGATGCCATGTTGAAGACATAGTAACTGAGGTTGAATTTGTATATAGATACAGTATGAGATGGAAAATTTTGGGTACAGAAAAAAATATTGGGACTAAACATCTTCATGATACAAAAGCAAATATGCAGTTTTTTTCTAAAATTTAAAATTCAAAGAATTGTAACTATTGTATCCCTTCAAAATGGATACGAATTGTGGCTTCCTTCTTCAATAATTAAGTTTTAAACAGAATACTACTGGTGGCTAAACTCATTAATATCGTAGTTTTTCCTTCATCATGCTCTGAAAGGTTGACTTCTAAGTTCTCACCAAATCAAATCCAAAGGGAAACACTTTGAGAATACACTAATCACAATCTTCATGATTCACTCCAATCCCTTCTCCATCCTTTCACCTCATTTGCTACCATCCAACCTCATCCTAACCAAGTGCAATGAGTGCCCCCATGTTTTTTTGTGGACTTATGTCGAGAGCCAGCTCTGGCACAGGGCATGCTGGTAATGATTCAACTTCAAAAACAAAGTGTGGTTTTCAAACGTGGAATTGAAATACTCAGCTAGCAACCACAAGCTTTGGGATATGAGTTCCCGAACTGAGCAATATGAAAGACAACTTCTCCACGACCTTTGCGTATTTCTCACAGACCTCCTTGTCATGAATCCATTATGGGATCTTTACATATGGGTGCAACTTGTGACAAGTTTTGTGTCATGTGAATTTGTCAATGTCTTTGTTAATTCAATGTGTCCAAAAACTTTGGAGTTATGCATTCTTGCATCAACCTAATTCCTAGATATCCTTGGTGAACATAAGTGTTGTTAGTTTTATACAACAATATGACGTGAGGACCAAGGTCTTTGAAGGATTTAGGTTCCACATACCTCTATGAGCTCTATCAATGTTCTACCGTTGGTCCTTAATTGAGGTCTACAACATTACTACACATTATTTCATAGTCACAATTATGTTGTATATTAAAGTAAAAAGGTTGTGGCTTTACCCATACTGCAAAGAGAAAGAGGGATCAACATCTTTTTGACATCCGGAGCACTGATTATCCCTTAAAAAAAAGGGAGGATAAAGTGAAAAATGGAATTATAAGTTCTGACATATTTCCAAAGGCTCTCTTATATACCCACACGAGTATTATTTTAAAAATTGATTACACATAATTATGCAAAAGACATTAACAATAATTCCTGTGAGCTTCACTGGAGTTCTTGCACTATAACAATTGGATGCCAGGGCTTGGGTTTGTAAGGGACTGTACATACTTCCACCTAAACCCCATGCGGGAGACCGATGTTATTTGGTTTGTTACCCTGCATTTGGAAGGGTAAGCCCAAGAGTGGTGGTACCATGGGCTAATCATGTTGCAACATATTCACATCACTTTTTACACAGAGTTCACCCAAAGGCTGTTGGAGAGGTTTGAGAGGAAAGACCTAGAGTTATATTTTAGGGAGTTAGCCCATCTGAGACAAACTGGCAGCGCAAAGGCATACATTACGGAGTTTCAGGAACTGGCAGTGACCTGACTGATATTTCAGAGGCCTGGTTGATCATGCTATTTGTGGAGGGGATAACAGAGCCATTGGGTGGTTGGGTGAGGGCGTACAAGCCCACATATTTGAAAGATGTTATCTCCAAGACCTGGGATATGATTGACGTTGTGCCCAAGACCCAAGCCTTTGTCCCCACTAAACCCACTGCAGCACAAGGGAACCGAACCAAGACACTAGAACACCCTAGATGGATGGAGGATGTGGTTAGATGGACGGGGAGACCCTGAGGGACCTTAGGAGGAGGAATTTGTGCTTTATATTCCAAGAACCCTGGGCATCTGGGCACAAGTGCACCAAGGGAAAGGCCCACTACATTGAGGTGTATTCAGATAGTGAGTCAGATGAGGAGTTTGAGGTTTGAGCTGATCCGGGAGATGAGGGAGGACCATCATCGGGGGGAGAACCACCACCACCACTACCACCTAGAGGGGGCCATTTTCCCCATCAGGGGGAGTTCCAAAGAATTTGACACTCAGGATTAGGGGGACGGTACAGGGGCAATGAGTTTCAGTTTAAGTAGATAGTGGGGCCACCCACAAGTTTATTGATTCCCAGATGGTGGAGCATAGGGGCATCCACACAAAGACCTTTGAGGGGTTCTTGTTGGTGCCAAGAGACTGAACCATGTAGTGCATGAAGTATGCTCCCGGGTTGACTGTGGTGATGGGGAACTACTCAGTTACTGATCACTTTTTTTTAGTGTCTAAGAGACCAACGTGGTGTTGGGTGTCTAGTGGTTATACTCATTGGGGAGGGTCACCACTGACTGGCAGAAGTTAGAGATGGAGTTTATGGGGCCAGATGGGAAGCTAGTATTTTTTAGGGGGATGCACTCTTACCCACCCTAGATAGTTTCAACACACCAGATGGAGGTAGATCTACGAAATGGGGACATAAAGTGGGCGGTCGAGCTGAGGATTTCGGAGATAGGGGCCCAACCATGGCCAATGCACCCAGACAGACAGGCCCTATTAGAGAGGCATCCAGGTTTTTTTGGGATATCCCTCCGAACAAGCCACCAACCATTTTGGTGGAACTTGGCCATAAAAGGGACATCTATCTTTGCATAGTTTTTAAGAAACAAATACACCTAGTGGATTATCCTACAAATAATAAGGTCTCATCATCTTACTTAGCCTTGTCCTTAAAAATAGATTATTACTACTATGTTACATACATAAGTGTCGCTTGCCTTACAAACAATAAGACCTCATACACCATTTTGAAAGCCCATTATCCTAAAAACAATAAAATTTCATTATTTCATTTAACCATAACTTTAAAAATAAATTATATAAAAATATATATATATAAAACTTAAATTAACCTCAATCACTATTTTCCAATGAAGAAAAATTATGTTTAAAAAATCTATTACTACGCTATGCGTAAAACTCAGATCATAAACTATTATTTTCAGCGCAGACAATCCAGCAGTTCATTTTGATGGTTCATCAAATGAAAATATAACACGTGGAGTAAAATCGCTCCCACGTTAACGTTGCCGAACTTCCATAGTTGCATCTGGCATTCCCTCCACTTCACTTAACTGTATCCCTCTGCTTGGTGTGGAAGAAGCTCTGCGACATGGTCTGCTGCCGTGGTGTGCCTTCCAGACGCTCTGTGACATAGTTTGCTGCCGTTCGAGGTCTAGGTTGTTCAGTTCATCCTCCAGCGACACTTCCAGGAAAAGGTTTCGCTCTGCCCCCTTCACGATTATTTCTCCAAATATTTCTTTATCTCATTACACTAAGGAAGTCCAGGGTTTAGGGTTTTAGGGCATTAGCAGATTGCGCTTCCTGCCAGGGAATTTAACAACAAAGGGTTAAGGGTTCTTGCGGTGGATGCACACAAACGGAATTCGTTTGCATGGTTTTGTTATTCTAAGATCTAATTCATATCCTGGCAGTGGTCAGGGGCGTGTTGAAACTGTGTCCTACCTGCATTTTTTTTTCCATTTCAACTGGTTTTGATCTACGTGGCCCCCACTTGAACTTATCCAAGGCTTTGTGGATGACTAGAGTTTGAGTTTTGTCAGCTGTATGTACAGATTAAAAAAGGCTTTGCGGATGACTAGAGTTTAAGTTTTGTCAGCTGTATGTACAGATTAAAAAGTACAAGAAATTACCCTGTCCTACAAGAGAATTCTTACATTTATTTTCATTCTTGTTTACCAAAGTGAAAGAATATGCTATACCAGTAAAAGGCGAGCACCTGCACGAATTGGTGGCAGGTTCTTAACATAGAAGAAAAATCATTCTTCTTAAAAATTGACAAAAATAATGCAAAAGTATACAAAATTCTCCAACTGCTAAAGCACTGTGTTGACTAAAGTTTCAGTATCGTATGAGAAAATTGTTTGCAGAGTTCTTGAAGTTGCCCTAGGATTCTGAGAAGAAATGTAGTTTTTTTTTTCTAGGAGTACCAGATTTAAGAAGATTATACAGATGAGGCATTAACGATGGTGATCTCAACAACTTATTTAAGATTTGTCACTTCCATTGCAATACAGTGATGGCAAACTGGCCACAGTATTCTCCTTGCATAATGCATTCAAGTGAAGTAGAAGCCAATCTTAGTTGTGTCGCAAGAACAGCAAGAGCAGAAACTGCATTGTATGTAAGATCTGGTGTGTCATTTGTCAAAACATTAATAAACAGAGGAATTACACCAGCTGCTCCTATCTTGAAGCACTTCAATAAAAAACTGAAAGATTAAACAAGGCAGTAGCTGCATCCCTCTTGCCTTTGACAATTATGTCCCAAAGAAGATTTATCAAGGCTGGAATGACATTAGGCCTCTTTCCAATTGATTTCTTATATCCACCAACAGAGGAAAAGCTGAAGAACACTGCATCTATACTGCATTTATTTCTGAGAACATTGGTGATCGGCTGTATGCACCAGATTGCATAATAGATAAATTTAGGAGCGCAGTTACAGGATTTTCTTAAGCTTTGGGATCTTGTGAAGTTAGCAGTGATACAAGCAAAGGAATGGCTCCTGTCTCTGCCATGTAAGCTCTATTGGTCATGGTGCATTTAGCATGTAGTGTGAGTTCATAAGCAACCTGCTTTTTCTCTTCAAAACCTGTAGCAGGTTTTTCTACCAGGAATGCTGCAGTCATTGCAGCTTCTAAAGCTGCCTTGAAAACCACTAGTCTCTGTCTTGATCTCAGACACTTCAGAAAGAGACCGATATATACACAACGTGGAGGAGGGTTTCCACAGTAAGAAAGAAACATTGAAGGTGTGCTTCAAGTGTGTACGAAGAACGGTCGAGAAAGTATCTAGGAGGCCGAGGATAGTTCAAGGAAGAGTAGAAAGGGAGATCACTAGGAACCAAGCTTTCCTAGTCGTGGTGCAAAGCAGTGCAGAAAAGAATATTAGCATAAGAAGCCTAGTGGAGCAGTGACAAGGTCTTGGAGGCATACTAAGGTCAAGAGTCTAGGTCATGGTCTTGGTACTTGTCAATTGAAGATCTAGAAGAAGAATTACTTTCAGGTTTTCCTCTCCAAGAGGGAGAGGTTTTGGCCCTGGCTTGAAGAGCCAAAATTCTATGTCTCTTGTGTTTTGCTAATTGACTTGATGAAAGACATAATAAGCTAATGAAGACAAGATATAAGTAATAGAAGCATAACAAGTATAACACAAGCAATTATCAAGTGAGAGAATTGAATTAAACTATGCCCTACTAAATTCTCAACACCTTGAAGGGCTACTACTAGGTCAAGGGCAACAATGGAGCAATAACCCACTGTCACCTCGGCTAAGGCTCCTTACTCTTTACAGACTTTCATGAATGGGAGGAGACCCATTATAATAAGGATCACGAAATAATGGATCAATGATAGGATGAGAGGTGATCCTGGAAGTCTATTCACAAGACAAAATCAAAACAATGGTATGTTCTATGCTTAAGTGCAATTTACTTCAATTTTCCTTATTAGCCCAATATCAAATTCCAGTTTAGCAATCACATTAGCTTAATCACAATGATAGTAAATGTTGATAGAACATAAACAAAATTCAGAAGACAAGCCAAGACAAGAGGACACAATATTTAGCGGATGCCAGGGAAAAACCCCAATGTGGGGAAAACCCTTTGATCAAATTCTTCTTATTATTCTTCAATAGTTCAACAGAGAGAGAATACACATATCAAAATAACTTGCCCAAAACAGTCCTGTTAAAATCAACAGTCAACTGTAGCCGTAACCAGAAAGTCAATGCTGGTCAAAGTGGCTCCAAAATGTCCTCTAAGCAGCTCGGTCAACAATAGTCCAATTTGGCCTTCCAAGAGGGTCAAAGTCAACCCAAAAAAGTCAAGTCAAACACAGTTAATGCTGTTGTAAAAATTGTGGTCAAACAGGATATCAACCTTAGTCAAACCGTTCCAAATGCCTTGAAACCTGTGCCAATAAATGCGGCCCTCAAAAATCGAATTTGTTACTTTGAAAACACAGACAAAGGAGGAGAGTTGACCCTCGGTCAACGTTGGTCAATGCTGACCTGCTTTCCTGAAATTCGTCCTGCAATCTGCCCTGAAATTTTTGGCCTCCTGATTTCATGTGTGAGGTAGAGAGCTGCTCCAAGATGTACGAACCAATAAGGAGAGGAGAGAGAGAGAGATGTATGATGAGTGAGTGATGTCCAATTGAGGTGAAAGTCACTCTTATTTATACAATTCATTGAGGGTGTGGAGACATAACTATTGGGCTTCATGAGCCTACATTTGACTCTGGCCGACCTTGACAATTTGCACAGGTGTGAATAATAAATTCAAAATCACACTTCTGCTCGTCCAAACAAGATGATCTTTAGATCAATCTTGAACCTCCCGAATAGAGGAATCCAATAAAAGCATCATCTCTATCATATGAGCTATCGAAGGTGGAGTTTGGCCCTGGTTGTCAATTTTAACACTCCCTCTCATCTAGGGAGAAGTTGTTAATTTTAGATAACAATGGTATGTTCTATGCTTAGAGAAATTTACTTCAATCTTTTCTTATTAGCCCAATTTCAATTCCAATTTAGCAATCACATTAACATTGACAGTAAATGTTGATAGAACATAAACAAATAACTGGAAGACAAGCCAAGACAAGAGGACACAGAATTTGGCGGATGCCAGGGAAAAACTCCAATGTGGGGAAAACCCTTTGATCAAATCTTCTTATTATTCTTCAAAATTTCAACAGAGAGAGAGAGAGTACAATATACAAATTTCACTTCAGTCAAACAACAGTCAACAGGATGCCCTAACTAGAAAATTTAATTCTTGTCAAACCAACAATAAATCTCCTCCAATGAAGCTCGGTCAAACCCAGTCAACTCGACCTCCAAAGACAGTCAAAGTTAGCCCAAAATAGTCTTTAAAAACTTTTTCAAACCTAGTCAATGGAACAATCAACTTTGAGGTCAAAGTCTACGATCAAAGTTGTGGTCAATCCAAAAGTCAAACTACCCAGAATTCCTCAGAATGCGTGGCAATAGCTACGGCCTTCAAAGATCGGAATTATGCCCAAAAAATCGAAGTCAAAACATGAAGGTTGACCCAAAGTCAACGTTGGTCAACGCTCTGTTTTTTGCGCTAGAAACAGTCCGAAAATTTGTCCTTCCTTTACACACGTGCGAAGAGAGAGAGAGAGGCTTGGAGGCTCTACAAACCAATGAGAGAGGAGAGATAATGTGTGATGAGATGATGTCCAAATGAGGAATGAGTCTCTCCAATTTATATCCAGCAATGAGGGGTGGAGACACATCTTTTGGCACTTATGAGCCTACGTTACATTTCTGGCTAACCTTGACAAATGTACATGTGTGAGAGAATAAATTCAAAATTTCAATGGAACAATCAACTTTGAGGTTAAACTCTACGGTCAAAGTTTTGGTCAACCCAAAAGTAAAACTACCCAGAATTCCTCGGAATGTGTGGCAATAGCTGGGGCCTTCAAAGATCAGAATTCTGCCCAAAAAATAAAATTCAAAACATGAAGGTTGACCCAAAGTCAATGTTGGTCAATGCTATATTTTTTTCCCTAGAAACAATCCAAAAATTTGTCCTTCCTTTCCACACGTGAGAAGAGAGAGAAAGGCTTGGAGGCTCTACGAACCAATGAGAGAGGAGAGATAATGTGTGATGAGATGATGTCCAAATGAGGAATGAGTCTCTCCAATTATATCCATCGATAAGGGGGTGGTGTTAAAATTGGACAACTAGGTCCAAACTCCATGTTGTGATGCTTAGATGAAAGCACAAATATTTTTATTGGGTTCCTCTTTCAAAGAGGTGCAAGATCAGACTAAAGAAAATCATTATTAAGCTTGGCGGAGAAAATTTATTTTGAATTTATTTTTAATACTTTCAAAATATGTGCAGGTCGGCCTTAAGGGTTTACACCCCCAGCAAATGTGTCACACACCCTCAGTGATTGATATAAATAGAGTCAACATTGCAAGACATTTCAATCATCTCATCACACACATCCTCATGATCTAGAAATGGATGTCGTAAATATGGATGTCGTAAATATGGATGATGTCGTAAATATGGATGTCGTAATTATGGATGATGCCGTAAATATGGATGATGTCGTAAATCTGGATGATGCCGGAAATGGATGTCGTAAATCTGGATGCTATAAATATGGATGATGCCGTAAATATGGATCATGTTGTAAATTTGGATGTTGTCGTAAATGGATGTCGTAAATCTGGATGTCGTAATTATGGATGATGCCATAAATATGGATGATGTCGTAAATCTGGATGATGATGGAAATGGATGCCGTAATTATGGATGATGCCGTAAATATGGATGACGCCATAAATCTGGATGATGCCAGAAATGGATGTCGTAAATCTGGATTTCGTAAATATGGATGATGCCGTAAATATGGATGATGCCGTAAATCTAGATGATGCCGTAAATATGGATGATGTCGTAAATCTGGACGTGGGATTATTTTGTTGAATTATGTTGATTTTTGATTATTTATCTTTAAGGGTTGTGTGTGTGACACTTCTGGTTGGCTGACCGTATTGAGACTTTTTTGGTTGAAGCATCCTGTTGACCGTCGTAATGCACCAACACACTTATATTTTTTTGGCTTGTCTTCTGTCGATCCACTGGTATGTTCTATCAACACTTTACTTTCTTGTTTATGTGATTGCTGACTGACATTGGGGATAAAAGTAAAGTTGCATCAAGCATAGAACATCTTCAAAAATTTACATGGTATCAGAGCTGAGGTGAAGACAAAGCCCTAGTTTGTAGCAATCACCAAAGAAGAGGATGGGTTCCTCAAACTACAATGGCTTTAAGGCTGATGAAAAATTGACTGGGAAGGATGACTTCCATGCTTGGAAGATGACATTGGATCTTAATTTGGAAGACCAAGATGTCATGGACTATGTGTAGGGTAAAATCCAAGAGCCTCCATCCACTGCAACTGCTGCTGCCAAATCAAAGTACAAGAAGGGGGAAATCAAAGCAAAGCTGATGATCAGGGACTCAATTCATAAGAGTCTGGTTGCCTACATCTCTGAGCTAGGTCACTATGCTAGAGAATGCCCTTTCAAGAAGGTCAAGAAAATGAAGGCTCCCTCCGGCGGAAATGGGCAACCTTTCAAAAGGTCAAGAAATTCCAGGTATGAGGAATCAAATGTTTTTGATGATAAAAGAAATGAATTCATTCTTGTATCTTCCCTCTCTGCTGCATCTCCACCCGACACTATGGATGTCTAGTTGATAGATAGTGGTGCCTCAAGGCACATCATTGGGTTCAAGGAAGCACTTACCGATATGGTTGAGAAGGATACTAATCTACAAATTATCCTTGGAGATAATGCCACATATCCCGTGAAAGGGACAGGGACTATGACCCTCCACTTGTCTCAAGGTCAAGTCCTCCGCCAGCAAGATGTACTATATGTACCTAATTTGAAGAAGAACCTTGTGTCGGTGTCGGCCATGGAAGACAAAGGTTTCAATGTGGCATTCTTTGATGGAAGGTGCGCATGTGGAAGAAGAGTTTCAAGGAAGCTATCACAATTGGGTTTAGAGTTGGTACACTCCACCAGGTTGGAGGAAGTCCACTGGGAGCGATGACATGTGATACTATCCGACAGACTGAACTATGGCACCGGTGATTTGAACAACTTCACTACAAGGCCCTTCCCGAAGCAAGGAAGGTGGTGACGGGGATGCCTGAGTTCTCAAATAATCATGAAGGTGTATGTCAGGGTTGTGCCGAAGGAAAGCATAAAAGGGGGCCTTTCCCCTCAAGTGTCACAAAGACATATGATGTCTTGCAATTAGTACATTCTGATCTGTCTAGTATGTTGCCCGTGACATCCTTGGGAGGATGTTCTTATTATATGAGATGAACGAGTTCAAGAACTTTTGCAGAGGAGCTAGCATCAAAAGGGAGACCACAATGTCTGTGGGCTACAGCGAAACTTCGAAGGCCTATAAAGTATATGTGCCTAGTCAAAGGGAAGTGGAGATATGCCACGATGTTACCTTTGACAAAGATGCTTCCCTGAGGAAAGTAGTCAATCTTCCGAGATCTGAGGAAGATCATGAAGCAAGGCCTGGAAATCAAGAAGAACCGAAGGATGAGACGATGCCCGATGCTGAAGGACCAATGGACTTGATTGATCCACCTCCTTCAATAGGGAAGAGACCATCATGGCTCAGGGACACTCTCGAGGATGCCGAGGGACATATGGCCCCAAAGGGGGACATTCGTGAAAGCAAGAAGCTAAGTAGATACCAAGGGTATCTAGCAGCCATGAGTACTATTGTACAATCTGAGCCTGGATCTTTTGAGGAAGTCGTAAAGCATCAAGTCTGGAAGGATGTTATGCACGAACTGTATGAGTCCATAATGAAGAATGATGTTTGGGATGTGGTTCCAAGACCGGAGGACAAAGTAGTTGTCACCTCGAAATGGCTCTACAAGATCAAGCATGGATCTGATGGAAGTGCTGAAAAGTTCAAGGCAAGATTCGTTGCCCGTGGCTTCTCTCAAAAGGAAGGCATAGACTATGATGATATATTTGCACCTATGGCCCGATATACCACCATCCGATCTATCATAGCCCTTGCTGCTACGCAAGGATGGAGTCTTCATCAGATGGATGTGAAGACCGCATTTCTGCATGGTGCGATAAAGGAAGAGGTGTATGTGGAGCAACCTCTGGGGTTCAAAGTCCAAGATCGGGACACCCATGTTTGCAGGTTGAAGAAACCCCTCTATGGGTTGAAGCAAGCACCCAGAGCTTGGTACAAGAGGATAGATAGCTACCTGATGAAGCCAAGCTTCACTCGTAGTAATGTTGATCTGAACCTTTACTTCAAGGTTGATAGAGAGAAGCCTCTCATTCTGGTGCTCTATGTGGATGACCTCTTCCTGACATGTGATGTCCCTCTCATTCATCAGTGCAAGAGGGAGCTTGCTGCTGTGTTCGAGATGAAGGACCTAGGATTGATGCACTACTTCCTAGGCCTGGAGGTCTGGTAGAGACCTGGCGAGATTTTCCTTTCTCAAGGAAAATACACTGTGAAGCTTCTAGAAAGATTTAGTATGATGGACTATAAGTTTGTGTCGACACCAATGGAGCTCAACTTTAAGAAGTTGAGTGGCAACGCTACTGGGCCCGTGCTAGCAAATCCTACTGAGTATCTTCAACTCGTAGGGGCCCTAATGTTCTTAGTGAACACCCGTCCGGACGTATGTTGTGCAGTGAACACTTTGAGTCAACACATGGTTGATCATAACATTCACTGGGTTGGTGCCAAGAAACTCTTGAGATATCTCTGAGGCATGATAGACCATGGGCTGAGATACACTGCCGGGAGTATGACACTCCATGGATATACTGATGCCGATTGGGCTGGCAGTGTGGTGGATCGCAAGAGCACATCTGGATGCTACTTCACATGTAGATCTGCTTCGGGCAGGAATCTAAAGTCGGCAGTCTTGAGCACCGCTGAGGCCAAATACATTGTAACATGTATGGCCTGTTGTGAAGTCACTTGGTTGCGAAAGCTCCTTGAGAGCTGTTCGAGCATGTGCTAGATGCCACCGTTATCCTTTGTGATAACCAGAGGGGGATTCTTTTGTCATAGAATCCCGGGTTCCACGATTGATCCAAGCATGTTGATGGCTGGTACCACTTTATCTGGGATATGGTACAGCGAGGCGCCGTAAGGCTCGATCATATAGGAACTGATGAGCAGGTCGCAGATATTCTCACTATGCCCTTGGGGAAGGTCATGTTCCTAACCTTCCGTGAGAATCTTGGTATCGTGGAACGACCCTATTCTGAGGGTCCTGTTGGACGATGAGCTCTGGGAGCTATGGGGGGCTTTGGGGATAGCTTCTCGGAGCTATAAGCAACCATAGGGCTAGGCTTGTCGAACCTTGTTGGTGTGCTTGGGCCCCACCATTATGATGATTGAATTGGTTCGCCTCTCATGATCTGTGCCCCGTATGCATCCTACCCATTTGAGTTCCGGCCTCATGGGAAGTACCTCTCATTTGGCCAATGAGGTGGGAAAAGCTAGAGACTAGTAGCAAAGACTGATGGACGCATTAGAGATTGTCGTACTCTCTATCTAGGATGACACGTGTCCAACCACTTGATTTGGGATCAAGTCTAGTGAGGTTTCGGACCTCCTACTGACTTCGGGTTAGATAAACCAACTTCGGGTTGGTATGTGACTCTTTGAGTCCATGTGAGGTTTCGGACCTCCTACTGACTTCGGGTCAGATAAACCAACTTCGGGTTGGTATGTGACTCTTTGAGTCCATGTGAGGTTTCAGACCTCCAACTGACTTCAGGTCAGTGAGACTAACTTCAGGTTAGTATATATGACTCTCTTGAGTCCAAGTGAGGTTTCAAACCTCCCACTAACCCGGAGTTAGTGAGACTAACTTCGGGTTAGTATATATGACTCTCTTGAGTCCAAGCGAGGTTTCGAACCTCCTATTGACTTTGGGTCAGGGAAACCAACTTCGAGTTGGTATGAGACTCTTTGTGAGTCCGATAGAGGTTTCGGACCTCTGGGCTGAATCTGTCAGCCGGGGAATGATGTCTTTGTGACTGACCCACTTCTGTTCTGAAATAAAGAGGCCAGCAAAGCAAGTTATGGCGGGATGACGCACGATGTTTGATTGCACAGGTGGATGGAGTTCTCCCTAGTTGAGAGGGAGTGTTAAAATTGGACAACTAGGTCCAAACTCCATGTTGTGATGCTCAGATGAAGACACCAATATTTTTATTAGGTTCCTCTTTCGAAGAGGTGCAAGATCGATCTAAAGATCATCTTGATCCGATGAGCAGAACATTTATTTTGAATTTATTTTTAATACTTTCAAAATATGTGCAGGTCGGCCTTAAGGTTTTACACCCCCAGAAAATGTGTCACACACCCTCAGTGATTGATATAAATAGAGTCAACGTTGGAGGACATTTCAATCATCTCATCACACACATCCTCATGATCTAGAAATGGATGCCGTAAATATGGATGATGCCGGAAATGGATGTTGTAAATCTAGATGCCGTAAATATGGATGATGCCGGAAATGGATGCCGTAAATCTGGATGATGCCGGAAATGGATGCCGTAAATCTAGATGATGCCATAAATATGGATGATGCCGTAAATCTGGATGAGGCCGGAAATGGATGCTGTAAATCTAGATGCCATAAATATGGATGATGTCGGAAATGGATGCCGTAAATATGGATGATG
>JAXQQM020058677.1:0-41453 GCA_034641835.2 Pinus albicaulis
ACGCCACTTCCTAACATAGGGGAGACCTTTGAAACAGATGTGGATTTGCCTTTTAAAGCTGATGGGCAGACTAATAAGGCTGAGGTTAGATAGGATTGTTGACAAGGAGGTTGTGGTTTTGCTAGGGGTGGACTGAATAGGTAGAAAGGCGAAAAAAGTTTTGGGAGGGTTTTCTGAATGACATATTGACATAAGGAAATCAGTTTCTAGAAAACTCAGCTGAAGATATAGTCATCACTAACATGCAAAGAATACTGATGGCTAACACGTCACATGTTCCTCTACCAGCTCATCAGAATCAACATTGCCAACAGGGAAGAATCTCTACGACAGGTTAAAGAATTTGTTTCATCTTGAGCATGAAATAAGGTATTTGTTCCCAAATCGGCCCAATTTTTTCAGATACACAGAGGCCGATGAAACATTAAGAAAACTCAAACGAACCATAATAGCAGAAGACAAATGGTGGGAAGACCTGTTAGAAATTTTGTAAAATTCATCTTCATATGGAAAGTTTTTCCTTTTACTATTGTGTGAAGGATAAATAGATGAACAAAGGTTAAAGAGTATCAGTTTAGCAGTTGAAAATGTATCAGTAAGAATAGAAGAGTATCAGACAAGTAAGGCAGTCAGAAAAGAATTACCAAAGAGGACAGCATCGAGCTAGATTGTAGGACCTGCCTCCAACACATGCATAAAAGGAGGAAACAACACACTAGCAGTTGCCTTTTATCCTATCTACGAGACCATCTGTCTCCCTTTTTGTTGTAACTTATTCATTAGTCACCCTAGATTATTTCCTAGGTTTTTGTGAGATATTTTAAATCATTTTTTGTATAAATAAACCCTCGAATGGAGTGTTGAGGGTGGATTCTACTAATTTGCTGTAACATTGATATTTTAGAATAAAAGTGCTTTGGAGAAACTTCTTTGGGGCTTGCTCGATGACAATTTGAAGCTCAGGACTTTTTGCAGGATTCATGTGTCGGACTGCAGTTGAATAAGTCTTTCTATCCTATGTCTTAAGTTTTATACTGTTTATAATATCATTGTGTCCATTTCTGAATAATTGACATAAAAGAATAAATCAAAATTTACTTAATTGTACTCTGATTTTAGTTGTGATTATTCTAAATGTTTTCTTCTAAATTGGTTATAAGCAAAGAATTCTTAATTGCTCTTGCTTCGCTAATTTAAACATTTTGGTTACTATAGTAAAGAATTATTCACTGCTCTTTATTTGTAATCATTCCATTTCTTTCTTTTGAACATGTTAAAATATTCTTAACTTCCTTTCATCCCTTCAAAAATCCATTCCATTCACTTTAAATTCTAAAATTGTTCTCTGTTTGGCTATCTTGCCCTGCAAAGCCATATTGTGTGTAGAATATTAATCCAGTAAAGCCATCCTTCGACTCCATAGCCCAATGGACTAAAAATCTTCAACCTTGCCCTCAGTTGGCGGATTCCACCATTTTCAAAAACAAACTCTTGATTTATAACTAGCCTAAAACTTTCTAAGAACAAAGATAAATTATAAAGAGAGATCCCTCTCTGGATGCAGATTGGCTAGATTCTGCATCTGAAGGTTGGTTTGTGGTTACCTCGGGTATACTTTCCTTTTCCACAACTTCAAGGAAAACCTGAGTGATAACATAGTGGCGACTCTGTTGGGGACCTGAATCATTTTTATTGTTAATACTGTTCACTTATAAGCTATAGACAGAGTCTAAAGATCAGCCAGGTAGCCTTTGAAATGCTTTTGCCTTGCAATTGCATAGTAAATAAATGTTGCTTCAGTCTATCTCTGGTCTAGCTTATAAACTGAACTTTGGTTTCAAACATTCAATCAGTTTCTCTAGTTCAATAAATCTTTGAGAAAATTTTAATCACAAATCATTATTTCTTGAATAATTTGTAGAAGTTGTACTTTCATTTCAATTAAAACCAAAAATCCAAAAACATATATCACCTAGGAAAACTGGCTTCAGAAAGGATTCGTCATACTAGGTCAAATCCTGACCCTAATCTACCACTGATATTTGAAAATCCAAATTTGATTCCGAGAATTCTTAGAAGACAAGGAAGTCAAGAAAGCTCTGAGAGAGAAAGTCAAGAAAGTTCTGGAAGTTCTCAACCTCTTTCTAGATCTGCACCCTGTCCCGTGAAGATTATATATGTTGATGAAATCCTTTTTGATGAGCGATTTGAAACATCCTTATTTCTAATTTTTATGAAACTGAATTATCGAGATTAGTTCCAGATCCATTGTTTTTTGAAGATTTTCAATTCAGGTTTGTTTCATATCACCTTGACAGACATTTACAAAACTCCATTCAATATGAAGAGACCTTTGAAGAAAGTTCAAATATTTCTGTAATTACTGAAGCTTCTCCAAGTTCAGTTACCTTTCCTCAAACTCCTCAAAACCAAGCCACTCCTTCTACCCCTCCACTCACTCCTTCCAGATCACCACCACCTGTTATTCCATTACACCTTCCAATGGCCAATAGATATGCTCCGTTACAGTTGCCAACCAACCCTTTTGCTTTGCCCCAAGATTATCAAAGTAAGATCACACCTTTTGATGGCTCAGGTACTTACACAGCTCAAAAACATACCAAAAGGATGACTGATTATGTTGAATTTTATGAAATTGACACTGATGATGTCCGAATGAGAATTTTTGTTCAGAGTCTTACTAAAGAAGCCAGGACATGGTTTAGGGCTCTTGCTCCAAATAGTGTTGCTGATTTACCAGCTTTGTATAGGGAATTTTTGAATAGATGGGAGAAGAAGAAAGACCCTCTTCAGATCCTATCAGAATTTGAAAAATTAAGAAGAAGACCTAATGAAACAGTGCAAGATTACATAATAAGATTCAACGAAGCATATAACGTTGTTCCTCAGAACCTTAGACCCCCCCCTGACTCAGTATTGGTTAAATTCCCGGATGTTTTTGACTCTGACATAGCCTATTCACTCAGGGAAAGAGCCCCCCAAACCCTAGAAGACATGCAAAGCATAGTGGTTAGTGTGGAAGCAAACCTCATAGAAAAACGAGCTAGAGCTAGGGTCGAAAGAAGAATTCCTATGACTGAAGAACCTTCGGCTTTTGAAAGAAAACTAGATGCGATCATCAAAGGTATGGAAAGACTAGGGGATAGAGTGGAGACAATCGAAAGAAATTCTTCCGGTGATAATCAAAATGTTGTGAGAAACCCAAATTTTAGAAGGAATTAGAACCAAAACATTGGAAAAAATTTCCCTAACCAAAACATCAGGCCACCTTTTCAAGAATTTTTTTTTGAAGGTTCAACTTCTGAAGAACCTACTGAGGATGTTGAAATAAATAATGTAATTGAGGACAAAAATGAACCAGAATTTTTCCTATCTCAAGATGATCAAGAAAATCATATTCTTGAAACATTTCAAACTCATTCAGGAGAAACTTTTGATTTTAAAGAAGGCTATGACACAACAATTTATGAGGTTCATAAACAGTACAATTTAAGAAGCAGACGGATTGATGTGCCAGAGAATAGCAAACAGAAAGTTGTAAAACAAAATGTCAAAGGTAAAATCCCTCCTGTACAAAACATTCCCCTTGTACAAATTTTGTCTAGAACAAGTCTGAATCCCGCAAATCCAATAATTGAAGATGTCTCAGACAACCAACCGAATAATAATCAACTATCTAATACTTTTCCTCCTGTAGGAAACGTAGAAGAAACAGTAGAAGTTAGTTCAGAAACACCTTCAAATCATAATCCCACTCATGAAAAAGAGAAAAATGTTGAAGACCCAAAAAATAGAGAAAACCCAACTGTCCAGAACACTAGAGCTCAAAAAGAAAAACCTTTCAATCTAGAGGCTGAAATAGGCAAACTAAAGATAGTTGTTCCTTTATCAAAATTGGCTAGACATGATGTCTATAGAAGTCAAACCAGTAAATCCCTTAACATTAACATTACTGGAATGGATGATTCAGTGAATATTCTTGATGATCAACCCAAACTCCTTTTTGGTCCCGAGGTAAATGGCAAACCAGAAAGTGGAGTAACTCCTCCATTTTATGTAAGCTTGAATGTTCATGACAAAATACTCCATAATGCTATGCTTGATTCTGGGGCATCCCATAACTTGATGCCAAAAGCTGTGATGGAAAGATTAAATTTAGACATTACCAGACCGTATAAAGATTTGTTTTCATTTTTATTCTAGTCAGGTAAGATGTTTAGGTTCGATTAAAGATTTGTGTGTCACTTTGGTGCAATACCCTGCGAAGTCTGTTCTGATGGATATAGTAGTGGCTGATATTCCTCCTAAATATGGTATGTTGTTGTCTAGATCCAGGGGTGCTAAACTTGGAGGATCTATTCAATTAGACATGTCATATGCCACTATTTCAGTATTCGGTCAACCTAAAAGATTATATAGAGAGACCTTGATGAAATATCTAGTCAGTAGCCATGAGAAGCCTGAAAAATTCCTTGTCTATTCAATACATTCTGATATGGATTCTTTCATCCTTTATAATGCTGAAATGGACCTTCCAACTGAGCTAGAAGCACCTGAAAAGGAAACTACAAATAAATCTACTGTTCAGATCGAAGAGATTTCTGAAAACAAAGAAACACCAGATAATCAAGAAATACCAAAAAAAGCTAAACAACTAGCTCCTGTTAAGAAACATGTTAAAACAGTGGATGAAGATTATGAACATGAAATTTTGTGGCATTTAGAATTTGATGGCTCAGTAAACAAGTTAGGAGCAGGGGCTGGAATTTGGTTACATAATGTTGAAAATGATCATGCCGAAGGTCATTCTTATAGATTGAATTTTAAATGCACTAACAACATGGCTAAGTACGAAGCTCTTTTGCTAGGGCTTAAACATGTCAAAAAGTTAGGAGAAATTAGGGTATCAATCATAGGAGACTCTGAATTAATTATCCAATAGATTAATGGTGAATGTTCAACAAAAGATCCCAGATTGAAACAATACAGAGAAACAATTGTGGAAATTCTCAACACTTTTCTACAAGCTCAACTTGCCAAGATTCCCAAGAAACAAAATTTGCATGCTCACATTCTTGCAATGTTCGCTAGCACATGTAAATTTCCTTTTGGACCTAATCATCATTTCACAGCTGAGATTAGACATAGACCTGCTATACCGGACAATCTAATGAATTGGCAAGTATTTGTAAATAATAATCAGATCAATAGTTTTTTGACACTAGAAAATGAGTTTTCTAACAGTAATATAGATGAAGACATAACAAACAATGAATCTGATCAAGTAGATGAATAAGAAACGAATATTTCAGAAGAGACTGCAATTCATATGCTTCACCCAACCAAATTTACTGAAAAAGATATGCAAGATTTGAAACAAATGGAATTCGATAAGATCATAGAAGATGAAACTGAAATCATTAATCTGAAAGATAATCATTTACCCAAAGGATTAACTCCTTTGGAAGATCTTTTTGACTCAAATGACATTCCCTTAAAACCCAAAATGGAACCTGTTAAAGCTGATATTGAAGAATGCAATTTAGGAATATCAGAAAATCCCAAAATGGTTAAGTTATCCAAATCTCTGCCAGCAAATCAAAAGGTTAAATATGTTGAACTCTTAAAAGAATTCCAGGATGTTTTTGCCTGGAGTTATGAAGATCTTAAATCATATGATACATCAATAATTCAACATACAATACCTTTGAAACCAGATCAGAAACCTTTTAAACAGAAACTTAGAAGGATCAATCCTGTTTTACTACCTTCAATTAAAAAGGAAATTAAAAGAATGTATGAAGCAGGAATTATAGCTCCTATTAGGTTCTCTGAATGGGTTTCTAATTTAGTACCAACAAGAAAAAAGACTGGTGAAATTAGACTGTGTGTTGATTTGAGAAATTTGAATAAAGTTTCTTTAAAAGATAACTATCCTTTGCCTAAAATGGACCATATCCTACAAAGGGTAGTGGGATCTTCAAGGATATCTCTTCTGGATGGATTTTCAGGGTTTAACCAGATTCTGGTTCATCCCGATGATCAAGATAAAAACAGAATTTACAACACCATGGGGTACTTTTAAATATGTCAAGATGCCATTTGGACTCAAGAATGCAGGAGCTACATTTCAAATAGCAATGGATATTGCTTTTGCTAAAGAAATACATGATTTTCTGGTTATTTATCTAGATGATTTAACTGTTTTTTCCAAAACAGATCAGCAACATTTAGATCATCTAAGGCAAGTGTTTATAAAGTGCAGAAAGTATGGTATTTCCTTAAATCCTAAAAATTCATTGTTTGGTTTGGAAGAAGGAAAGCTCCTAGGTCACATTATTTCTAAAGATGGCATTAGAATTGATCCTGAAAGAATACAAGCAATTTTGCAGATACCTCATCCCAGAAACATTAAAGAACTTCAAGCTTTCATAGGAAAGATTAACTTTTTGAGAAGATTCATTTCTAGTTTAGCTAAATTACTTAGACTGCTTACTAACATTCTAAGAAAAGATTCAAGCATTGACTGGACTATAGAATCCAAGCAATCATTTGAAGAAATAAAAATGGCTTTAACAATAACACCAGTTCTTACCAGTCCAAAATTTGATAGAGATTTCATTATTTTTTCATTTGCTTCTGAACATACAGTTGCAGCTGTTTTATTACAAAAAGATGATCATGGATGCGAAAAACCAATAGCCTTTTTTAGTAAAGCACTTAGAAATGCATCTTTGAAATACAATATCATGGAGAAACAGGCTTTTGCACTTGTAAAAGTAATTAAAGATTTCAGAGTTTATATATTATATTCTCATGTGATAGCTTATGTACCTAATGTTGTCGTTAAAGACATCTTGACTCAAGATGGTATTGAAGGCAAAAGAGGTAAGTGGATAGCTACCATATTAGAATATGATATGGAGATTAAACCAACAAAACTCATAAAAGGTCAAGGTTTGGCTCAACTCATGACTGAAACTAATTTCCAAGCCTTGGACATCAATGAGCTGGATGACGAACAGGAGATGGCGACTCCATACATCAGTCAAGCCTTTTTAGATTCACCCTGGTACACTAATATCATTTATGTTTTGCTAAACCTGCAAGCTCCTCCAGGGTTGTCCAGAACGAAACAAATATTTTTGAAAATGACATCTTTAAGATATTGTATTTTAGATTATGCTCTTTTTTGGAAGAATCATGATGGAATCTTATTAAATTGTTTATTGAAAGATGAAGCTGACAAGGTACTTAATGAATTTCATGCAGGGGATTGTGGTGGACATCTCTACTGGAAGTCAACTGCAGATAAAATCTTAAGGGCTGGTTTTTACTGGCCAACCTTGTTTTCTGATGTTAAGAAATTTGTGACTTCTTGTCATAAGTGTCAGATCTTTGAGGGCAAAAGAAAATTGTTACCTTTACCATTAAAACCAATTTCCACAGAGAGACCCTTTCAACAATGGGGACTGGATTTTATTGGAGAAATCCATCCCCCTTCTTCTGGGCAACACAGATGGATTCTTACTGCCACAGATTACTTTACTAAATGGATTGAAGCTATCCCATGCAGACAAGCCAATGATTTTGTAATTATAGGGTTTCTAGAAACTAATATACTTTCAAGATTTGGCTGTCCAGAGAAAATTATAACAGATAATGCTGCTACATTTAAGTCTAAGAAAATGATTAGTTTCTGCAATAAATATCACATCACTTTAGGCCATTCAACAGCCTATTACCCCCAGGGTAATGGACTGGCAGAATCTTCCAATAAAAGCCTTATTAATATCATTAAAAAATTATTGGAAGAAAATAAAAATAACTGGCATAAGAAACTGACCAATGCATTGTGGGCAGACAAACTTACAACTAAGAAATCAATTGGGACTAGTCCATATGAATTATTTTATGGTATTGAGGCAAGGTTTCCATCATCCTTAGGAATTCCTGTTATGAAGTTACTTCAGGAGGCTCAAGTGGAACCAAATGATATTCAGAGAAGAATTAACCAAACAATTCACTTGCAGCAAACCAGGGAAGAAGTGTATCAATGATCCCAAGTCTTGCAGGAAAAATTAAAGAAAATGTTTGACAAAAGAACTAAAGCAGAAGATTTTCAACTAGGAGACAAAGTTCTAAGATGGGATTCAAGAAGGGAAGATAAAGGGAAATATGGGAAATTTGATTTCTTATGGAAGGGACCTTACATCATACATGCCTTACAGGGAAACAACACATACTTTTTGAAGAATTTGGACAATTCGGAAGCTAAAGAGGACCAGTCAATGGTCGAATGCTAAAGCACTATTTTGATCCTATTTACTAGGATGTTCTAATTTTTTCTAACTTGTACATAATATATCCTTTTCTAATGCATCAGTTTTGATTGGATGGTGACTTCTTGGAGTTGAAGCCCGAAGTGAAGGCCCTAAGCTTCAAAAGTTTCACTATCATATATACAATGAAGTTACCAAAAAAAGGAGATTACATGGTTCAGTTTGAAAACATTTTGAGGCAACTGACCTGCTATTCTTGACTTTTCACAAGGAAAAGTCTTCCCCAAGTGGAGCCAGTGTTAGACTCCTATACCAATAGGTGTCATTTTTCATGATTTTCTTGATTGAACTATGCAAAATGTTCAAACCTTTTTCTTGTGTAAAGGTGTTCCATATTCTTGAAAAACCAAAAAATCAAAAAATTTAAAAAATGTAAAGAGGGTATATCCTAAAAGAAAAATCAAAGGGTAAGAAAAATAAAATGGTCAAAAAAGTGAAAGAAATGAACCCCAAACAAAAATAGACCAAGGAAAGTGTGCAAATCCAAATGCCACTACTATTTCATTTTTTGTAAATAAGTAATTGTGTGCAGCTTGTTAAACTTTGCCACAATTTATGAAAAGTCAAACTGTATAAACTTGACTCATTCATTTTTCAAATTTCATGTTATAGAATAGAGAATAAAAATCTGACCAAACAGTTTAATCTTGGCAGATAAGTAGATAGGTAGAGTTAATAAAAGGTCCTCAACAGTTTAATCTGAGCCCTTGGATGTAATAAGTGTAGAATTAGATAGATTTGCCTTGTAAAAGAAAAGAAGATTGATAAGAGTTTGCCAGTCTAAGTGCACCCTAATAAAGAAGAGAAAATGGTAGTGTAAAGTAGATAGGGTAGGTAGATGGTGTTGCAAAGTTTCATGTGATGAATGATGGTGCTAAATGTGTTTAATCCTTTACTTTCATCATAAGTACTGAAGCAGAAAATACATTGGAAAATTCACAGAAAACAAAGTCAAAATCATTAACTTCCCACATCACTTTTTCCCTAAGAGTTTTACTAATTTCCCCAAAGTTCTAAGGTATTTGAAGATTAAAGGGGCTCAAGGCATTTCCTTGACTTTTGGAGGGACTGGACCCTCGGCCTAATGATCAAAAAGACCTAAGTACTTGAAGTTATTTATCATTATAATCATTCCCTTTTAATATTTTCCTAAGTAAAATTCTATTTTACTTAGGAAAATAATGCAAATTTCCATAATAATCCCTCAAAATTACTTACTATTCTATGTTTAAGTGTTTAAGTTGAGATGATACAATTTACTTCATAAATCTTCACTTTCCTAGTGGTGTAAAGTATTTTGAGTTTTCCTTGTCCCTTTGTCATATTAACATCTGATTTATTTATTAAATCCTCATTGAAATACCTTATCCTATTATCTATAATTCCCTTTTATAATAATAACCCAAAAACCCATTTATTCTAAGTTTTGGCCAAAGTTTATTTAATCCCCTTTATTAAATCAAAAAATCCCACAATAAAAACCCTTTGGCTAAAATATACCTATATATACTATTCCCTCCCCTATGGTTAATAAATTTCATTAATTTATTACCATATAATATAAAATATACGAAAAACAAATTTTAAACATGTATTATATGTTTAAAACGAAAAAACATAAATAAAAACCCAAGTCCGTATATAACCCCGACCTTTCCATAAACCAAAGAAATTAATTAATCAACTGGATTAGTTAATAATCTTATCCCTCCGCCAATCAAAATCCGTCCGGAATGATTAATTAAATGTTGATTATTTTGAAAACCCGTCGGGCCCGCGCATTATCTCCCCTGCCACTTCCCTTTACAACCACCATTTGATCGCTCCAATGGAGATCTACGGCCCACGATGATTCCGCTGACCAACCTCTGTACGAGAATTAACGCGCGAAATCACGACGGTCTTCAAACAGTGCGTTGGCTACGTGTCAACCATTAAATCGCTTCGCTGCCTCCCCACGGAAAACCGCCTGCTCCCGAAAGCGGTGCGGAAATTACCGCTTACCGCCAGATCCTGATGACGTGTCCTCCCGTACCATGATGACGTCATTCCCGAAAATAATAATAAAAAAAAAGCCCGTTGACTTTGTAAATAAAACAAAACTTCGCATATTTTCTATCATTTTGTCTGTGAAAGTGACTGTGCCCTCCACTGAAAATTTGAAAATTCCGCTGTTAAACTGCTGTCGACCAAGATTGCTGAACTCCATTGCTATACCAGTGCCCGAGCACTCATCCGCCATTAACCAGTGCCTGTAAATCTTGACATTTTCCATAAAACAGGTATTTATCTGATTTCTTACTGGAACTCTTTGAAAAATCCGCATTCCAGTGTTAAATTCACGCCATAGTCTGAAGAAAAGGTTAATATTGGTCTATTTTAGTTCCTACAACTAAAATCAAACTTCCAAAACTGAAATTGTGCCCGTTCTATGAAAAACCCCCGAAATTTCCACTTTGAATACACAAGAACCAAAATGGAAGTTCTGGTAGCCCTGAGTGTAGCCCCATTAAACGCTCCTCATAGAGAATTGGAATACTTGCCATTAGTGGATAAAGACTTTCAAATTAAAGACTTAGTGTTCGATGAAAATCCCCTTCGAAGTTATTGTCACTGCATAGATGATTATTTGAAAGGTTTGGATGTCATTGGGTTATGGGAATCCAATTTCCCAATATATCTCATCCCCTCAGTTCGTATTTTCCCAGAAATTATCCACTACTGTCATTCCAATTATGATCCAACTCAAAGAGCAGTGTTATCCCCGGACCAGAGTATCCTTTTCCCCATTACTCCTCAAGCTATCAATACAATGCTCCATTTTGAACCTGATCAAAACCTTACTCCCTTGTCCATGGAAGAACTACTTGAAAATTCTACCCAGTTGTCCCAAGCAAAATTGAAATGCATTTTCCAGACCTTTATGTTACCTGAACATCAACCTAAGGGCCCTCCTCTCTATGGTTTTGCTTATTTTACTAATTTAGGCAAGCTTATCCTGAATATGATATCCTTTGTACTGGGTTTTAATACTAGTGAGTATGTTGATGAATTAACCCTAGTATTATTATCCATCTTCACTCCTGGACAGCCACCTGCTATGAAATATGACTTTGCATCTTTTATTGCAAATAAAATCCATGACCAGTTCATGAGGTTAGATAATGAGAAAGTGTTTAAGTATTCCTCAGTCATTTACCATCTCATCATCTATTATCAATCAGAGAAGTTCCTTTTTTTTGTTCAAAAGCTTGATGCCAAGGGAAACCTTAGATCTGTTATATTTTGGTCTGCCATAACTCACAGTTCCTATAATTCTCCCTATTCTTATGCTGAGTTCATTGATCTTTTTATACATCCCGCAACTACCTTTTTGACAGGATTTTCTCCTCCAAGGCTCAGCAATGAGATTAAGAAAACTTTACAGCTTTCAAGGACATAAAAAGTTGGAGACTGGTATTTGTACCAAAATTATTCATAAATCAGAATATATGGATGTGAACTTTGTCCATTCAAGCTGCCTAAATATGTGCCTATGAGACTTTTTGCCTTAAAATATTTCAGGAAAATGAATAATTCTGATGTTATTCATTTTTGTAATGCAAAAAAGAAAGCCCAACTCAGAATCAAAAGTCAGTTAGGTCCATTTATATGCAATTCTAGGGATGCTGAACAAGAAGCATAAAATATATTGCAAAACCATTTCAAGTTACAAAAGAGTTTCCGTTGGATTACTTATGATCCATTTAGTTTTATCTGTGACAAAAGAATGAAGAAAAAATCAGCACCCTACTTTCACCACAGAATTCCAGAAATAGAACAATATGCTAATCAAGATGAGTGGATGGAAGGAACACTAGTTGAGCAAGATAGTGAAGAAGACAATATGAACAAAATTATGAAAGATCTTGAGAAAAAGTTTGACCTAGAATCTTTTGGGCAAGTGCAGGTACCTCATATTGGCACTTCTTCAGCAGGAAATCTTCAACAGGGATTACAGGAAAATAGGCCATCAATTGCAGTTGAGTCTAAAGGCAAAGGGAAAGAACTTGAAGTGCAAGTCATTGAAACTTTCATTATGACAGAAAAGCCTCAAACCTTCAAGGCACCAGATCAAACACAAGTTTCTCCTACTCAAGTTAATCACCCTGAAGTTTCAGAATTGCAGACTCCATCTAATATGGAAATAGGCAAGAAAAGACAGGTTGCAGATCCCACTCCTCCCAAAGAATCCTCACAACAACATCAAGCTAAAAGGTAGAAACTGAATCCACTCCCAGAAGTGGAATCTATAGATGAAATCATTGATGATGAAAGAGAGGATAGTCAACTAACTGGTTCAGTTAGTGAAACACGTACATGTCATAAAGGAAAGGAATTACAAAAACAGTTGAGCACTGAAGTATCTTCCTTTAAACAGCCAAAGACAGATGCAGGTGATATAAAGAAGACTTTCATTAATATAAAAGCCAAGAATGACCCATTGAGGATGCAGGTATATGATCAGTATCTTAGAATGGATCCACACAATCAAGAAAGATTAATGTCAGCTTTTGACATTCAGCAAGGGAAAATGATGATGAGCCATTTCAAATCCAAAGTGCCAAAACCCAAGACAACATCTGATTACATTAGGACCAATTTTGAGGTCCTAGCAAAAGACATTCGTCCATTAGACCAAATATAATTACATAAACAAACTGGGGAAATGATATATTCTACCCTTACTGATAAAGCAATGGCAGCCCATAGATTGCAAGATTCTTTAAATAATACAAATACCCAGTTGCAAATTGAGAAAGCTTCTTCTCAGGCAAAGGATAACAGAATAAAATCTCTGGAAGAAATAATCATCAGTTTGGGTCATAATCCCAAAGATGTAAAAAGAATTGAGGCACTGATTACAAAGAAGGATGATGATATTGCTGCACTGAGAAAGCAATTGAAATTGCCAGCCTCAAGGCATCCCCAAACTCAAGAAGTTTTGAAGGAAAATTCACAAGAAGAAATGATGGAATTGCTCCTGAAAATGACCGAGCAACTGAGTGAGACCGAGAAATAACTGGAGCAAGCATTAAAAGAAAAGGAAGCTATCATGCAGACATCCACCACAGAGGCCACTACAGGTACAACAACATCAGATCAACAAACAGATCCATCACAGGTAAATACTTACAGTTTAAGTTCTGATGAATTAGCAAAGCAAATGGAAGTTTAAAACTCAGAGTCACAGAACTTCAATCTACAAAATTACAGCTGGTGAATTTGGAACAAAAATATGATATGTCAAAAAAGACTGTTGCTGATAATACAAGGGAAATCAAAAGGCTGGAAAAATTGGTTAAGGCTTTAGAGAAAGATCTCTCATTAGAAAAGCCTTTAAGAGAAATAAATGAAATTCTTTGGAATAATATTATTGATTCAATAAAGAGTATTTGGTCCTTTGTTCAAATAATCTTTGAACAAAATGGCTTGGTCAAAGTAGCTCAAGAGGAGATTGACAAAACAAGAGAAGAATTAAGGCACAGACCTGAGCAAGCGAATCAACTTATACAGTTTTTGAACACCCAGACCAAGCAGCAGCTTGCAGAGCTTGGAATTGAGGACAGGACAGGTACTATTTTAGAAATAAAAAGAGTTTTTACCAAGAGAAATCTTATGCAAAATCTGGAAAGAAAATGCTCAGATATTCAGCAAGAGATCAGTGTATTTAAAGAAAGGTTTAATGTTTTATTAGCCAGCGGGTTGCCCAGTCCAATGATTTCAGAAGAAAAAATAATGGAATTGGAAACTTATGTTAACAAATTGGACATACATGCTCACAACGTCACATGTTCCTCTACCAGCTCATCAGAATCAACATTTCCAACAAGGAAGAATCTCTACGACAGGTTAAAGAATTTGTTTCATCTTGAGCATGAAATAAGGTATTTGTTCCCAAATCGGCCCAATTTTTTCAGATACACAGAGGCCGATGAAACATTAAGAAAACTCAAAAGAACCATAATAGCAGAAGACAAATGGTGGGAAGACCTGTTGGAAATTTTGTAAAATTCATCTTTAGATAGAAAATTTTGCCTTTTACTATTGTGTAAAGAATAAATAGATGATTAAAGGTTAAAGAGTATAAGTTTAGCAGTTGAAAGTGTATCAGTAAAAATAAAGAGTATCAGACAAGCAAAGCATTCAAAAAATAATTACTCAAAAGGACAGCATCGAGCCCTTTTGTAGGACCTGCGTCCAACACATCCACAAAGGGAGGAAACAACACACCAGCAGTTACTTTTTGTCCTATCTATGAGACCATCTGTCTCCTTTTTATTGTAACTTATTCATTAGTCATCCTAGATTATTTCCTAGGTTAGTGTGAGATATTTTAAATCATTTTTTTTTTATAAATAGACCCTCGAATAAAGTATTGAGGGTGGATTCTACTACTTGGCTATGACATTGATATTCTTGGAATAAAAGTGTTTTGGAGAAATTCACTTGTGGCTTGATGGATGACAATTTGAAGCTCAGGACTTTTTGCAGGATTCATGTGTCGGACTGCAGTTCAATAAGTCTTTCTATCCTATGTTTTAATTTTTATTTCTGTTTATAATATCATTGTGTCCATTTCTGAATAATTGACATAAAAGAATAAATCAGAATTTACTTAATTGTACTTTGATTTCAGTTGTAATTATTCTTAATGTTTTCTTCTAAATTGGTTATAAGCAACGAATTCTTAATTGCTCTTACTTCACTAATTTAAACATTTTGATTACTATAGTAAAGAATTCTTCATTGCTCTTTATTTGTAATCATTTCATTTCTTTCTTTTGAACATGTTGAAAGATTCTTAACTGCCTTTCATCCCTTCAAACCCATTCCATCCACTTTAAATTCTAAAAATTGTTCTCTGTTTGGCTATCTTGCCCTGCAAAGCCATCTTGTGTGTAGAATAGAAATCTAGTAAAGCCATCCTTTGACTCCATATCCCAATGGTCTGAAATTATTCAACCTTGCCCTTAGTTGGCGGATTCCACCATTTTCAAACAAACTCTTGGATTTATAACTAGCCTAAAACTTTCTAAGAACAAAGATAAATTATAAAGAGAGATCCCTCTCTTGATGCAGATTGGCTAGATTCTGCATCTGAAGGTTGGTTTGTGGTTACCTTGGGTATACTTTCCTTTTCCAAAACTTCAAGGAAAACCTGAGTGATAACAGAAGGTGTGGTGGAAATTATGAGATATGAGAGTGCAGGGGCCAGTGAGTCCAAGCAGAGAATGGTGATTTTAAGAGGAATTTCAAAGTAGACGAATGGTATTCTTGTGAAGTGTGGAACTGTGAATCAATAGTGAAGGTGGAATAGAGGAGACACTTTCAAAAAACCAAAAAAATCGTTGTGAAGTAAGTGGTGGATAAGGAAAGGTGTGCCTAATCGCTAGTGTAAAGGTACATTAAAACAAATTGTGTGCCTGATTGTTAGACCAGGAGGTAACTCTGCAAAACTTAATGTGTGTTAGATGGATATTGTGTGTGTATTTATATATGAAGGTGAGGCTATTGGGATTCACTTCCCAATGACTCTTGGCCTTCCTTATTTACTAGATTACAATAATATACAATCTCACTGAACCCCTTAGGATTAGGTGTCAAAATTACCCCCTTTAATCTGAAGGGATGTTGGTGAGTCCAAGCATCGTTCTGAACTTTTCAAAATTTTCTCTTCCAAGTGCTTTGGCGAAGATGTCTGTGGTCTGCTCATTTGTGGAACAATGATGTAGATGGATGGTTTTGGTTGGAACATGATGGCGAATTAGATGGTATTTTTTATTGATGTGATTTGTTCGATCATGGAACTTCGGGTTCTTGGCCAACTTTATTGCAAAAGTGTTTTCGATCATGAGTGGTGTTGAATGCATTTGTTTCATCTGCAAATATTCTGGGATTTTCTTGAGCCACACAATTTCCTTTGTTGCTTCAGCTACTACCACATATTCTGCCTCAGTTGTGGAATCTACGGGAACTGACTGTTTGCATGATCTCCATGAGATATCTCCTGATCCAAGACTCATGGTATAACCTGAAGTAGACACCCCAGTTTCTTTGTCCCCATCAAAGTCCAAATCAGAGTATCCGATCAAGCTAAAATCTCCTACCTGTGTATATTTGAGTCCAAAGTCTTGAGTCCCCTTCAAGTACTTTAGAAATCTTTTTGCAGCAGACCAATGTACTTCACAAGTTTTTTGCATAAACCTGGAGAGGATTCCAATAGCAAATGAGATGTCTAGTCTGGTGGTAGTCAGGTAGATAATACTTCCTACAAGTTCTCTATACTTCGATGCATCCTAGAATTCCTTCCCTTCATTGGATGTGAGCTTCAAGCTTTGTTCCATTGGAGTGGTTAAGGGATTGCATTCATCCATGCCAAAAAATTTCAAAAGATCTCCAATGTACTTCTTTTGAGAAATAAATATAAATTTAGGATGTTGAGTTACTTCATTACTCAGATAGTAATGAACATAACCCAAATCAGTCATTTCAAAACCTTTCTTCAATTCTTTCTTTATGGATGAAATATAACTCTCGTTATTCCCTTTCATCAAAAGATCATCTACATACACCACAAGATATACAACTGTTTTTCCAACTTTCTTAACAAAAAAAGTTGCATCATCAAGATCAAAATGTTTGAAGTCAAGTTTTAGAAGATGCTCAGTTAATTTCTCATACCAGCCTCGTGGTGCTTTCTTGAGGCCATACAAGGATTTTATAAGCTTGCATAATTTGTGTTCTTGGCCCTTCACAACAAATCCTTCTGGCTGGGACATAAAAACTTTATCCTTTAGATCTCCATTAAAAAAGGCGGTCTTTACATCCATCTGATGGAATTTCCATCCCTTCTAAGATGTTAGGGTAAAGAGTGTCTGGATGGTGGCCCATTTTTCTATGGGAGAAAAATTTTCTTCATAATCGACCCCTTATTTCTATGAAAAACCTTTTGCCGCAAGCCTAGCTTTGTGCTTGTCAAGTGAGCCATCTTCTTTGTACTTTTTCTTGTAGACCCACTTACAGCCAATTGGTTTGGTTCCCAAAGGAGGATCAACCAGCTTCCAAGTGCCATTCTTTATCAATGCATCATACTCCTTTTGCATCGCTTCATTCCATTGATCATGAGAAACAACTTCTTTGAAGGAAGTTGGTTCATGATCTGTAGAAAAACTCAATTCACAGTTATAAGCAATATCCATATCAACAGGTGAATCAAAATTATCTACATCACCTTCATTTTGTCTAGTGGAACTTCTTGTTCCTGTCTTTCCAACCTCATCGGGATGAACGTTTTCTAGTGTATTTGTCAGCCATTTGGGGAGACCTTTCTGAGATGGCCCAGGCTACTCATTTGACTGAGTTGGAATTGAATCAAGATTCAATCTCTCAATTCTATCAATCACATCATTCAAGGTGTCATCCGTGGTTGGTTCTTCAGGTGGGGGAGAGAGTTCTTTGGGAAATGATTCCACAGATTAATTCAGTATAGGTATCCCCCCTTCAAGATGTGGAATCTGATTATAAAATTCTTGAAAATACTTTGCATGTGTGAATCTATCCAGGCGATCAAGTTTTCGCTCAACAACATTGTCAGTCTTGGAAGATTCAAGGAATATGACATCTCTTGCTATTGCAAACTTCTTATTGACCTCATCATAGAGATGATATCCTTTGGAGGTATTGGAATACCCCAAGAAGATACATTTTCGACTTCTAGCACCAAGTTTATTCCTTTGTACCTTGGGTATCAAAGCATAACAGGTGGAACCAAAGACCTTGAAATGCTTTACCAAAGGAATGTGTCCATGCCACATTTCACAAGGAGTTTTGTTTCTGATTTAATTTGAAGGAAACCTATTATTTATGTATACAACACATAGAACTGCATCAACCCAAAACATCAATTTGACATTCTTAAAAAACATCATGGAGTGAATCATATTTAAAATTGTCTTGTTCATTATTTCAGCTACATCGTTCTGTTGGGGATTACAGGTCATAGTTGTTTGATTTTTGATTCCATGTTGACGAAGATAATTTTAAAATTCATTTGAACTGTATTCTTTTCCATTATCAGTACGTAACGAGCCAATATGAGTTTGTGCATCATTTTCAATCCATGCATGAAAATTCTTGAATGTTTGAAAAGCATCAGACTTGTTCTTCAATAAGTAAACGCAACACATTCTGGTGTAATCATCAATAAATGTCATCATATATTTATTTCCATTTGAAAAAGAAGCATGCATAGGGACACATAAATTTGAATGAATAAGCTCACTTTTTCTACGTGCTCTAGAATGTGAATCGTGAAATGGTTGTTTGCTATGCTTTCCCAGAATACAAGCATCACATTTCTTAAGTTTCCTAGGAATTGTAGGTAGTCCATTAACACCATTTTTATTCAACAATCGAAGGCTGTCATAGTTTATGTGTCTAAATATAGCATGCCATAAAAGACTTGATGGGAATGTACCTTCATCATGATGTGAACTGAATGAAAAGTTTTGTGCATGAGCAGAGGAAACTTGCAGCTTCAAGAGTCTTCCTTCTTCTATTCCCTGCATGACAAGTGAGCGATCTGATGATTTTCTGACCTCAGCCTTGCCATCAAACATGTGAATTTATTTTCCTTGCTGGCGGATGTGGACCAATGACAACAAGTTTCTTCTCAACTCAGGGAGGTATATAACCTCATGTAGAAGATGATCTGGAAGACCAGGAAACTTAAGCTTGTTTGTGCCAAGCCTTGATGACTTGATTTGGATTTATCTGTGAAGTATACTGCTCCATCAACTTTGTAAGTAAATTCTTCAAAAAAATCTTTTCTAAATGTCATGTGACATATTTCTCCTGAATCTAGCAACTGATCAATTCTCCAAGAAGTAAATGAAACATCAAAAAAGTCTTCAGTTACTCCGTTGTTACAATGTGCTACAACATAATGAGCGGAATCAGGTGCTTTACCTTTGTCTCTGTCATTAGTTTTACCTCTTTCTTGATTCCTTTGCTGCTCAATTTTATCCCAAGGTATCTTGCATATAGATGCATCATGCTAGTCTTTATTGCAGCATATGCAATGAAGATCATATTTTTCAGTTTGAGTTTGTATGCCCCCCCTTCCTATGAAATTTATTCTTCCTCTTCCTCTTCGGCCACCTCTTCCTCTAGAAGAATCTTGAGCATGACTCTTCTCTCTATTTGAAAAACGTACAACCTCTTCAGAAGATAGAGGGTGGTCATCTTTCCAAAATCTTTCTCTCTTTCTGCAAACTTTTTCTCAAGGGACTCAAAAGTGATTTTCACGAGGTTTCCACTTGCTTGAAATGACTCAAGATAATGTGAGTAAGTGGGATACAAAGCCTTAACATATTCTATGAGAGATATGTCAACATCTTCACTAGTGCTCTTAATGTCATGCATGATAGATCTTACTTCTGAAGCTAAAGCAAGAGGATCATCATTTTTCAATTCCAGACTGAACACCTTAATTATTAATTGAACAATTTCAAGTTTGAATGTGAGTCATAGAGCTATTTTAGCTTGCTCAAGGCTTGATAGGCATTTTAAAATGGTGTAATATGGTGAATCACATCTTCATTTACGGAAGCTGAAATCAAGGCATAGGCCTTGCAGTTCTTGTTTTCCCAAATGACAATCTCCTTGTCTGAAGTGGGCTTTGCTGGTGGAAGGTCATCTTCTCCCTCATAAATTCCTCTCCACATCTCATTAAAAATGAGAGTGTGCTTGATGTTAGGGTCCCGTGATTTGGCCGATTGGCTAGCCAAATGACGATGTAACATCAAACCAAGCTTTGGAGCCCAAGGACCTAGCCTTCCTGGACTCAGAGAGGGCTCTCTCTATAAGTGAAAAAGATGTCGGTGTGTTTACTTGTGATGTTCTGATATTAGGCTAGTTATGAAGTGTGTTTTTGGTTTTTTTAGTTTTTAAGTTTGTGAGGGATAGAACTGATCAAATACATAAACTGGATAACAAGACGTAGATAAATTGGGCTATGGGGTCAAACAGGTCAAGGAAGCTATGAAGTGATGATGTAAAGTTGCTGTAGGGCCGATTTGATTCACGGTAGAAGGGATCTCTGGGAAAAATGGCTTAAATGGACAACAAGTTGGTGAAAGACAAGGAATTTCAAGTGTAACTAGTTAATAGCAGACATAAACATGTAATAGCAAGCCATTAATCATGCTAAGTATAACTATAAGCTAATTAATACATAGAAATCAAACATTCCAGCCATACATAGAGGTATAAGACCCTCTAACTTCGGGAAATTGCTATCAGACTTTGGGGAAAACACATGAGACAAACTAACAACTCATAAACTATGCCGGAACGCCTAAACATAGTCTCTAAGTCATTGGGCACTTGGACAAATAAGGTTTCATAGTTTTAGGCAAAGGGCTAGATCGGGACTAGGCCTCCTTGGTTCAACAAGATGATCAACAAATCAGTCAAAGAGAAAGTTTTATGGAAAGAACTATGGGCAGCTGATAGGTAGGTAGGGCAAACCATACATCCTACTCAACATACATAGAACTTATGAATAAAACTTAGCAACAATACCTTAAGTTAGTAAAGAGCAGCTAAGAATTCTTTAGCATAACTAAGGGAGAAGAAAACATCAAGCTATGAAGATTCAGGGATTTTGAGGTGCCTCCATGGGCATATCTCAAAATCAATCTCTACTGATCTATAGCAGCAAGAAATATGGATTATGAATGAAAACTAGAACACAAAAACATATTAAGAAACACTATACCATTCTACCATGTCAAGGAATCCATCAACAATCCTTCATCATTCCTCAAAAGCATCCAAGAGGCAGTCCAAAAATCATAACTCAAATTTGTTCTTCAAAGCTCATATGACCAATGTATTAATTCTTCTCTCAAGTTCAGCCTCTGATTTACAATGAAACCCATGGAATAAATAGGCTTGAGGGAGGAAAACCTCATGGAGAAACTAGCTATCCCATTGGCCAAGTCAAAATATCTAAAATTGTCCTTGAGGCTTTGCAAAGCCCAAGGCACAAAATATCCCATAAAATATCTAAAAAACTGCTAAAAACGGAAATTATATTGACTTTACATGATTTTCCCATGATCAAAATAGCTTAACGCACATTTGGGAAAAGCAGATTTTTGGAGTTCAAAAATTACAAAAATACTTCATATTTATGCCTGAAAAAGGTCCCCTGACTTGCTGGATGCAAATGGAAGCCTTCCCGATGTCGAAATGAGGCTCATGATGGCCCGTTGGAAAGATCTCTGTGTCTGATTTCCGGCGCAAGTGGAATCACCTCAATCTGATTTCTGAAAGTCCCTCAAAACTGTACCTGTGCGCAAAAACCCAGAAAATAGCAAACTGCTGATATGGCGGGCAGAATGTGCAAAATGAGGCTGTTTTTCGCCAATTTGAGGGGGTGAATGATCTTCAAATGCCCTGAAAATCGCTGGAGACCTGCTCATGGAATTATGGCATCCATTGGTATCATCCTCCTCCCTTGACAACTCATCAAACTGACATGGCGAATTTATGAGTTTTTGGCCAAAAACCCAAAAAATGCCAAAAAAACAAAAAGTTGCCGAAACAGGCTCAAAATTGGCATGCATGACCCTCAAGGGTCCATAGAAACATGCTCCGAAGCTGAAGCCAAAATATCAAGGGCTGATATGTTTTTTGCTTCCTTCCGTGCTAGGCGCTTCCCCTTTAGCCTCCTTCAATCAAACTGAAATGGCGCAATTATGAGTTTTTGACTAAAAACTCACAAATGCCAAAAAACCAAAGCATGTCAAAATTTGCCCAAAATCGGTGTGTATGACCCTCAAGGGTCCCTAGCAAAATGTTATGAAGATGAAGCCAAAATATGAAGTCCTGAAGTGTCTTTTCTCACTTTCCGTGCCGGGAACTTCCCTTTAGCCTCCTTCAGCGTCTCTTGGGTTTTCTTCTTTGATGTTTAGCATTCTGGCTTTGGGTGAAGAAGTCATGGCCCCTTGCCCAGGAGAGGCAGATAGCACATGCTTTGGAGAATGCCCTTCATGATCGATGTTTTGTATTTGCTTGCCATCATCAGGATGCTGCTGTGTATCATCTCTTAGTTGCCCTTGCTCATCACTGTCATGGCCTTGTTCATCATCCTCTTGTTGCTTAAACAAAATTCTACCTTCTATGTCAGTCACTATTTTGATGAAGGTAACCATGTTTTGAAATGTTGGGTGTGATGCCTTCCTTGGGTATAAGATTCCTGCTCCTTCCAAACCATGTCCTTTCTCTGTGTACCATTCCACCAAATAATTTTTAAAGATAAGACCACAGTTAGTTTTAAAATACATAGACAGTTAACTGATTTTCTGAGCTTGGACAAAGGTAACAGAGGCCTTGGTGTTTTTGGTGTGAACACAAAAAGACCTGTAGTAATCAAATAATAATACACTCCTTTCAATAAAACATACTGCCTTTCTTATGTTTCACTGTTCACCATACCCATTTTTGACAATACCTTCGAATTATAGTGGCACACTCCTCACTAACTCTGCTTTATGAAAGGTTAAACACTGTTTGGTTAAGCAACAATGTTTCCAAATGTATTGTGAAATGCCCTCTTTAATATGAGACCTCTGCTCCTTCGGAAAGCTGCCTTCCCTTTTAATATGAAATCCAACAAGCAGACCTTTTAAGAAGAAAAACACAGTGAAATGAAGATAGACAGTCAAGAAAATTTTCTTGTGTTTTGTGTTAAAGGTATTCTGCTCTGTGATGTTTTTAGGACGTAGGACACCCTTGTCCCTTTTCGGAAGAAGGCCAAACACAATATTCTTAGCTTCAAAACCTCCTTTTTCCTTGTAGGCACTCGATCAGCAGATTCAACAACATGAAGACAGTTAACAATAAAATGTATCTTACACAATCAAAAGTTATTGTGTATATGAGATAAAGTGGCAGAGTTTGTAATGCTTGGTGAGAGCTCAAAGACCTGTAGCATTCAACAACAAAACTCCTCCAACATGGGATAATTTAAAGCATTTGGTAAGCAACGTTGTTTCACATTTTCAACCTGAGCAGGATCAATTTCAAATGAATGTGTTTCTTTTTCTTCAATCACTGCTGTGATGTCCTCAGTACCAATGAGTTCTGTGTGGCTTCCTCCAATTTCATTAGGGGCTTTACTAATTGTGAACATATCCCCTCCTTTTATTTCAGAGAGCTCAGATGAATGTATTCTTGACCGAGCAATTACAACATCTTTAAGCAAGGTCTTCAGAACCTCTGGATATGGGGAGTCCACAAAATAGAGATTCTTTTTCAACACAAGTTTGAATTTTCCATAATTTTCAGTTGATCCATTACTGAAATCAATGATCTCTTTGGGAAGTTTTGTTTTTGATAACATGTTTAGTACAACAATAATTGTTTCAGTTTCAAGCCCCACAGAAACAGCAGCATACAATGAATGAGGTGTCAAATTGTACTCATGCATAGATTCTGGCCTACAAACAGGTTCAGCAATAGCAATTAGGAAGTCATATGCTTGTTTATAAAGTGCAGGAAAAGGTCTCCAAAAATATCCGTCCATCAAAGCAAACCCATAGTGATCTGTTAAAATGATTAGGTTTTAGTTTCCAACTTTGAAAAATCTCTCTTTTGTAGCCCATCACCCTTACCATCTTGGTAATATTCTTCATATTCCTCTACATAGTCCATGTCTTCATCTGCAAGTTGCTCCTCCTTTTTAGAAGTTTTGTGTCTCTTGCTATGTCGATGTTTGTCACCATGTCCAACCATTTTGCCAAAACAATCTCAACTTTCGGAACTTGAAAATCAAAGATTATCTTTGCTTGACTGGTTAAGCAGCTCTTGGAAAGAGTTTTTTAAGGTTTTTGGTGAGTTTCTTGACCATTTCTACAGGAGTGCCGCGGGCTGCTACAGGCGCGTCGCGCAGCAGTGCATTCCTTTGGAAATTTTGTGCACAGGCGCGTCGCGCACCTTTCCAGGAGTGTCGCGCAAGTTTGAAGTCCATTTTGAAGGCCTTCCCGGTGTCGGAATTGGCCGCGAGATGGCGCGTTGGAAAGCTGTGGAAGTCTACTTTCCAGAAAAACTTGAATTTTTTCATTTGGTGTCTATTTGATCCTTCAAAAAATGATTTTCCCAACACTGGTCAAAACTGGTGAATCCTGGTGCAGAAATGCATCGAGCTGTTTGTAGGTCATTTTTGAATGCCTTCCTGGTGTCGGAATTGGGCCCGAGATGGCTCGTTGGAAAGATAGAGAAGTCTAATTTCCAAATATGCTTGATTTGTTTCATTTCGTGTCCATTTGGGTGCTCAAAAACTAACTGTCCCATCACTGGTCAAAAATGGTGAATGCTGGTGTAGAAAAACATAGCGTTGATTGCAGGCTACTTTTGGATGCCTTCCTTTTGTCGAAATTTGGCCTGAGATGACTCATTGGAAAGCTGTGGAAGTATGTTTTCCATAGAAACTTGAATTTTTTCATTTGGATTCCATTTGGCATTTCAAAATCTGACTGTCCCATCACTGGTCAAAATGATGAATCCTAGTGCAGAAATTCTCCCGTGACATCTGTATTTTTCACATTTCTCATAAACCATGATACCTGTGTAGAAACTGAAGAAGGATTTTCTTCTTGAACCTATGAGGGACAAAAAACTCTCTCACTTTTGTAAATTTCATCTCTTTTTTGTCAGAAAAGCATTTTGAATCAAACTGCCCGGGCGCTCCTTAACCCTAATTTTGCTGTGGCAGAGGTATTATGATTCAACAGCCATGGCAATTTTACTATCCCTTTGTATTTGCTGAGATGAGATATTTGAGCCTCTTTTTGACTATGGGTACACTCCTTCAGTGGCATTCATGTAAACTCTTTCATCCTCTGTCTATCAAGAAGGGCGATTCTTCTAACACCTTTACTCTGCTCAAAATGTACCAGCAAGGTACCTTTGACCATTTAATAATGAACCTGCCTATATCTTGTTTTGAACTCCTCTCCAGAAACTGAAAACATGTCAAAGTCTTTTATGTATGCCATGAACCACTGTGTATCTTACTTTGCAGTGCCTTTTGCTGAGGAAAAAGCTAAACTGTCACCTTAAAAACCCCTTCTATACTTATGGCACTTTGTATGAAAAGAGGACATCCATAGAGGATACTTTATGTTGCAGGGGGTGTCTTTTGACATTTTGACAGAGGTCCTTTCCATTTTTGCAATATAAACTAACACTTTGCTCTTAATTATTTGGAGTTAATGATGCCCACTGTGAAACTAATCTTGACTAAAAGTGCAAAACTACAGTTGCATTCACCTTTGTTTATCATTCTCTGTCTAAAAAGGGCGCCTCTCCTCTGCTCAGAATATATCAACAAGGCATCTTGGTTCTTTGTTATAGGAGCAGACCTCTTTGAAAATAACTTATAGACCTATGGTTTTTGTCCTGAGTGGGTTTCCAAGACATTTTCATTTGAATAGGAAAACCCATACTTTTGAATCTTTAAATACTATCTTTTATTGCGTGTGAGAATTTTTCTTACTTCCTTGTATCCTTCCTTTGCACCTTTACATTCCCTTCAGGTCTTCAACAATATCCAGGCAGCTTGTCTGCTCATACATGGAGAGGCTCTTCATCGAGTAAAATGTCAAGAAGGTTGCTTGACAAATCTGTTTGACATAGCTTTTCCCTGGATGTGATGGAAAGTAAACCACTTGAAAAACATCAATACTAGCATCTCTACTTGCAATCATCACTGTGTTTCAGAAGAAACCCTAGCCAAAGTGACACTATCTCCCTGCACTGCTCTGAGGGTGACTGAAAAATCATTATTTGCTTTAGTCAACTTATGACAAATTACTTGAAAAATAGTCTCTGTGACTATGGAGGTCAGTGCCTTTTGAGAAACCAAGAACTTTCTTTCTGCCTGTGTAATGGCATGTTTTGTCAGCACCTCTTCAATTTGATCTTGTGTCAAGCAGGCTGCTTATGATTGGAATGTTTACTAATGACATGCCTTTCTAAAGTTCAACAATTTATATGTTTTGAAAGCTTGAAATGACCTCCTTTATCAGACCAGACTCTTTTTTCCTTTGAGCTAGCATATTTCAAACTTTATTCCTGTTATGATCATCAGTCACATTCATACAACTTGGAGATATTGTTTCACTGTTCAGTAAAAGGCAAACCTGGACTTTTGCAATCTTTAAAGTCAATACTGGCCCGTGCCCTCTACTTGTGGATGAAGGAGGCGCCCTAACCCTCTGCTCGTAAATGAAGGAGGTTCTAGGCCATGACAATTTACCAGTTTGCTGTGACAGTGATGTATTTTTCTTACTGTGATTTTCATGCTGGAAAGAGCTGTAAGGTCTTGATGAGTGATTCTTTGTTTTGCAGCTTCATCTCAGGCTCATAATACATTTAGAAGCAGCTGTTCCTCTAACTGTAGATCCAAGCATTTAGTCCTGAGATGAAGTTATATTTCCTGTTCTTTGCAGAATCTATAAAACACTGTGAAACACCTAATAGTCAGCTTGAGATTGGTGTTTATGCAGTGCTGAGACCTAGGGATATAAGTGGCGTGACTTAGAGCTGTTTGTCAATTTCATTTGCAGAATGGGAGGTCAGTTATGGTTGGTCTGTAACAGATGGAGGCTTTTTGGCTTTTTGATGATCGCCAAGGGTAAAATGTCTTAAAGCGCCACTTCCTAACATAGGGGAAAACTTTTGAAACAGATTTGGATTTGCTTTTTAAAGCTGATGGTCAGACCAGTAGGGCTGAAGCTGGATAGGAAAGGGATAATGAGGTTTTGATTTTGACATGGGCGGACTGAAAAGTAGAAGGGCGAAAAAAAGTTTTATGAGGGTTTTCTAGACGACAGATTGACATATGGAATTCAGCTTCTAGAAAACTCAGCTATGGATATAGTCATCACTAACATGTAAAAAATACTGATGGCTAATAGTGGCTCCATTTGGGGAGGGCAGCTCCTCGTCAGGAGGTGTCCAGAATTCATATTTTTGGCTTATGAAGACCAGTGCCTTATCCATTGGCGCAAAATTTACCCTTCTCTTGATGTTATTTCTGAAAAGTGACAGCATGGTTAACATCAATGATACTTCTACCTACCCCACTATCTTTCCTAACATTTTTTCTTTTGTTTGGCGCATTTGAACTAGCAGCCTTTTGACAATGCATATTTTTCTTTTTGCAAAATGAACCTATCTATTTCTACTCTTATATCTGCCGGGAGTTCAGATTAAGCTGATGAACTCCTTCATTACTCTACCTATGCTAGATCAACTGTCAAGATTAAGCAGTTTGACAGGATTTTGTTCTCTAATCTAAGACATGAAATTCAAAATGATCAAATCAGGATTAGACAGTCTGATTTGTCATGCATTTGCGGCATAAAGACAAGCTGCACACAAATGTTATTTTGCAACAAAGGGAAACTAGACAAGCGGGGCTAAGATGTACAATGTATTTTTCATCCCTCGCTTCTCTCTTTGGTTCTGTTTTAGGCATGTGGAACCAGAATCTCTCCCTAATCTAAACTCTGTGATAAGTCAATCTTACACAATTTTGACTATCTTTGCACTCACTAACTTATCAGCAAATAAATTTAAACATGCTCAGCTATGATTAGACTAGATAGCTGAACAAGACATTGAAGTACTAGTAGCGGCATTTAGACTTGCGCGCTTTCCGAAGGACTATTTTTTGGAACATGGGGCCTTACCACTGCTTTGTAGAAACTGCCCTCTTTTTCTACTTTTCACTGTTTTTTGTATTTTCTGCTTTTTCACTTCTTCTTCAAACAAACTACAAATGAAAAGGTGCTCACAGGCTAAGCTTATTTTCTATTGTTGTCTTTCTATCCTAATCTAATTTGTACACAACATACATTTAGTGAACTCTTCTTTCCAATGAAACCAGTCAAGTAGATGATCACATGGGGGATTCTGGTTTAGTTTTTTCATGATGCGGAAATAATGAAAAGGCCACTCCCATTTGGTTTGTTTCTGGACAGTAGAGCTTAAGTTTTTTCTCATTCTTGGTAGCAACTTGTTTATGATAGAACCCACTACCCCTACAGATTTCTCAAGGAAAACAACAAATGGATCTGGGAATAATACTTGATCTAGAGGTTTTGAGATATAGGCTTCATTCAGGACTACTCTTTCTTCCACTTGGCTATATTTGGGACCCCCCTGGTAAAACAACTCTTCCTCATGATCACTCGAACTGTCAAACTCATCATGTATTGCAGTGTAGTTTTCTTTCCAAGCTGATGTGTTCTGATTAAGTGGACTGAAAACTGTGTGAAGGTCATCAGGTTGATGAACAAGGATACACTTTGACAATAAATTATCTTGAAAGTACAGTGTGACAACTCCCATGTGTTTATTAACCTCTACTTCTTCATCTGCAATTTGTAACTCAATGGAACTTGGTGGCTGTAAATCTGGAGTTAAGGAAGATTCCATGTCCAAAATGATTTCTTCAACTATTTCAGGAAAAGGCTTCTCATTTACAACCTGCTCGAGGATTTCATCATCTTCCTCAAACTCATCATCAAAGCTGAAAAATTGTTGATTTCCAATCATGTGAATGTTATCTCTGATGGGCTGAAGTGAAGTAGAGAAAAGAGTCTGAGACTCTTCACTTACTTCTAAACTCTCAAGGCTCTCCTTATCAGTGTTATAGATGACCTGTAATGGCTGCTCACTTTTCTCAAGTTTATGAAACTGAGCTTCCTCCCGAAAATCAAAAACTGAATCTTCTGCAAAGTTAGCTTCTATTTGGAAATCATATAAGTCAACATATTGATCAAACATTTGAGAATTATTAACATAAGAAATGTCACTAGCCATGTACATTGGGCTTCCAGATTGCTTTTCTTCAACTTGATTTACAAATCTATTTTCTGACTTATGATATGCAGGATTAACAGGAGAAAGATCAGAGAATTTTTGGTTATTAGTTTCTGCATCTAGTAACAAAAAATGCGTTTCTGATGGTTTGAGAACTTCTTCCTTTTCCATTATCTGCTTGTTTATATCACTTTCATTGTATAAGATAAAAGAATCTAAATTGGAATGAGTGGAATAAATGGGAGTATTGTTTTCCATGACTGCTTTAGGCATGAGGTTATGGGAGGCACCAAGATCTAACATGGCATTATGTAATATCTTGTCCCGTATGTTCAGGCTCACATAGGAAGGAGAAACAGATCTTTCTTGGTATTGACCTTCTATTTTTGGGCCGGATAAGAGCTCGGGTTTGTTTTCAGTTATATTTAAAGTCTCTGCCTCGCTCCCTATGTCAAAAACTTTGAAAATTTGAGATCTATACCTATCTACAGTTATTAGCTCAGTAAGGGGTATGGTAATTTTTATTTCGGAAACTTCCCCTTCGAAACTAAAAGGAGTTTGTGGTTTGGGCAGATTTGTTTCAGCTTTTTCGGACATGACCTTTTCTATGCTCTTAATTTGCTGACTCTGATTCGGGACTTTGTTTGACACCGTTACTTCGGGGGTTTTTGTAGAGGTGCTAAGAGTATTTGAGCTAAGACTTGTTTGAATAGCTTTATCCTTGTTTTGGTCAATTTTCTTGGCCACAATTTTGTTGCTATCCATGGCTTTTTTAGGGATGGTGTCAGAGGTTTTAGCAGTGTCAGGGCTACCCTTCTTGGAGTGGTCTTGGTTTTTTCTGCTTCTAAGGTTATATTGCCTATGAGCTTCTATAATGGCATTCTGAAAATCTATGGCAGGATCTTCGAGATCTTCATAGTCGGTTTCGTCCTGACTTGGGGAGCACAACTCTTGCTCTTCTGCTGTGAGGTAAACCTTACTCTTGTTATCAGAACCTATGAGTTTCCAATGATTTTCATCAATGGGTGCGGTATCCTTATTCTTTTCATCAACATAATTCTCACTGAAGGATGGTCTGATCTGCTGATCATTTCCTCTTGGTTTATTTTGAGACTGATATTTTCTAAAGCCTTGTTTCCGGTTTTGAGGGTTTGGTTGGTTGTCCCTAGGAGGCACTTTTTCACTCATTTTTTCCCACATCTTTGTCATGGATTTGATCAGGCCATCTATTATAGGATCTAGGGAAGGAGATGAAGTGGATACCTTATCTCTATATGGGACTTTTCCTTCTAATCTAGTCCTGGCTCTTTTTTCTGCTAAGTTGGCTTCTGTTTTTATGGCTATTTGTTGCATTTCCTCTAGGGTAGGGGGATCCTTGTCTCTCAAATGATATGTCATGTCTGGATCAAAACCTTCGGGGAATTTTGCCAAGATTAAACCAAGTGGGGGTTTGAAGTGAGGCGGGAGGGTGTTATACACACTATTGAACCTAGTGCAGTATGCCTGGACACTTTCCCCATTTTCCCGTTTTAGGTTGTTATATTCTGACAGGATTTGAATAGGGTTCCTTCAGACTTCCCACTTGTTCGTGAAGACTTGGCAGATTTCTAGGATGTTGTGGATACTGTTTGGAGGCAAGATTTTAAACCATGTTTTGGGTTCTCCACCCAGGCTTTGGGTGAATATTCTCATTCTGACGGTTTCGTCGTGTACTTCCATGTATTCAAAAGCATCGCTAATCCTACTTACATGCTGTTGAGCTGTAGTGGTGTCTTCTCCGGTAAAGTGTGGGATTTTGTCTTGATATTTATTTCGGAGAGGAGCCAAGGGCGGTGGCAACACCAAAGGTGCGTACCAGGCTGCCATGACTGGAGCTAATGGATGATGTACAAGATGAGGACTAGTAGGCTGGGATGAGGTGGTTTGAATAGGTGTGGCGGATGAACTTGGACTAGTGATCTGGTTTTGAGCAGATCTGGGATGATAGGAGCCAAATTGATAAAGAAGCTAGGAATCAGGGGGAGTAGTGGGTGAAGCTTCTCTAATAGGACTCTGTGGTGGGTCTAGGGTTTCAAGATCATCAAAGTTTATCTTACTATATGATTTTCTTTTGGGAAGAGTTTGTGACGACTCTAATTCAAAAGGTGAATCAGTTGGGATAGTGAGATGTTTAGGTACAGATCTTGTTTTACGGATAGGTCTACCAGTAGTTGGATGATCAGTTTCGGAAGCTTGCCACAGAATCTTCTCTTGGTCATCTACTATGATAGGGGGATTTGGGTCTGGATGAGCTCTGGTATTGATTCTTCGTGAAGCCAGATTTTAGATCCAGAGTTTAAAGAGAATGGTATTGGTGAATGTTTTGGATGAGTGGTTTCTCTATAGTTCTACTAAGGTGAAGGATGGTCAAAATGAACTAGTGGAGTCGCCAGGTGGAACTGGGTTGTTTTTGTGAAGATAGCTATGGTCCACCACCAGTAACTAATCTGGGAATGTTTTTGGATTTTCTGAGTTTATGTGCAGCCTATGGTTTGTTAAAGTATCCTAGAATTTTTTCAACACTTTGCTAGGGTGATGAGAACAAAAAGAGTTTACTCTAAATGGGTCTATGGACTGCCTGCCTATTTATGGTATCTAAAGGACCAAAAAGTCTATAAGAGTTTGCTGAACTATTATGTACTCAGTGTCTTATCATCTCCCGCTATGTTAGTGAGTGATGGGATAGGTCTATCGGATAGTAGCCTAGATTTTGGTGAAATAGTAAGGCTTACTAGAAGTTAGTGGAGTCGCCAGGTGTAAAATCAGTTGTTTTGAGATATACTTGTATGGTCCACCACCAGTAATGTCAAAAGCCAATCTAAAGGAGTGTTTTTTGGGGTTTTTTGAGTTTTATGTGCCTACAAGGTTTGGAAGAGATTTCTATAACTGACTCATCATTTTGCTAAGATGGTGAAAGAGCTATTTTCTACTCTTCAAACAATCTCTAAGTTTACTAAGCTTGATTGAGACTTCGGGAGTTACTAAGTTGTACTTAGATTGCCACTAACTCGGAAGGTCCTACTGCGAGTGTCACTACGTTAGTGAGCAGTGGGATAAGTCAATCAGATAGTATTCTTAAAGGCTTCTAAAGATGAGGGAAACTAAGCTTTTAATCACTCAGAGTCCCACCGTGATCGCCATTATGTTAGGGTCCCGTGATTTGGCCGATTGGCTAGCCAAATGACGATGTAACATAAAACCAAGCTTTGGAGCCCAAGGACCTAGCCTTCCTGGACTCAGAGAGGGCTCTCTCTATATGTGTAGAAGATGTCGGTGTGTTTACTTGCGATGTTCTGATATTAGGCTAGTTATGAAGTGTGTTTTTTTGGTTTTTTAGTTTTTAAGTTTGTGAGGGATGAAACTGATCAAATACATAAACTGGATAACAAGATGTAGATAAATTGGGCTATGGGGTCAAACAGGTCAAAGAAGCTATGAGGTGATGATGTAAAGCTGCTGTAGGGCCGATTTGATTCACGGTAGAAGGGATCTTTGGGCAAAATGGATTAAATGGACAACAAGTTGGTGAAAGACAAGGGATTTCAAGTGTAACTAGTTTATAGCAGACATAAACATGTTATAGCAAGCCATTAATCATGCTAAATGTAACTATGAGCTAATTAATACATAGAAATCAAACATTCCAGTCATGCATAGAGGTATAAGACCTTCTAACTTCGGGAAATGGCTATCATACTTTGGGGAAAACACATAAGGAGGACTAACAACTCATAAAACTATGCCGGAACGCCTAAACACAGTCTCTAGGTTATTGGGCACTTTGACAAACAAGCTTTCATAGTTTTAGGCAAAGGGCTAGATCGGGACTAGGCCTCCTACGCCAGTTCATGGTAAATTAGCAACAATTAAATCAGATTTTATGATGAACTAATTTGATGATTAGGTGGGGCAAACCATACATCCTATCAACATACATAGGACATGAATAAACTTGCAACAATACCTTAAGGTTACTAAAACGACTAAATTCTTTAGCATAACTAGGGAGAAGAAAACATCAAGCTATGAAGATTCAAAGTTTTGAGTGCACTCAAACATCTAAAATCAATCTCTTAATCTAGCGGCCAAAATGCGGATTATGGGTAGCTGAGAAATAAAGAAGCCTTAACAAGAGGCACTCTTCACATTACACTTTTGAGTATGTGTCATTATATTTCTCAAGCATCCAGGCAGATTAAAAATCCTCGCTCCAAATTTGTTCTTTAGCTCATTGTCACCATTAAAATCTGTCAGGATTCTAGTTTCAGCTCATGATTTTTGTTGATACATGAGATAAATAGGCTTGAGGGAGGAAAACCTCATGGAGCAACTAGCTATCCCATTGGCCAAGTCAAAATATCTAAAATTGTCCTTGAGGCTTTGCAAAGCCCAAGGCACAAAATATCCCATAAAATATCTAAAAAACTTCTAAAAACGGAAATTATATTGACTTTACATGATTTCCCAATGATAAAAATAGCTTAACGCACATTTGGGAAAAGCAGATTTTTGGAGTTCAAAAATTACAAAAATACTTCATATTTATGCCTGAAAAAGGTCCCCTGACTTGCTGAAGGCGAATGGCAGCCTTCCCGGTGTCGAAATGAGGCTCATGATGGCTCGTTGGAAATATCTCTGTGTCTTCTTTCCGGTGCAAGTGGAATTACCTCAATCTGATCTCGGGAAGTACCTCAAAACTGTACATGTGTGCAAAAACCCAGAAAATAGCAGGCTGCTGATATGGCGGGCAGAACGTGCAAAATGAGGGTGTTTTTCGCCAATTTGAGGGGGCGAATGATCTCCAAATGCCCTGAAAATCGCTGGAGACCTGCTCATGTGTGTTTCTAATTTTATCATAGAAAACTCATCTAAGCATGAATGAAACTTATTAGTTTTTGTTTCAAAAACTCACCATTCAGCAAAGCATGTCAAAATTTGCCCAAAATCGATACTGTATTACCTCAGGGTCCCTATTAGTACAGAGGGTGACAAATACAGAGTCCTGAGTATACTTACAAGCTCAGTGTAGAGACATACTTACTCATCCACAGCATCCCATTTTCTGCCCCCCAATCATTTAGCATTACGGCTTTAGGTGAAAGAAGTGTGGCCTTGAGACGAGCGGATATACTGTATGCTAGAATGCCCTTCATTAGGGATGTTTTATGTTGCCTGCATCTGTGGGGATCTTTCTTGTCATCTCTTCGTTACACTTACTCCTCTTTATCATGGCCTTATTTCATCATCCTCTTGTTAGCAACAAAATGTAATTCTACCTTCTATGTCAGTCACTATTTTGATGAAGGTAACCATGTTTTGAAATGTTGGGTGTGATGCCTTCCTTGGGTATAAGATTCCTGCTCCTTCCAAACCATGTCCTTTCTCTGTGTACCATTCCACCAAATAATTTTTAAAGATAAGACCACAGTTAGTTTTAAAATACATAGACAGTTAACTGATTTTCTGAGCTTGGACAAAGGTAACAGAGGCCTTGGTGTTTTTTGTGTGAACACAAAAAGACCTGTAGTAATCAAATAATAATACACTCCTTTCAATCAAACATACTGCCTTTCTTATGTTTCACTGTTCACCATACCCATTTTTGACAATACCTTCGAATTATAGTGGCACACTCCTCACTAACTCTGCTTTATGAAAGTTTAAACACGGTTTGGTTAAGCAACAATGTTTCCAAATGTATTGTGAAATGCCCTCTTTAATATGAGACCTCTGCTCCTTCGGAAAGCTGCCTTCCCCTTTAATATGCAATCCAACAAGCAGACCTTTTAAGAAGAAAAACACAGTGAAATGAAGATAGACAGTCAAGAAAATTTTCTTGTGTTTTGTGTTAAAGGTATTCTGCTCTGTGATGTTTTTAGGACGTAGGACACCCTTGTCCCTTTTCAGAAGAAGGCCAAACACAATCTTCTTAGCTTCAAAACCTCCTTTTTCCTTGTAGGCACTCGATCAGCAGATTCAACAACATGAAGACAGTTAACAATAAAATGTATCTTACACAATCAAAAGTTATTGTGTATATGAGATAAAGTGGCAGAGTTTGTAATGCTTGGTGAGAGCTCAAAGACCTGTAGCATTCAACAACAAAACTCTCCCGACATAGATAAATTTAAAATTTCAGCAAACTGTGCTCCTCATTCTTTCGCCCAGGCACAAGAGGCGGGGATCAAATTTCCCAGCCCATTGTTTCTTTTTCCTTCAATCACTCTTTGTGATGTCCTTCAGTCTAATGAGTTCTGTGCGCTATCAATTTCATTAGAGGCACCTATTATGATATCCCCTCCTTTATTTCAGAGACCTCAGATGAATGTATTCTTGACCGAGCAATTACAACATCTTTAAGCAAGGTCTTCAGAACCTCTGGATATGGGGAGTCCACAAAATAGAGATTCTTTTTCAACACAAGTTTGAATTTTCCATAATTTTCAGTTGATCCATTACTGAAATCAATGATCTCTTTGGGAAGTTTTGTTTTTGATAACATGTTTAGTACAACAGTAATTGTTTCAGTTTCAAGCCCCACAGAAACAACAGCATACAATGAATGAGTGTCAAATTGTACTCATGCATAGATTCTGGCCTACAAACAGGTTCAGCAATAGCAATTAGGAAGTCATATGCTTGTTTATAAAGTGCAGAAAAAGGTCCAAAAATATCCGTCCATCAAAGCAGACCCATAGTGATCTGTTAAAATGATTAGGTTTTAGTTTCCAACTTTGAAAAATCTCTCTTTTGTAGCCCATCACCCTTACCATCTTGGTAATCTTCTTCATATTCCTCTACATATTCCATGTCTTCATCTGCAAGTTGCTCCTCCTTTTTAGAAGTTTTGTGTCTCTTGCTATGTCGATGTTTGTCACCATGTCCAACCATTTTGCCAAAACAATCTCAACTTTCGGAACTTGAAAATCAAAGATTATCTTTGCTTGACTGGTTAAGCAGCTCTTGGAAAGATTTTTTTAAGGTTTTTGGTGAGTTTCTTGACCATTTCTACAGGAGTTCCGCGGGCTGCTACAGGCGCGTCACGCAGTAGTGCATTCCTTTGGAAATTTTGTGCACAGGCGCGTCGCGCACCTTTCCAGGAGTGTCCCGCAAGTTTGAAGTCCATTTTGAAGGCCTTCCCGGTGTCGGAATTGGGCGCGAGATGGCTTGTTGGAAAGCTGTGGAAGTATACTTTCCATAAAAACTTTAATTTTTTCATTTGGTGTCAATTTGATCCTTCAAAAATTGATTTTCCAAACACTGGTCAAAACTGGTGAATCCTGGTGCAGAAATGCATCGAGCTGTTTGTAGGTCATTTTTGAATGCCTTCCTGGTGTCGGAATTCAGCCCGAGATGGCTCATTGGAAAGATAGAGAAGTCTAATTTCCAAATATGCTTTATTTGTTTCATTTGGTGTCCATTTGGGTGCTCAAAAACTGACTGTCCCATCACTGGTCAAAAATGCTGAATGCTGGTGCAGAAAAACATAGCGTTGATTGCAGGCTACTTTTGGATGCCTTCCTTTTGTCGAAATTTGGCCCGAGATGACTCATTGGAAAGCTGTGGAAGTATTTTTTCCATAGAAACTTGAATTTTTTCATTTGGAGTCCATTTGGCCGTTCAAAATCTGATTGTCCCATCACTGGTCAAAATGATGAATCCTAGTGCAGAAATTCTCCCGTGACATCTGTATTTTTCACATTTCTCATAAACCATGATACCTGTGTAGAAACTGAAGAAGGTTTTTCTTCTTGAACCTACAAAGACAAACCCTCTCTCACGATTCTCATTCATCTCTTTTTTTGAATGAAAAATTTTGAATCACTTTAAGGGCGCTCCTTAACCTAAATTTTATGACGGAGTATTATATGATTCAACAATAGCAATTTACTATCCTTGTATTTCTTTGAGATAGAATATTGAATCTTTTTGACTATGGGTACACTCCTTCAGTAACATTCATGTAAACTCTTTCATCTCGTCTATCAAGAAGGGCGAGTCTTCTAACACCTTGCTCAAAATGTACCAGCAAGGTACCTTTGACCATTTAATAATGAACCTGCCTATATCTTGTTTTGAACTCCTCTCGAGAAACTGAAAACATGTCAAAGTCTTTTATGTATGCTATGAACCACTGTGTATCTTACTTTGCAGTGCCTTTTGCTGAGGAAAAAGCTAAACTGTCACCTTAAAAACCCCTTCTATACTTCTGGCGCTTTGTATGAAAAGAGGACATCCATAGAGGATACTTTATGTTGCAGGGGGTGTCTTTTGACATTTTGACAGAGGTCCTTTCCATTTTTGCAATATAAACTAACACTGTGCTCTTAATTCTTTGGAGTTAATGATGCCCACTGTGAAACTAATCTTGACTAAAAGTGCAAAACTACAGTTGCATTCACCTCTGTTTATCATTCTCTGTCTAAAAAGGGCGCCTCTCCTCTGCTCAGAATATATCAACAAGGCATCTTGGTTCTCTGTTATACGATCAGACCTCTTTTGGAGAAACTAAACATAATTTTCCTTTTGTCCACTATAGGTACAGTTTGACAGACATTTTCATTTGAATAGGAAAACCAATACTTTTGAATCATAAATACTATCTTTTACCCGGTGTAAAGAATTTTTGCTTTCTTCCTTTGTATCCTTCCACTGCACCTTTCTGACTAATTAGTCTTCAACAATATCCAAGGCTTTGGCCATCTGCTCATACATGGAGGAGGCTCTTCATCAGGTAAAGTATCCGAAGGTTGCTTGACAAATCTGTTTGACATAGCTTTTCCCTGGATGTGATGGAAAGTAAACCACTTGAAAAACATCAATACTAGCATCTCTACTTGCAATCATCAACATGTTTGGAAAAAAGCCTTCCTTAAAATGGCCTCTCACTGCCCTTTTGCTGCGCTTGGGTGGTAAGAAAAATGTGCCGCACAATCAACTTAATAGGTGCACCAATACGTCTAAGCTATGGAGGTCAATACCTTTTAGAAACCAAGGAAACTCTTCTGTGGCATGTTGTAATGCCTGTTCAATTGATCTTGTGTCATGAAACACTTCTGATTCATGTCATTTATGTTGACACCTTATAAGGTTCAACCATTTACCATGATTTGAAAGCTTGACAGCCTCACTTACATGGTTGGACTCTTTCCTTTGAGCTAGCCTCTTTCAGCACTTTCTTCTGTTTACAGTGCCAATTACATACCAACTTTGGAGATATTGTTTCAGCACAGTAAGTAAAAGACAAACCTGGACTTTCATTCAACTAAGTCAATACTAGCCGGCGCCCTGCGCATATGGATGGCGTCTAACCCCTCGCATGCTTCGGAGGTTATGGGCCATGACAATTTACCAGTTTGCTGAGACAGTGGTGTCCTTTTCTTACTGTGATTTTCATGCTGGAAAGAGCTGTAAGGTCTGGATGAGTAGCTTTCTGTTTTGCAGACATATCTCAGGCTCATGTTACATTTAGAAGCAGCTATTCCTCTAACTGTAGATTCAAGCTTTTACTCCTGAGATTAAATTATATTTCCTGCCTTTGTAGAAACCATAGAACACTGTGAAACACCTAATAGTCAGCTTGAGATTGGGGTTTATGTAGTGCTGAGATCTAGGGGATGTGAGTGGCGCGACTTAGAGCTGTTTGTCAATTTCATTTAAGTGGAAGTCGGTCATGGTAAGTGCAACAGGTGACTTTGCTTTGGCGTGCTTGAGGTAAAATGTCTTAAAAGCGCCACTTCTAACATAGGGAAAACTTTTTAGAAGCAGTTTTGATTTTCTTTAAAGGCGGTAGGCGGGACAGTAGGGCTGAAGCTGGATAGGAAAGGGATAATGAGGTTTTGATTTTGCATATGGAATTCAGCTTCTAGAAAACTCAGCTATGGATATAGTCATCACTAACATGTAAAAAATACTGATGGCTAACAATGTGTAGGTGCCAAGGAAGCTTCCAAGACACCTTTATGTGGCCTTGAAGGATCAAATTCGAATTTGAGAAGATAAACCTCATGGAGAAGATCAAGGACAAAAGGGGTTATGTGTCTAGATGGTTGAGAGATGTATGGAACTAAAAGAGAGATTAGTGGATGATCATTATGAGTTTGTTACTCATCCCATTGTATAAATAGGAGTACAATCTCCTCCATTTGTAATGTTGAAGTTTTTGTAATATTGTAATCTTGAAGTTTTGTAATCTTAGAATTTTGGAGTATGTAATCTTAGAAGCTTAGAGTTGTAACCTTTGAGTTGGTTTGTAATGGAGATTTTGAAATAAAGATTCATACTTCGATTTTGCCTCTACATCTGAGTCTCCATTGAAGTGGTGTGCTTGTGGAGTTATGGAGGGCCCCCATGGTCTCACTTGCATGCTTATTTGCTTACTTTAGGTATAATTTAATTTATGTTTTTGTTTCATTTTAGCTTTCAAGTTTTTGTTAAATGTTCTAATATTGGAAGGATCTTATTTGAAAGTGTTTTTGTAAGAGAACCATAAGATCTCATACAATTATTAGATTTAGGTTTGTTTCATTTTAGTTTTTAAGCTTTGTTAAATGTTCTAATATTGGAAGAGTCTTATTTGAAAGTGTTCTTGTAAGAGAACTGTAAGACCTCATACAATTATTAGATCTAGGTTTATTTCATTTCAGCTTTTAAGTTCTTATTAGATGTTCTAATGTTGGAAGAGATCTTGTAGAATATGTTCTTGTAAGAGAACCATAGATCTCAAACAATTATTAGATCTAGGTTTGTTTAGTTATTGAAAGATATCTTAATGAATATGTTCTTGTAAGGGGACTTCAAGATCTTGGAAAAATTAGGAATCTTTCTAGATCTATATATTTTAGATAAGCACTTCTAAGTTTACCTTCTCGGGTTGACATTAAATTAAACTCTAATTGACATCATCAATTGGAACCAAACAGATCTATTCACTACTTTCTATATGATGTATTTTTGACTGAGCATGGGTATGCCCGCCTCAGCATGAGTTGAATCTCTGTTTTCTTTCATTGGTTTTTGGGAGGCTGAATCTGGTGAAGTCCTCTCTTGTCCTTGCAAAGTTCTTTCTATGTGCATAATACATTTCGGCCATAATGTACCCCTTCTGACCTCATATATTAGGGGGCATCTGTTATAGCATCATTTCTCACCTTCATATGATTCATGATTGCTTTGATGGTTTTGGGCACCCATTCCTACAGACTTGGACAAATTCACTTAAAAACAGTGTAAAAATCCCCATACGCGACTATGCCCGTATTTTTCCACGTGTATACGCGAGTCCAGCTGCAATTTTTTGCGTATGCCATTAAAATTATGAAAAAATATATAAAAATTCCCTATTTTCGTGTTGGGTTGATGGTTACTCAGGTAGTTCAACCACCCCAGCACGTGGCCAACTGTTGAAACTACTTGGAGGGAGTATAAAAACCCCTCATGTGTATGGCCTAAGGGAGAGAGAGAATTATTGATATTATACTCTGTTGGTATTCCCTATACAAGTCTGATTCCCCGTGCCTCCTGCACTTTCCCAGTTCATTACAGGAAACCCTCGTTTCCTTGAGATGCTTATCTCCCTATATGTCATCTCGTATGCACCAGTTTGGAAGGAGTCTTAGCGAGGCAAGGGCGGGACGGATCCGGACGACGGTCTGCTCGAAGATCATGGAAGGATTCAGGTGATCTCTCCACTCGTTACTTTTGTACATGCTATTTATAATACAGAAGTACCATGCTGTTCCTGAAATATACGTGTTAGTGTATGCTTATATGTATGTGAAAATTGTTATTTAAGCATTCATTATGATTTATTTAATGTTTTATATGAATATCACTAACATTTAGAGTAGATATATGCTGTACAACCAGTTCTTCGTGCTTTTTTCTTCTTGTCTTTTAGGTAAAGAAGGAAGGACGGTTGCTGGGGGTTTGAACCCTGCGGGATCTTCTTCAACCGTAGGACCTACGGGTAACTTCCTCATTCTACTCTATTTAGTTTTTCTGAAAATGCATGGTTGTGTGAGTCCTTCTTAAGTAGCATGCCCCTGCTCTGTGGAGGTTGTAACCCAACGAACCTGTTAGTCATCAGTATTTTTCACATGTTAGTGA
>JAXQQM020057902.1:0-103256 GCA_034641835.2 Pinus albicaulis
AAAGGATAACTTAAACTAAAATTTAGGAAATTAAATTAACAATTCTGATTTTGTGAGTCTCGCCCTTCTTTCTGAATGTGGTCACGAAGCTGGCAAATATCTAGCATTGCTTTGAGCAGAGCTAGCTGAGATATCCTTAATCGGATCTGTCCCTTGAAAATAACATTTGAGATTGCTGACTGAGATCTTTTTGCTGAATCTATAAGAGAGTGCAGAGTTTGATGCTGATGATAAGGTTTGATTAGAAAATTCTAGTGATTTTCCTGATCAAACTTATTTACCTTTTTAATCATCTCCTTCTGTGTGTCTGCTCTTTGCTTCCTCTGTGTTTCTATCTGTCTTGTTTCTGAAAAACACATCTGACGTGTTTTCCTTAAGAAGTTCTGCTTTAGACAGTTGCTTACACATAGATTCAATAATCTCACTTGAAATCTTGGATGTCTTTGACACTGCTTTCTTTGCCTGTTTGATCTGCACTTTCCATTCTGTGAATATAATTTCTTTATGAAGCGTATCAACTTGAGGTAGATTAGCTTGCTTTCTTGAATCTGAAACTTGCCATTGAATGTGTTCTTCAATTTTCGTCTCAAGTCTTTCACATTCAAGTTTCTTAATTGTTATCTGCTGGATCATTATTTTACTTGAATCACAATAAGAATCAATCATAGAAGCTTGATGACAAAACACTTCTTGTTCTTTCTTTAACTTAGTGTTTAAATCAAGTGCTTCCTTGATAGATTTTTCTAATTGTGGTTGACTCTGTAACTTAGTCATTGCTATTTCCAGCTGTGCTTGCTTTTCATTAATCTCTGTCCGATGCTGCAATTTGAGGTTTTAAATATCTTTATGAAATTGGGCTATGTTGGATTTGACTTCCTCACTAGAATTGGATTTCTCTTTATTCAACAACTTCTCAAGTTCTTGTAATCTAGATTCCTTTTGTTTTAATAACACTCTAACCTTAGTAGCTTTATCGACAATAAGAAGTAGCGTATGCCCCTGCATACTGTGATAATTTGGTTAGGTGTTCAGTTGGGTCATCTGAGGAATCTTTCCATAGTACATGAACTGATTCATCTATAGGCTTGGATTTATTTAATAAATTCTGCTTTTTTTATTTCTTTTAACTACAAACTTGTAACTAGGACTGTAGAAAATATCTAATGAAGGAATATCTTCAATCTGTAGAACTATCTGATCTGTGGGGTAGGCCAGTATGATCTCTTTATCCTGTATTGATGGAAATCTTTGTAGTGGATGAACAACCTCCACTATCTTTTGTGAATGTTCAGGTGTCTAGAGAATTGTTGCTTGATCAATATTGGGATTTTCTTTAGAAGTTTTTATGGCTTCAAAAAATTCCTCCCATTCATTTATAAGATATTTTACTTGTAGTTACTGGACTGATCTAGCATGTTGTGACTGTGCTAAATTTCTTGAGAATTGGATTCTGTCCCATTATTTCTCGTTTCCTCTAGCATCTCTATCTCTTGAATGACTTGGTCAATTGTCTTTTCTAAGTTTTCCTTCTTAGATTCGGATTCATCTTTAGAGTGATCTGAATTATCAGATTGCTGCTACGACTGACCTGATTCATCTTCAGACATTTCTTTTATTTCATCATCCAGACTAACACTTGGAGTGTGTTTATTTGCATCTTCAATAGTTAAAAAATTGAGGGGGACTTTTTCTAGTCTCTTGTTTCTATATGCTTGAAAAGCTTCAACATCCTTTTGACTTAGTTGACTAGATACATACTTGATAATATATGAAAAGTTTTCCATGCCCTGGAAAATATCATCAAATCTATCTTCCTCCCTTACAAAAGGTTTCATCTTAAGCTCTGTGATGTAATTTTTAATCACATCATTTGGGTCATATAATCTTCTCGGCATAAATGCCAATTTCAATAAATGAATTTTGGAAACCTCCTTGTAAGTATGGCTGATATTAGATAAAGCAAAGGTGCGACATTGTAGAGGGAAATTAGGCTAAATAGCCTTTTTAGCATCCTTCAGCTGTTTCGTAACACCATTGACAAGATGATAGGCTATTTCTTTTGCAAGTAACTTATCGGGAACATAATAGGGTAAAATATGGGGAGAAGCATAACTCCCGAATACTCTAATATATGTAAAATTATCTTCAGCAAACCATCTAGCTACTGAGAGAATGTCTACATTGGCCTCTTCAGAAACCCTAGGAGCCCTTTTGTTAAAAATAATCTAGTGTAAAGGCAGTATGAATCCATAACAAAATTTATAGAAGTGTAAGTGGAAATATGAATCCCAGAGTTCTCTGTGGTAAATATGAATCAGGGTAGGGTCCTTGGTGGTACATTTCCATCCCATGGTGGGAAAAATGGAAGTAAAATATATAACATCCATGACATAGGCAGACATATAAAAGGGAGGTATTTCTCTGAGTGAAATATTTCTTTTATTCATATATTCGGTTATATGCTTGGCTAGGTTATTAGATAAAATGTCTGCCCAATTCAGAATAGGTGAATTGAAAATTGCGTCAATTAGGGGAACCTAGTCTCTTGAGAATCTAGTGCTATCTAGTTTGGAAAATAATCTACATAACATATCGGCAACATAATAATAAGGATTAGGAATTTGGGAAATTGGGTACGTACCAAACTTATCTTGCTTCAATTTCCCCTGGTTATCCTTCCATTCTTGGATGGCTTTGATAAGGTCTAGATGTTCTCCTCTAAAATTATGCAAATAGTCTTTGTCATATTTCTACTGCGGGGGTGGTAGATGGTACATTGCTGTTAAATATCCAGCCTTAAAAAAACCCATAGTTTCTCCCTTAGAATTATTGAACATTCTATCCTCAATGTTTAAGTGGTCAATTGCTCACTTAATAATGTATGTATAAGAATATTTGGTCTTGCAACTATCCTGTGAATGTATGAGCATGTAATGTCAAACAGAGTTGCGTCGAAGGTAGAAGAAGTGCCTGTCAAAGAAACTTTGTTTATCACCCTTGGTCCTTCATTTTAAAAAATTTTATACATTGCTTCCCATGTCTAACTGCCGCAATATTTGTTGCATAAGGTATTTGAGAATAATGGAGACATATCTATGTCTTCAGTGGATGACGTCTGAGAAATTTCTTTTCCCTTTTTGCTCATTTTTCTCTTCTTCAATTCGTTAAGTGGTTTCATGAAAGCAGAGCGATTTTTCACAAGTAAGGAGTATCGAAGAGATAAATCAATCATTTATTTCAAACATAAGCGAGAAGATATCAATCTATTAAAATATAGCATCAATCATCATTCATAATATCTGAATTAATATTTCATATATCTCCACACATAGATCTATCAATCGCTTTAAATCCGTTAAGATCTTAAATTTCATTTGTCATGACATAAGCTGTTTTACACGCTTGATTTATTAAATGGTGCTGGTGCGCATATCGCAATTATAACTTGTAACATTTTGTAATGCTTACCCTTAAAGGCTATGAAATGTGATCTACGCAAATCGCAGATCGAAACTTTTATAGGATAATAATTAAGCGCATATTATAAGTTGAGCGAAATGCGAATTGCGAAAAAGTGAAGTGTTAGCGATAGTCGAAGGTTTTATATTTATTAGTTTATTTGCTCATCAGGTCCTCGGGGTCGCAACTTGTATCATTTTGATTTTAAAGTTTTTGATTGATTAAGTGAAGTGCGGTGTGACAAAGTAAATATAATGATGATTGAAGCTTTTTTTCAAATTTTTAAATCATATCTTCAGAGAAGCTTGAGCACATATCACAATTCGCATATTTTAAGTTTTATTTCTCTTTTGGAATTCATAAGATATGTGATTTGCGATGCGCTAAAAAAGAATAAGGAAGAAAAAAGAAAATATATGTTTTTCTAATTTTATTTAGGAAATATAAAAGAATTTCCTATTTATTTCTAAAGGGTCTCTATTTATAAAAATAAATGGGGGGTTGTTGTATAGCACAACAGAAATTTAAACAAACTCTCTCCTAGTTTTGGTGAAAATGATTCATTCATCCATGAAAACACTTTTACTTAATGTATTTACCCTCTAGTAACTCAAAAATATCTTAATTACATTTAAATACATAATTTACATCAGTAAAATTTACATTTTCCAAGGTCAAACTCATAAAAATAAGAAAAAATTAGAAATATTAGTCACTGGTCAGGAGCACAATGCCAACTTCAAGCCAATTTTTGAGGGCTTTTCCAATGACCAAATTGAGCTCAGGATAGCTCATTGGAAATCCTATCCTGTCTAGTTTTCAAAAATGTACTTGGTTTCCAAAAAAGATGATTTTTAGCACTCCAAAAGTAAAATCTTCCAATATTGGTAAGGAGCGTAGCGCTAGAAAGTCAGGAGTGCAACGCCAAGTCGAAGAGCACAACACCAACTTGCAGGGCACTTTTGGAGGCCTTACCAAACTCCAAATTGAGCTCATGATAGCTCATTTGAAAGCTATTCCAGTCTAGTTTCCAAAAATTTACTTGTTTAAAAAAAAAATGAGTTTTATCCCTCCAAAAGTTGAATCTCCCAAGACTGGTCAGGAGCACAGCGCCAGTGTCAGGAGTGCAGCGCTAGAAAGCCAGGAGCACAATGCCACCTTGCAGGCCACCTTTGAAGGCCTTCCTGAACTCCAAATTGAGCTCATGATAGCTCGTTGGAAATATATTTCTGTCTTCCACACAATGGAATTATCAATCACTGAAAATGATCAATTATATCCCCTCAAATATCAATTCTCCCATGACTCGTCAAAAAGTGTAGAATGGGGGTGAAAAAAACACAGCGTGCTCTTGCAGGCCACGTTTGGAGGACTTCATGAACTCCAAATTGAGCTCATGATAGCTCAATGGAAATATAGGAATGCATAGTTATCATTTGACTCATCAATTAAGTCATTTGGACATTCCATTAGGGATAAAAGTTGATTTTTCCAATATTACTGCAAAAGTGCAACAACTCTCGTGTAGCAACTATATTTTTAGCATTCCTCCCAAACCATAACACTTTTGCAAAAAATGAAGGAGGATTTTCTTCCTTGGTCTATTATTAATAGAAAAAAATTTCATTTTATTGAAATTAATCTCCATTTGGTCAGAAACATATTTTATGCAAAACAAGCCCTGTGTGTAGCAAATGATTTGTCCCTTGGAATGACTTCTTGAAAAATGATGGAGACATGATGTTTATGAGATGGAATGGCCTCATACTTTCTGATATGATCTCCCTTATGCCTCCTCTTCTCAGATGTCTCTGATTCCATAGCAAACCCTAGCTTAATGGGAGAGGAAATTAGGGTTTAGTGTAGGCAAAACAGGGGATTAGGGAAATTTATAAGAATGAAGGGAAATAAAGGGGATATTTGGCTTCTAAATTCTTAGGAAAATTTTGGAGGTAGGGAGGATGTTAGGAAGTAGGGGAAAGCGTAATTTCAAGGACTGAGTGAGGGGAATGGGTCCAAAAGGGAAAAACACAGTCCTAGTCTAGAAAAGGTCAAATTGTAGCGATAGGCTAGGGTTTGTGGAAAAATGATGATTTTGAGGGATATGAGTGGTGGGAAGTGTTTATTGTCACTCTATTACTTGCTGGTATTTTATGTATGCAGATGGTAGTTTGATGGACCTTGAAAACCCCAATACCTAATGAAAACCCTGAGTGAATGAAATTCACGGTGAAATGACTGAAATGGTAAAAAAAACTCATGACTGATGGACACTCAACAAAGTGATGAAATGAGCCAGCAAGTAATGAAACTTTTGAAAAGAGTGAGGTTTTGAGCTAGGACTACCTCCAGTGACCAAATTTTTTCATGATGACCTAATGGAATGAAAAAATTTTCAGAATGGGACCCTAAAATGATGTGAAAAAGAGATATTTTGATCACCAGTGGCAGGATGCAAATACTGACACTAATAGATTATATGGGAAAACCATACAGAGAAAATATCGTTTAGTTATTTTCTGCTATCCTCACTGATGATGATATTTCCACCACCAAACCATGCAAGTGATTCATTGTCCTCAGCTCAATTGATAGATATACCAAGATTATCTCAATAATGGAATTCATTCCATGCGTTTTCATTTTTTTGGTGTCAAAATATGCAGGGAACACAATAAACTGTGTTCATTCTTGGTGTTCGGTTATGTAATATTCCCAAATTTTCACATCATATTTGGAATATTAGAGTCCTTTATTTTCTTAATGCATTAAGTAAATAAAAGGGTGGAAGGACCCACAATCCTCAATATGAATAAGTATCCACTTTTGTGTGTGTGAATGTGGATTAATTAAGCCTAGATCTATATAATAAGGTAGTTGAGAAACTACTAATGTGAATGAAAGTGGAGAACCTGTATCATTAATGAGATAGATCATGGAGGTTGACACAGTCAAATAAGCTCTTGAAGGGATCAAACAGAGGATGATTCAGTCAATTAAGATCTTGAAGATGTCAAAGATCATGGGAAATTCATGATAAAGTGATGGAGGACGTTGTGCAAACAAGGCACACTTGATGGAAGGTGTACATTGCACCTAGACATGATGGTTGATTTGGTCAAACAATGCAGTCCCACTTGGAGGATCTTGTCCACATGTGACAACGCAGTCTATATGAGGGCCAAGGCTTGGGAAGGCTCAAATGTTATATAAAGAATATGAAGGCAAGGATGAGGGCATGCTGATTATTCTTGATGTAAAGATCTTTTCAAATCTAGAATTGTCATGAGACATTCCACTGCTTTCTTGGGTTGTTTAGCAGAGATTGCAGGTGCTGTTTAGCATAGGGTGTTCCCAGTTGGGAATCCCACCTCTTTCTTAGAGCAGCTCTAGAAAGAGTTTTTTACTTCATTCTACATTAGGATTTCAGTGCCACATCTCTTTTCCTACTTTTGTAGAATATCCATATTCATAAATTGTAGATTTCTGAAGATCAGTTTGGAAGGAGGAAGTTGTATTCAGTACTTTAGCTGGAGAACTGGCGAGGGTTTATTCCTATCACCTTGGGCTTAAAGATCAGCTTCCCAGAGCTTCATTACAGATCTGGCATCAGGCCAAAAGTTATTGACCTCCCAGCAGCTGTACTTCTTTCAGGAATTACGCTGTCTATATTGCAGATCAAAAGGGAGGAAGGAAGTTGCTAGTATTTCAGCTAGCAATCCCGTGAGGGATCATTCCCTCACATTTCCATCAGTCTTACTGTTGGGCAGTGAAAAAGGTATGAAATTACTATGTATCTTCTCATTCTTTTACTATTGACATACTCCTTTTTACCTTGGGAAGGTAATTTATTATAAGAATTATGATAGAATTGGAAAGGTTTATGTTTATTGTAAAAAGATGAATAAAAGTTCATTTTTTTTGATAAAACAAGAATTAGACGAAGTGAACAACTGTACCAAAGGCGAGGCTAAGATCAATGTAACTGCTGCTCCATCAGCATTGAACCACATACAGCCAAAGGCAAGGAGATCTAAATGAATTTCCAAGAAAAGGCAGGGGACAACTCAGCCTCGGTCAAAGTAAACAAGATGATAACTAAACGAAGGGGAGCAAATCCCTCAGAATCCTTAGATCCTGAGGGATCTCTGTTCAAACTCATCTTATTCCTCGTCCTGCTCGTCAGGATTTTATTTATAAAGTAATGTCCTTTAGTGATGAGAGGGGGAGGCAGTCAGTCAGTCAGTTGGTCGAAAATCCTTATATTCAAACGTTTCCTTTGTAATGTTTTATTGACTCTCGGCTTTGAGAGAATAGTCTCTATAATACTTTATGTTCGATTAATATTAAACACGCGTTTTATTTCATCTCTTAAATTCTGAAGTAGCCTAGAAGTATTTCACTGGCGCTAAGGGCCCGGCTCTGGTGGAATTACTTCGCTGTTTGTATTCTTAATCTTTGCTTACTGTTGTGTGAAGTTGTGTTTAACGTTTCTTTCAATTACGAAGTTGATTGACTGCTGTGAGATTTAATACAGATTCATTAACGAATTGCACTGCTATTTTATCCTTTGCAAGAAGTACATTCGCTGTTTAGTTATCTTGCTATTGTTATAAAAGCTTTGTTGTTTTATATCTGATTCTAGTTGTTTTTCTATTAGCTTATGATTTGTTATAATTAACTGTTGTAGCATTGGCTGTTGATAGGATTGGAGTGTGGAGATTAGTTGCTTGATTGTGTTAGAATTATAATTGCTGTTCAATTCATGTTGCTGTTCCATTTCTGTTTATTTTTTATTTCTGATCCATAGCTTCAGATTAGAAAATAGATGAGTTACGATTGTTATGCATAAGAATTACAAGATGCTGTTCCTTTTCAGATTTTGTTCCTTTTAGTTATTTTTATCAGCAAGAAGATTGAGTTTGCTTTCATTTCTATTTCTTTAAGAACAAGACCACCAACTGTAGAGGACACTGGTTACTGCTTCCAAGTTCCCAGATTGGTTATCTTGCCTTAGTGTGATTTCAGTTGCATCGATTTCTAAGGGAAGGAGTTACTGCTACTGTATCCCTGATCGATGGTTTTCAGATTGATGTAGTTAAGATTTCAGAGCATTTCCATTTATGTCACTGTAATTAGATTTCTTTACAAGCATCTGTTTAATATTGTATTTAATATTCTGTACTACATCTTCATAGCATTGCTCTTAGTTAATTGCAGGCTCAGACAGAGTACACTCTTAAAATAAAAAGTCGGTCCCGGATTGATGATTAATGTAGGCTAATTAGGTGTTCAAAAGATACCTCTTTATGACCCAAAATTTTGGCCCCGTTGCCTGGGAGAGTGTATGCCATTTCAAAGGAGTGATGCACAACTAATTTTCTTCTGCGTGCGAAGAATTGGGTATTAAAGACGGAAGGTAAGAACCTGCGCACTGGGCAACACACTTGCTCGCAGCCCGCTTCACAGCAGAAGCAGGTAAGCTTATTTCTTTAGGTAGGAATGAAGGTTTTTTTTCTTGAATGAATAGACCAACTAAGCAAAACAAAATTCCTCCTAAAATTGAAAAACCTAAGGGACTGGTGACCCTTGGGCGGACAACTTTTATTGACGAAATCCTTAAAAGGACTGAATCTCAGTGATCAATAGGATTTAGAAAATTTATCTCTAGACAGCCTACTAGTTCCCTTCAGGCTACAGAATCACCATCTGAAGCCTTTGCTGAGATACATAGTCAAACAGAGGTAATTGAGCAAGATTCCCAAGAAATTGAGAATCCTTGCATAAGTTCCCCTCAAGAAGGGAACTCTAGTAATCTCCGAGAAGGAGAAGGGGAAACAGGAGAAACCGGAGACCCAAAATCTCCTATTGAAATAGCCCAAACAATAAGTAGTCCAGATAAGGGAAGTGCTGTTAAACTTATTCAAAACCAAGGTCCTAAATCATCTCAAACAGAAGGACAACAAGGAATAATCATTATTTCAGAAAAAGGGAGTGCTGTCAAAACCATTCCTGTCCCTGCTAGTCAGCCTAGAAATTCCTTAGATATCCCAGAAGGATATTGGCACATTTTTGACCAAATGGCCCAGAACCAAAATCAGAACTAGCAGACACCCCAACAAACCTCTACGCTGCAATATCCTATAGTAGATACTGCAGTCAATGCGCCTATGAAGGCCATTCCCTTTCAACATTTTACCACATTTCATGGCTTAACATCAGAATATCCGGACGCGTTTTTGTTTGAATTTGATGTGCTATGTAGGGGATATGATTATACCACCGATCCCCAAAAATTAAAACTATTCCCTTAAACATTAAAAGGGGAAGCCTTACGATGGTTTATGGGATTAGGTGGGGGTGTCATAACTAACTGGGATCAGATGAAAGATGCATTTTTAAAGAAGTATCAAGATTATTGCAGGTCTCGAGAATTAAAGGATGAAATATTCCAAATGACATCAAAACCAAATGAAACCTTGGAAGAATATGTGGAACAGTTTCAATACAATATTCAGAGATCCCCTTATGCATCTTTACCCTTACCTGATAATGTTTTGAAAACCACATTAATTATGGGAATGAAAGATCAATGGGTTGAAACATTGAATATTATGGGAAAAGGTGATATATATAAGGAAAGTTATCCTAACATCATTGATTTGTGTATCAGGAGTTCGAGGGGAAATACAAGGCTAAAATCAGCAGAACGTGATATGATTACAAGAGAAAATAAGATCTCTAATGAAGGTGTGACTCGTGCAGAGATTGGAAATTTGCTGGAGGATTTTAAGACAGAAATACTTGGGACTCTAACAACACAGTTCGATATTATGCAAGCCAAACAAAAGCAAGCAGAAGTAGAACAAAATTTGGCAATATTATGCCCTAGATGCAGGAAGAAACACAACCACAAGGAGTGCCCGTTGGATGTGATCAAAGTCTGCGCCATTTGCACGAAAGATCACCCTACAGAAGGATGTCCCTCGCTTCCTAGCCTGAAAGCAGTTTAGAAGGAGGCAGAAGAAGAATCAGAAGTGGTATGTCTGCTTAATCAACGCCGACAATGGAAGCCACGACAATCAGGTATGCCAAATGATCCATTTTATTCTTTTCAGCCTCCTCAATAAAATGCTCAGAAATATAGTGGAATGTGGCAAAACCAACCACCTTTCCCCAATTGGTCACAATAGCCATTTCCTCCAACATCTTGGCCAAATCAAAAAAACCAAAATAATTGGCCTAGCTTTCCTTTCTGCCCACCGTTTTGGAAAAATAATAACTATCCTACACAGTGGTCCCCCTCTACTTCCCAGAGTTAGGGCTGGCAGTCAAACTGGCAAAGACCTACAAATCAGCTAGCTAGAACAATTTCTTTCTCTCAACCTACACTGCCAGCTCCCTATACAAACCCCCAGACCAACTTAAGACCACAACTCCCAGCCCAACCCAACCCAAACCCAAACAATAGGCCAATTCAGTCTGTCCAAATAATGGAACCCAAAAATTAGAAACTAAACTGAGGGAGTGAAATGACCTTCAATTAAGGTCTGGGCGCATAGGAGAAATAGAGAGAAACAATAATGTTCATATTGAAGATAAATTACCTGTTGAAAAAACAATACAAAAAGAGAAGGAAGTTCAACAACAAAATCAACAATAAGTAACAACTTCCTCCCCACCATTCCCAGAACGATTAATCATACCACACCCAGTAGAACATCCTAATTTTGATCTTCTAGGAGAATTAAAAAGTTTGTGTATAAAATTTCCTCTCCTCCAAGCTATCCAAGACATTCCTATATATGCAAAAACCATTAAGGAATTATGCATAAAGAAGCCAAAGAGGAGAACAACCAACAATCCAACTGTCCAAATAGTCGGTACCTTATCTGACTTATTGTCAGGAATGGAAACACCTGTAAAATATGAAGACCCAGGAAATCCTATAGTGACAGTCCAAATCCATGGGCAATTGTTTCCAAATGCCTTAGTTGATTTGGGAGCAACAATCAATATCCTAACAACCACCACCTGTCAAAAACTTGGCATTACATCGCTAGAACCAACAACAACCTTATTGGAATTGGCTGACCGATCGGTAGTCAAACTAGAAGGTACATTACAAGATTTAATGGAGTCTGTAGATTCCTGGGAATACCTTGCTGACTTCCTGGTTATCAATCCAAAGAACCGCCTAGAAGGACACCCGTTAATTTTAGGTAGACCTTGGTTGGAAACTTCCAATGCTTATATTGGATGCCGATAAGGAAACATGACAAAAACAAGGGGAAACTATGTCAAGAATTTAGCTTTATACCCCCCAGCCCACCCAAGTCTATCAATAATCAAAATAAAAAAACAACCTGTATCATATCTAATGGAAAATATGAGATCACCTCTAACTATAGAAAATGCTCTTGATTTTAAAGATCAAACAGAGGATGATATCATTAATAGTTTCATTAATAAACCACAAACTAGATCTCATTTACAATGTCACATGATCAAGGCAACATTTGATAATAAAGAAGAAGAAGATCCTTTGAAAAAAATTCCTGATCAAGTAATACCTACTACTTCTGTGTACAATAGCAATATTGTAGAAATTGAGCCGGGAAAAACTCTAAACATTAACAAAAATCTCACTGCTGAACAATAAGAGAAGTTGGTCTAGTTATTACGAAAATACAAAGCAGCCATTGCATGGGATTACCCCGATATGAAAGGAATTGACCCTCAAATGTGTACACACCACATCTATATTGAAAAGATGCAAGACTCATTTGCCAACCCCAAAGAAGACTAAACCCTCACCTCAAAGATATTGTGAAAGCTGAATTACAAAAACTATTGGATGTTAATTTCATCTACCCAATATCTGAGAGCAAATGGGTCTCTCCATTAGTAGTGGTACCAAAAAAGAACGGAAAGTGGAGAATATGTGTAGATTATCGTGAACTTAATAAAGCAACACAGAAATACCACTTTCCTCTTCCTTTCATTGACCAGGTATTAGACACATTGGAAGGAAAGAAATTATTTTCTTTCCTCAATGGCTTCAGTGGGTACAATCAAATCCAGATTGCCCCTGAAAACCAGGACAAAACTACTTTCACTTGTCCATGGGGGACATTTGCCTACTGAGTCTTACCTTTTGGCCTATGCAATGCTCCTGCTACATTCCAAAGGGCCATTCTTAGCATCTTTGCAGACTTAATAAATGAAGGTCTCGAAATATATATGGACGATTTCACACCTTATGGGGATGATTTTGAGCCTGCATTGGAAAATCTAGAAAAGGTATTGCAAAGATGTATTGACATTAGGCTTTTTTTAAGCCATGAAAAATGTCTTATGATGATGACCAAAGGAGTTATCTTAGGGCATTATATTTCAGCAGCTGGAATTCAAGTGGACCCAGCTAAAATTCAAATAATCTTGTTAATTCCCACACCCACCACACAAACAGAGGTACGTAGCTGTCTTGGATTTTCTGGTTACTATAGAAGATTTATAGAACATTATTCTCGAATAGCTGCACCTTTATATGCACTAAATGGAAATGTTGATTTCATTTAGACAGATAAATGTGACAATGATTTTAATAATATGAAAAAGCTTGTTTCAACAGCCCTAGTGCTGAGGGGCCCAAATTGGAATTTTCCATTCCAAATTTCATCTGATGCCTCAGACATAGCAATTGGAGCAGTACTCAGACAGGAGGAAGACAAGAAACCATATGCAATCTATTATATTAGCAAAAATCTATCCCCTGCTGAATTAAATTATACTGTGACTAAGAAGGAATTTTTAGCTGTAGTTCATGCTATAAATAAGTTTAGGCATTATATAACTGGGTATCCTGTAGCACTATATACTAATCACTCTGCTATTAAATTTTTAGCAAATAAACCTGTTACAAATGGAACAGTGACAAGATGGTTGATTTTATTGCAGGAATTCGACATTATAATCAAAGATCGACCTGGGAAAGAGAACCCTGTAGCTGACTTTTTGTCAAGAATGCCAAATCCAATAGATACAGAAGCAGTTGAAGACCACTTCCCAAATGAACATTTGTTCGCTGTTACTATCAAAACACCGTGGTATGCTGATATAGAAAATTATTTGGCAATAGGTAAATTACCTAAACATCTATCCCTTAATGAACGAAAACAGATAATACAGCGTAGTACCCGATTCTCTTGGATTGGGGGCTACCTATTTCACACAGGGGCAGATATGCAAATACGAATATGTGTCCGGGAAGACGAAGTATTTGATATTTTGAAAGCATGCCATGATGGCCAATGTGGCGGGCATTTTGCATATCGTAGAACTGCCCATAAGGTTTTACGAATAGGTTATTATTGGCCTACCATATTTAAAGATGCAAAACAATTTGTGCAAGCCTGTGATGGCTGCCAAAGGGCAGGTCGCCCTGGGTAGTCTGATGAAATGCCTTTGAACCCTCAACTAGTGATTGAACCATTTGAACGCTGGGCACTTGATTTTGTTGGCCCTATTAGCCCTCCCTCAAACCAAAAAACATATATCCTAGTTGCAACCGAATATGTCACTAAGTGGGTCGAAGCTGAGGCAGTCTCAAAAGCTACAAAGGACTCTATAATATAGTTTCTTTTCCAAATCATTGTGCGATATGGCCTCCCAAGGGACATAATCACAGATGGAGGACCACAGTTTGTAGGTAATAAATTAGCTGAAACACTACAAAGCTACCACATTCAGCACAAGATTACAACTCCATATCACCCACAGGCCAATGGCCAAGTAGAGAGCACGAACAAAGTAATTGAATATATATTGACAAAAACCGTTGCCTCACACAGACGAGATTGGGCCTACATATTTCCAGAAGCATTATGGTCATATCGAACAATGTGGAGACCCACTACGGGATATTCGCCATATCAATTGGTATTTGGAAAAGAACCCATCTTTCCAATAGAATTTGAAATTCAAACATTAAGAACAACTCAAAAGGTGGGTCTAGAACTAAATGAAGCCCAGGCTAAAATACTGCAACAAATTAATGAGTTAGATGAAATTAGACTCTCTGCTCTTTAGCACACAAAGTTAATTCAACAACAGACAGAAAAATGGCATGACGCCCTTATCAAAGAAAAGATCTTCCACGAAGGATACTGGGCACTCCTATATGATTCTAGGTTTCAGGATTTTCCAGGGAAACTCTAGACACGATGGCTTGGACCCTATGAAATACAGAAAGTGCATGATAATGGCACTATTACATTAGCTACCATTGATGGATCTGGACATTCCTTTAAGGTAAACGGTCATCGAGTACGATTGTATCACAAACTGCTTACCTGGGAATCCTTTTACCAAAAGTTACGGGAAGATTCTACTATGGAAATTCTCGCTGAAGGGGATAACTCCTCCTCGGCACCAGTTTATTAAATCATTCCTTTTTTAAAATTTTGTACATAAAGAATTGTTCATTTACTTGATTCTTGCTTTAGGGAATTCGTTTTTTAAATCTTTGTTTATTTTGTTTTCGTCATTTGTTTCATGGACTTCTGTTTTTTTCAAAAATCATGTTTATTTCCCTTGTTTTGAGTTTTGCTGTTCCTTTCGAAAGGAACAACAGTTCCGCAGATTGTTTCTGCTGTTCTTTTTAAAGGAACAACACCTTTTGAGTGGATTGGTTTTTTTTTTAGATTAGCATTTTGAGAATTTTTGATCACTCTTCTAAAAACAAACATATCATTTATATACAATCATACAAATTAAAGCTTACTGTAATCAGAAAATCAAAAGAAATCGTCATTTTTCATGAAAGTTGTCTAAGTAATGATAAGAAAAAGGGAAAAGAAGGCATGATCAATAACATAATTTTGCTGTTTTATCACTATTGAATTAATCTGATCGATTATCCTTATCATGACTGGTTCTTTCCCATATGCTATAACTTTATTTGATTTATGGAATAGGAATAAGGGTATATTCTTTTCTATTGAGATGTTCAGACTTCTTCCACCATCCCTACTCTTAAGGAGTGTTGAGCCATCCTTTATGAATAACTAGGAAAGTGCTATATGAAAAAGAAAAATATTTATATGTTTCACTAATAATTTAATGATTTGGCAAAAGGAGGATAGGGGGTCTCATCAAGAGCTAGCCTACCATGATCATAAGGAAGTTAGTGAAGTGGCATTCCCATTATGGCCACAAAACCAGGGATATGGTCCAATGAACAATTGAAAAAATTAAGAAGTCCTTGGAACAGGAGGTCTCATCACGAGTCGGCCTGCCCACCTTTCACTTCTTCCTGGTGAATGGCATTGTGATTTATCTGGTCACCAAGCCAGCACAATGGCCTCCGTCATGACATTCAACAAAGCACTTCCTTAGTATAAATAAAGGACAATGGTTCATGGGTAAGAAAGCAACTCTGTCAAGGTTATGGACACCTGTGGGCAACAGATCTCTGCTGATGGTATTGGAGTCACATTTATACTCATCAATAGTTATATTCAACCCTTTTTCCTATATCTCTATTTAAATATCAAATGAAAGTATGAATCCTTTACCTTTGATTTCGAACCTATTATACATGAAAATCATTACAAATCGATCATATTAGTTTGAAGTGGTAAATAACACATTTGTACTTATGTTTATATTATGATGTCCCTTCTCCTCGTATTTGAATCATTACAAAATGATTTTCTATCTATTACTGATTTATCACACGCATTGATTTCAATAATTACTATAATTTCAGTGAATGTATCATAATTACGCTTGCTTTTTCCTGCTATACTACTGCTGTGCCACACCGGTTTCTCTCAATTGACGGTCGAGGGCGACCTATCATCCATTAGGGGGGGCGTGGATGTCTGCATGCAGATCAAATTCCGATATTTCTTTACCTTGTATGCGAACTAAATCCCTACATTTTAGGGAATATAAAAAATTTAACGACATTATTCCAAATCACCTTGATGTGCTATTCCATTACTATCACTGTGTGTTTGGAAAGAGCTAACAGGGTGCATAAACGATGGGAGGACGGCCAATTCATAGTGATCCGCTGGTGCTGGTCGTTCTGATGCGGCACGAGCAATTTTGGAAAGACTGGGGTGGATTACATATTTCATGAGGATGCAACAACCCCATGAAGCAGTGGCCACCGAATTTTTACAGAACTTGCAGGAAGGATCCTCCATGGTTAGAGGAAGACAGATAGCTGTATCCGACGAAATAATTGCAGAGGTGTCTAGCATACCAGAGCAAGGAACTTTATGGACGCAGAAAAAGATTAGGATTCAAGAGGCCATGAAGATTTTTCAGGATGATGGAAAGACATTGATTGTCAAAGGCAAAGGGGTTCAGCCAGCATCATTGGGAGAACCATGGAAAAAATTGGCCAAGATTTTGCAAGCTTATATAACGTGCGACGAAAGGAAATATGTGGTAAGACCTCGCCACCTTAAGCTGCTAGCTGTATTAAAACAGAAATGCACTGTCAATTTTCCTACATTTTTGAATTTCCTGTTGCATGATATCGCTCATAGTATAAGAAAAGCTCAACTTGTAGATATGGTGGTTAGCCACCATTTCCTAATTCGATTAATAGTGAGTCGTAGCCTTGCCCAACAACAGACTAGCTGGGAAGAGTTGATATTCTCCATTGATGGAGGGTTAGCTTTACTTGCCCCAAAATGGAAGAGAATGGCTGGCTCAATAGTTGAGCCATCAACTCACAGACAGTCCCTCCGTTCAAAACGAAGTAGGGGGATGATGAAAGGACTTCCGAGCTGCAGTAGCCAGCCCCTGGAATTGCACAGCTCAGAGGATGAACATCCTCCACAATTGGAGGGAGCAAGCCCTCATACTGATGAAGAAGAGGGAATGGAAGGATAAATTCGCTACTCGGACGAAGAAGAAATAAGTCACCACACCAGTGGTAAAAAACAATCCAGTGCAGAGGAAGGAAATACTGAGGAAGAAGAAATTGAAGGAGAAATTCGATATTCGGATGAGGAAGAAGGGAGCTATCATACCTACGAGGAGGACGAAGACAACCATGGCAGTGATAAAGAAGGAACAGAGCTTCCCGAAAATGCTACCGTAGGCCCTTTACAGGAAGACCAATTGGCTCAAATTCTGGCCAATATGAGTGACTATGCATAGCCTCATAGCCCTTTGGACCTTAATATTGATATTAATTAGTTACTAGAGCACTCTACTATGGATAAAGAAACAACTGGAGAAATGTTGGATGAAACAGAAAACCCTAGCGAAGCTAGGGTTGCTTCCCCTGAAAGACATGAACGAGAAAACATCGAAGTAATATCTCAACTTGGAACCCCTCAGGAGATTGCAGAGTCAACCGAGGGTATGATTCTCAAAAAATTTAGCCAAGGGCATATGAATGTGGAAGAAGAAACCCAAGAAGAAGATTAAGAAGAGAACTTAATTGAATGCACGGCTGATATAGACCAAAACCCTGTTGAGCAAACAGGTTTAGATAAAGGAAAAAATGTTCCATTAAGAAAGAGGAGGAAAAAAACTGAGATTGAAAAGCTTCGCAGGGAACGAATGAAGCTTCATAAACTCGTAGAACAACTCAGGAAAACCATTAGGGTTCTGAGAATGAAACAAATGCCTAAGCGAGCCCCTAAGAGAAGAAGCATAACTATCAAGAGAATTTTGAAAAAGAGAAAGGTGACCGCTAATAGGAACCCCCAAGTTGCATAAGAAGCCATGCCTGAGCCTAATTATGAGGATACGGAGCAGAAAACAGCTATTCCAACCCAAGCTGTTCCAGAGAGACCTGTTTTAAGTGAAAACATGCAATCTAGTAGTCAGCATACTTTTAGTGATCCGACAATGGCCAGACTCCAAGAGGAGTTAGCACAGGCCCGAATAGAAAGGCAGAGATTGGAAGAAGACACCGTCCCAAGAAAGAGATATCAGGAGTTGCAGCAAAAAATGAAAATTATCCATGAAGCAGAAGCTGAAGCTCACGAAAAGTGTCGAAAAGCATAAGAAAAGGCTAAAAAGGTAATGAACCAATTAAAACTAGCCTACAATCGAATGGACACTCTTTGCTTATTGTATACCGATGTCTTAGCTTGTAGATGCCCCGCCAAAAACTATGCTTTGTTTTTACTAGAAAGATATTTACAGCTAAATATTAAGGTAGTTAGGGTAGGGAAATCCATAGAACTAAAAACCATAGATGACTTTGTATCATGCTGCAAACTTTATGGGATCAAAGTACAACACCTTTTGTGTGAATTTTACTTGCATAATTTAATACTTGAAAATGATTCTGAGTCAAACCCTAGCCCTTTTGTGGGAGATGTTCAATTTCAGGCATTCATTTCCTTTGCTGTAAATCAATTAAAATGGCTTAAAGCCTATAATGCTTTTCAAAGGCAGGAAAATGAATTAGATCTGTGGGTCAGGAGTGAACCTCAGAACCCACTTCAATTTTGGGCTGTTAAAATTTTGATAAACCCGAGGAAGGCATTACAGGAAAGCAACAGAGACTTTGTCCACAAATAGGTTGCCACTGGTATGGCCAGGATATTTCTCATCCATTTAGAGCAGAAACATATGAAAAGCATTCCAGACCAAAATTGGAGATTCTCAATAGAATGTCTACAATCACAAGAACAACCTGATACCAAACTTTGAAGTATTTGTTGCTGATTCCTGGTATCATTTTAAAATAAAACCATTTCTTGTTAGGACAACACAGGTTAAACTGACACCTTTATGAACATCTTGGAACTACAAGCTGCTTCAGACTCCTGAAGAACAGAACTCAAAACAACTTTTCTGGAATGGCTGCACCTACTTGGACTGGGCTTTATGGTAACAAACCTTACTCAAGGGTTATTCTTTAACTGCTCTCCATGTGAACTATAGTTTTCATGAGGACATGAAAAAGATTAAGCAGGGGGGTATGTTGGGTAGTGGAAAATGTATGAAATAACTGTATATTTTCTCATTCTTTTACTATAGACATAATCCTTTTTACCTTAGAAAGGTAATTTATTATAAGAATTATGGTAGAATTGGAAAGGTTTATGTTTATTGTAAAAAGATGACTAAAGATTGCTTTTTGTTGATAAAACAGGAATTAGACGAGGTGAACAGTTGTACCAAAGGTGAGGATGAGATCAATGTAACTGCTGCTTCATTAGCGTTAAAACACATCCATCCAAAGACGAGGAGATCCAAATGAATTGCTAAGAAAGGCAGGGGACAGCTTGGCTTCGGTCAAAGTAAACCAAGATGATAACTAAACGAAGGGGAGTGAATCCCTCAGGATCCTTCGATCCCGAGGGATCACTGTTCAAATTCATCTTATTACTTGTCTTAATAAGTCGAGAATTGATATATAAAGCAATGTCCTTTAGTGATGAGAGGGGGAGGCAGTCAGTCAGTCAGTTGGTCGAAAATCCTTATATTCAAACGTTTCCTTTGTAATGTTTTACTGAATCTCGGCTTTGAGAGAACAATATTTGTAATAATTTATGTTCGATTAATATTAAACACGTGTTTTATTTCATCTCTTAAATTCTGAAGTAGCCTAGCAGTATTTCACTGGCGCTAAGGGCCCGGCTCTGGTGGAATTACTTCGCTGTTTTTATTCTTAATCTTTGCTTACTGTTGTGTGAAGTTGTGTTTAACGTTTCTTTCAATTATGGAGTTGAGTGACCGCTGTGAGATTGAATACAGATTCATTAACGAATTTCAGTACTATTTTATCCTTTGCAAGAAGTACATTCGCTGTTTAGTTATCTTGCTATTGTTATAAAAGCTTTGCTGTTTTATATCTGATTCTAGTTTCTATTCTATTAGCTTATGATTTGTTATAATTAACTGTTGTAGCATTGGCTGTTGATAGGATTGGAGTGTGGAGATTAGTTGCTTGACTGTGTTAGAATTATAATTGATATTCCATTTCTGTTTATTGTTTATTTCCGATCCATAACTTCAGATTAGAAAATATATGAGTTACGATTGCTATGCATAAGAATTACAAGCTGCTATTCCTTTTCAGATTTTGTTCCTTTCAGTTATTTTCATCAGCAAGAAGATTGAGTTTGCTTTCATTTCTATTGCTTTAAGAACAAGACCACCAAATTTAGAGGACACTGGTTGCTACTTCCAAGTTCCCAGATTGGTTATCTTGCCTTAGTGTGATTTCAGTTGCATCGATTTCTAAGGGAAGGAGTTACTGCTACTGTATCCCTGATCAATGGTTTTCAGATTGATGTAGTTAAGATTTCAGAGCATTTCCATTTATGTCATTGTAATTAGATTTCTTTACAAGCATATGTTTACTCTTGTATTTAATATTCTGTACTACATCTTCATAGCATTACTCTTAGTTAATTGCAGCCTCAGAAAGAGTACACTCTTGAAATAAAAAGTCGCTCCCAGATTGATGATTAATGTAGGCTAATTAGGTGTTCAGAATATACCTCTTTATGACCCAACACTTACCATTATCCTGGAGTTTATTGCAACATTTTTTAGCAGGCAGAAGGCCTCTCTTCCCCTCACAACGCAGTTTCTAGAGGTAGTTGTGTTGTAGCAGCTGCAATCATCATTGGAGGATTGAGAAGCTAGATCTAGAACTTCTAGCTCATAGATCTGAAGAAGGGGTCAACCCTTCAAGCATAGATCTGATCTGATAACATATTTCAGCCATCTATTTTTCAGATCTAGCTTCAGATCTGTATTTCCTAGCAGATCAAGGATCAAATCCTAGGGAGGTGATTTCCCAAAGTTGTAGATCTGGAAAATCCTTTCCGGGTTATCTTGGGAATCCATCACATTGGCCAGATCTTGAATCTTGGCATCATCTGAGCTTTAGTTTTGAGTAGATTTGCATTTTCCTATTCAGCCCGCAACTACATGTTCATATTCTGCTAAAGGGACAACACAGTTTTTGCTTCAGTGCCTCTCCAGTTACGTTGTACCTGTTGTATCATGCTTTCTGGGTGATTCTAAACCAACTTTTTGGCTAGATCTACTCACATTTTTTACATTGTGTAAATGATTCTTCTCCAATCTAATAAAATGACTCAGCTTCTCTGTAAATTCTGATGTTTTCTTAAGATTTATTGTTTATCTTGTTGTAAGTTCTTATATTGTGTGAAGTATTACTGCATTCTCCCTTTTGGGATATTAAAGTGGTAGATGAGATCTATCATGGAGAAAGAAAATTCTGCCACTCATTTCTGTAGATCTATGCAAGATCTCCCCAAGGAGGTCTATCAAATGAAAGAGGAAAGACAGAAAGAAATTCCAAGAAGAAGATGTGATGAGGAAGGTCCCAGCACTTCCTATCAGCAAAGAAGAAAACCTTAGAATCCTAGATCTCCTCATAGATCCACTATGCCCACTTTCTTTGAAGAAGGTGAAGGGTGTAGAAATTAAGGAAGGAATGAACCTGAGACTCATGAGAATCCCAGTCTATATCTTGAAGAGTAAAAAAAACAGTCTAGATCATTCAAGGAGAATCTAAATCTCCAACAATTCTTCAAAATCAAAGAAGAAAGAAGATCCTATAGCAGCAATAGAAGAAAGAGGCATAATAGATTCTATTTTCCTACATTTGATGGATCTTCCTCAAGCACTGTTAAGGTTTGGAGGAGAGAGTTAGATGCATTTTTCAGACTACATCCTGTAGTTGAAGAAGAGGCTGTTCAAATTGCAGCACTTCATCTCTTGGATGAAGCCCATGATTGGTGGTTTGGTCACATGGAGCATGCAAAAGTGACAAAATATTCAGGTTTCTTTCACAAGTTGAGGAAGAAGTTTGATGGGAGAAAACCAGAGATGTGCCACAAAGAGACATTTCCTAAGGAGGAGTATGTCAATCTTGTCACTCTGGAAAAGAAGTCACTACATTCACCACCATCTGCAGAAGTACTTGCATCCGAAGAAGAGACTCTTGCATCTTTGCAAGACAATCTTGAGATCTTAACATATAGAGTCCCATGCATGATTCAAGAGATGCATGAGGGGAAGGAGGAGATTTCTAGCATTGGTACACTTGGAGAAGAGAAGCTATCACTCCTACCAGCAGTTGGAGGAACTATTGTCCCGGTTGGAGGAACTCTTGTGTTCTGTCAAGAGGTTCCCACATATCAGTTGATCCAAGGTATGCATACATATTCATCACCTACTATTTCAGTACATATTATTGAAACTTATGGGGACATTCCATTAGGGCTAATGCATAACCAAGGGTTAGAACATAGTGCTAATTTGGAGCAGCAACATATCAAAGTGCAGAGGACCCTTGATCTAATCAAGGAGGAGATGAAAAGCTATCCCAGTTTGTCATGGATGAACTACATTCAACCTCTTGAGTTGAAGTGTAGAGTTTCAAAAGAAGGGATGAGCATAATCCTTTGTACAATGACTGGTTATGAGATCAATATTATACCTTTATTTGAGACAGTTTATGTATTACCTTGTAGATCTACAACCCTGTCACTTAGAAGCAGTGATAATGATTAGGCCCCATTATTCTTGGATCATTCTGAAGGTAGCTTCACTCATGAAGCAATGGAGGACAAAATGATGAATGGTAGACATCTAGATATGAGAAACCTTTTCTCCTTTCTTGATGACACTTTATCAATGAGCATCTCACAGTGCAAAGAGAAACTTCTACCTACAACAGATTTAGAACCTCATTGGTTTTTGAAGGCCATGGATGAGAAGAAGGTCTCATTAAGAGATCTCATTGGAGGTGCACTTCAACATTTCATGGAGTGCAAAATTCTTCATCAGTTTCGGGAAGATGGTATTCGACAAAGGGAGGATACCATGATTATGCAGCACATCACTCATCTTCCATATTGGGATGAGTGGATGAGGAAGATAAGAAAGGGGTTGCATGACCACTTGCAAATTTGTATGGGCCAGCAAGCTTGGTTATGTTGGTTTTCCTTGGGATATTCTTGTCACTACCCAAAGGCACCTATTTCTTTGATCCATGCCTTGAGGAACACTTATGAAATGAATAAGGAGGCATGGCTGCGCTGGCTACTCTTGGGTGAGTATGGTTACCACCTAATAGCTCATGATTTTCTGATTCATGCCTTGTGTATCAATGATAGTATGCAAAAAAAAGAGGCATGTTCAATTTTGTTTCACTTGAGAGAGATTGGCCACCACATGAAATCTCCTATGTCTATGTGTTTTGTATTCGGTAAAGTTTGGCATGATGCTCTCATGATATGCATTGATGATGTTTCTTTGTATTGGGCTGATGTGAAATTCCATATGTCCATTAGTATGTTTTTTCTTCATGATGCACATGAGGAGGAGAGAAAGCATCAAGATATCTTGTTTCTTTGGTTTCTTTTGGGGGAGTTTGGCTTGTCCATCACATGGAGGAGATGGAGGATGGCAGCAAAGGGCCTTACTCCGGTGGTTAATCTTAGGAGAATATGGTTAGACATCTTTGTATACCCATATAGCTCCTTTCCTTATTCTTTTGCATAATGTTGAAATGATGCTTGATCCAACAAGGCCAATAGGGCTAAGTATGAGAGCATATCAATGCTCAATCAAATTCATGAAACATGGGATGGAGAAATGTATTGTGTGATGGAGCTTTTCCTTTGTGAAGAGAGCCACCTTATTTTATGCACCTCATTTATTGATGATAGTGTTGGACATCATATGGTTGTCACTTGGTACTTCATGATGGAAGGAGGACATCTAACTAAATAGTTGGAGGTCATTCTTTATGTTTTTAAAAGACAACTTTGGAACCAAACATGCGTAAATCATTACAGCAAATGGAGGAAGCCTTTCTTATGTGGATGACATTTGGAGGGGAATAGATGGCTTTGCATATACTTATGGAGTTCCTTTTTTTTGGGGGGGGGGGGGGGGGACTGTAATATTCCCAAATTTTCACGTCATATTTGGAATATTAGAGTCCTTGATTTTCTTAATGCATTAAGTAAATAAAAGGGTGGAGGGAACCACAATCCTCAATATGAATAAGTATCTACTTTTGTGTGTGTGAATGTGGATTAATTAAGCCTAGATCTATATAATAAGGTAGTTGAGCAACTACTAATGTGAATGAAAGTGGAGAACCTGTATCATTAATGAGATAGATCATGGAGGTTGACATAGTCAGCTAAGATCTTGAAGGGATCAAACAGAGGTTGATTCAGTCAATTAAGATCTTGAAGATGTCAAAGATCATGGGACATTCATGATAAAGTGATGGAGGACGTTGTGCAAACAAGGGACACTTGATGGAAGGTGTACATTGCACCTAGACATGATGGTTGATTTGGTCAAACAACACAGTCCCATGTGGAGGATCTTGGCCACATGTGACAGCGCAGTCTAGATGAGGTCCAAGGCTTGGGAATGCTCAAATGTTATATAAAGAATATGAAGGCAAGGATGAGGGCATGCTGATTATTCTTGATGTAAAGATATTTTCAGATTTGGAATTGTCATGAGACATTCCAATGCTTTCCTGGGCTGTTTAGTAGAGATTGCAGGTGCTGTTTAGCACAGGGCATTCCTGGTTGGGAATCCCACCTCTTTCTTAGAGAATCTCTAGAAAGAGTATTGTACTTCATATTACATCAGGCTTTGAGTGCCACATCTATTTTCCTACTTTATGCAGAACATCCATATTAAAAAATTGCATATTTCTGAAGATCAGTTTGGAAGGAGGAATTTGTCTTCAGTACTTCAGCTGGAGAACTGGTGAAGTATTATTCCTATCAACTTGGGCTTAAATATTAGCTTCCCAGAGGTTCATTATAGATCTGGCATCAGAGCAAAAGTTATTGACCTCCCAACAGTAGTACTTCCTTCAGGAATTACGCTGTCTATCTTGCAGATATAAAGGGAGGAAGGAAGTTGCTAGTATTTCAGCTATCAATCCTGTGAGGGATCATTCCCTCATATTTCCATCAGTCTTACCATCATCCTAGAGTTTATTGTAGCATTTTTCAGTAGGTAGAAGGCCTCTCTTTCCCTCACAATGCAATTTCTAGAGGTAGTTGTGTTGCAAAAGCTGCAATCATCATTGGAGGATTGAGAAGCTATATCTAGAGCTTCTAGCTCATAGATTTGAAGAAGGGATCAACCCTTCAAGCTTATATATGATCTAATAACAGATTTCAACCATCTATTTTTCAGATCTAGCTTCAAATATATAGTTCCCAGCAGATCAAGGATCAAATCCTAAGGAGTTGATTTTCCAAAGTTGCAGATCTGGAAAATCCTTTCTAGGTTATCTTGGGAATCCATCACATTGGCTAGATCTTGAATCTTGGCATCATATGAGCTTCATTTTTGAGTAGATCTGCATTTTCCTATTCAGCCTGCAACTATATGTTCATATTCCGCTGAAGGGATAACACAATATTTGCTTTAGTGCCTCTCCAGTTACGCTGTAACTATTGCAGCATGCTTTATAACTGATTCTAGACCAAATTTTTGGCTAGATCTACTCACATTTTGTACATTGTGTATGTAATATCTCCAAATTGGGATTGATAGCAAGGCATGCCTGAAAAATGCATTTTCAAGAATGTATGCTACAAAAACCAAGATTAGCTCTTGGATTCCTTATATCTAGTAATCTAAGACCCAATTCCAAGAGGATATCAGAAACAAACAAACTAGGTGAGGCAAACAGGCCTCCCACACCTAGTATGGCTTGATAAATGTCCAATGAGGGACTGCAGCAATATAAAAACACTGTATTGGAGTATAATTAGGCTAATAACACATGGGATATGTGAATAAACCCTCTAATAATAGTAATATAGACAAAAACAAGGAAATTGATCTATCCCTTCAACCCAAAGTGGGGAAAAGCAGTGATTTAAGCCTTAAAATGGTTATTTTCAGAAATATACGTAAAAATAGAGGGAAGTGACGGTTGGAAATGTTAGCTTAGGTCATGAGGGATCCCATACCAAATTTCAGCTTAAAAAAATCATTCTAGCTAAGTTAAACAGTTCCCCCACTCTTGAAATGGCTTAAAAATGCTGATTTCCCATGACCTAGAGTATGCAAAAATTACTGAAGCACATACAACATGATTTTCTGTAGGTGTTAACTGTAATAGGGTCTTAACATCAGTAAATTGGATCAATGATATGGATCAAACAATATAGAAGAGAAAAACAAAGATTTAACATGAATAAACCCTCAAAATGGAGGTGCTGCACCATGTATTAAGACTGAAGAACTTGATAGCATAATTTTCAGAGGGCTGAAGCAGTATTTAATTATATATCATATCTAGGGAAGATATTTACATAAAAATATAGATCTATTACAGATCTATATGCCAAAGAGGCTCTTCTTTACACTCCCCTTGGGGATCTCAGCAGAAGATGGATATCAATGAATAGATCTAAGATCTAAGCCACAGATCTGCAGTAATCTTCAGAAATTTCTGAAGTATATGATACAAAACAGATCAGATCTGAAATGGACATGGATTTTTTTTCCAATCCATGGATCACCACAGTGAAGGGAAGGGTCCCTTTCACCAAAGATCTTTCCTTCAAGCTGCTACACAAACCCCACTGCAACTCTGCCAGCAGAAAAGACGAAATATCTTCAAGGAAATGTGCTGATGGTGATGCATAATACTTTTGCCTTATGCCAAGATCAAAAACTGAAGCTCCAACAATGGATGCACTCTTCTAGGAGGTTAAAAGACACACTCACTGAGAAGAGGCTCCAATACAAGCTAGATCTGAACAGATCTAGTTCTCCACTTGCTGCAGCTTACAAATGAAAGAAAAACCTCACTGGATCTACATTGCAATTGGAAGTAGAAGCTTGGTCTTCAACCTGATAGTGGACAAGAAATACAAGCTCTCCCAAGAGCTCCTCAATGGGAAGAGATGGAACTCCTAAACAGGAAATCCAAATGCAATCTAGGCTAAGCAGCTAAGCAAGATGTTTGTCTAAACAAACAAAAATTTAGAAATAAAATCATGAACAACCTCCATATGTTGCCTTCCTATTCCTTTTATAAGATGATATCTTTCCAAAACCCTAAACCACCTTCATTCATTTAATCTTTTTCACATGGAGGACCTCCTTCTAGAACTGCGCTGATCATCCATGTGGTTCAATGTATCTGGAATATTTTGTGATTTGGTCCTATTGACCTAGTCAAATAGCTCAATCCTCTTTCACACACAAGTGGATTTTATCAAGACATCCTTGATTTACCTGTGTTCACATTTGGGCATGTATTTATTCTTTTATTAGGGGTTTTTGACCCTCCTTTGCATAATTATTCTTTGAAAAAAGAAAACAAAATGAAATTGAATATTCCTATTAAAAGAGGAATATTACAGTCCTCCCCTCCAAAATGTTGCTTGTCCTCAAGCAACTCACAAGGAATTTACAACATTTCCAATGGAGCTGTCTCCTCCCAAGGATACAAGTTTTCCTTTGGTGGATGAACCAAATAGTTGTCATGATGAAGTAGTGGGAGATACATGGAAATAATCATATGTTGTCCATTGGCATTCTCAAGGCATGAGAGATGGTAAATATTGGGTACTTCATCCCCCATTGGAAGCTTCAATCTCCATGCTATCAACCAAAAAAAGTGAGCCATCCTTGATAGCTCAAAGAAATAGTCTCCAATCCCCACCATATGCAATGTGTAGGGGCTCCATGGCTGGAAATGAGAGAAAATAATTCTCAATTCATGCTGTCTCTCCCTCCATTTATGATAAATATGGAGCTGATGATCCTGGGTTGCAGTAATATAGTCCTCATGAAGCCAAAAGAGACTTGGAACTTCATGATTCCCTTCATGAATTCTAGTGAGCCTCCTTGCCCAATCTTCCATGCATATAGTGAATATAGTATCTTCACCATATGTGCTCTAAAAGAAACATGGAATAAGTGTCATTTGATATATTGGATGGTGATAATAGTCTCTCCCTTGAGACCAGCGTTGTCCTTCACCTTTCTGCCTCAAATCATAGTACGATAAGTGGCCATCCCACCACCTTCTTGTTGCAAAAAACTTCTTCAAATCTTGGAAATAATAGAGGGAAATAGGTGTTGGTTGAATATGATTCCAAAAACACATGTCTTGCTGAAAATTCTCCCAAGTGAGAGACTTCTTCCAATGACACAAGCCAAAATATGGCTTCTAGCATAAGAAAACAAGTGATCTAATGCAGCAGCCACACAATGTTCTATTCTCCTCTTGAAGTACAAGTAAATATGGGAGATTTCATTCCCACTGGACACATCCAAACAATATGTCATTCCTCCTCTCATGTTCATAAAAAATATTGGAGCATTATTAACATCATGATATAAACAAACTCCCTTATGCCACTTCATGAGAAGGTTACAATTTCTCCCAACCCAAAGTACATACATGATTAAGATATCCTTCCTAAAAAAAAATACATGTACATAAATAAAAGACTTAAGTAAAGGTATGGGCATGGAATTCATCATGGGGTGTCCATACTTCCTTCTTTTCAACCAAAGCAACCATGCCTCTTTCTTATGAATTCTTTCCTTGAGATACAAGGCATGAGACAAGAAAATAAAAAACCTTGGGTGGTACCCACACTCACCCAATAGAAACCAGTGCAGGTCATCTCCTCCTTGCTTTAGATCTAGATGTGGTAAGTGGTTTACATGCCACTTACTTTTTTCCCTCATCATTCCACCAAGGCTGAAAGTGAAATGTATATTTGGTGCTTTAGGGAAGCACCCATCATGCTGCAGAACCTCCCTTAGCCCATCAAGGGAGTGGCCAAGTCTGAAAATAGTCCTGGCCCAAACCATCCCATCCAAAAGGAATGGCACCTCATCACCATTTGGCATCCAAATCAAAAAATGATGATGGTCCCATGATACCAATGGTCTATCCAAGGGATACAAAGCAGTTCTTCCAACTGCTGCTTGATAATGTCATGTGGCAAGTTGTCCTCCAACAAGGTATTAGCTGTGCATGAGTGCTCATCTACTATGTGGTAGTAAACAACAATATATATCAGCTATACATGATCAAAATAACAAGACAATGTGCCATACATTCCTTCTAAAACATCATGATGAGTATGGAGAGATTTCAGCCCATACTCTCTCAATAATAGCCACAACAACAAGGACTCTTGCTGCCTCCTTGCATTATCAAAATGCAGATCATGGAGCAATAATATAATGATGGACATGTGAGATGCCTCATCAACATAGTACAAACCAGCTCCCTCATACATCATATGGAAGTTATCCTCCCTCCAAAAACATTGCACATACATGAAATACATCTCAAGCATAAGTACATGTGAGCCCATGAGATATATCTCAATCAAAGGAAAATATATGGACATAAGATTTGACATATGATGTTCAAACTCTCTTCTTAACAGCCACAACAAACATGCCTTCTTCTTATGCATCCTATCAATGAGACTCAAGGCATGAGATAAAGAAATATAAATTTTTGGGTAGTGACCAAACTCACCCAAAAACAACCAGTGCAACCATGCTTCTTGCTGGCCTGTATCATAGATCTGCAAGGGGTTTGTCAACCTCTTGCTCTATACTGCCATCCACTCATCCCAATGTGGGTGATGGATCTCATTCTACCATGGCTTGGTATCCTCCCAAGGTAGGAAATCCTACTCCTCCAACCTTTGAAGAACTTTTCACCTCATGAAATGTTGAAGTGCACCTCTAATGCGATCTCCTGATGAGACCTCCTCCTCATGCACGATCTTCCAAATCCGGAGAGGCCTTGGATTTTCTGCAAGTGGAAGTCTCTCTTTGAGCTGTCGCATGCTCATTGAGAGAGTGTCATATAGAGAGGAGAAATATTTTCTCATCTCAAGATGTATACCCTTTGAAATATCTTCCTCCATGGCTTCCTGAATGAAACTTACATCTGAATGGTCCCATGAGGAATGGGTCCTCCTTTCTTCACTGCTGCTTTTGGACAGTGCAGTGCAACTCTGCTGCTCTTGATAGACTTTGGGAACACCTTGCATGGCTGCAAGAGTTATTTCTTTCATAGTGTTGACTTCCTCAATTGCTAGTGTTGAAGGCTTCTCCTCCAAGGATTTCATAGTGCTAGTGAAAATCTCCTCAAGAGATAATGAGGACTTCTCTCCCTCAAATCTCTGGATCACCCTTTTACTGCAAGGTCTCTTCTCTTCCTTCATCTGGATGAATTGAGGAAAAGTTAGAGTGTCCTTGAAGGCTCTAGAGTGACACTTGTACTCTTTCAAGTACCTACTTAGAATCTCATGTTCTAAGTTCTCTTCTTGCTCTTCACTCCCTCTATGAGAATATGAAGTGCCTGGTCCTTCTTCTTCTTCTTGAAACCTTCTAGAGGTCTCACTGCAGCTTTCTTCTTTCTTCTATTAAACCTCTTTGGAGAGGCTCTTAGATCTAAAAATTGATGAGAGTAATCTCATCCTCTCCATAATTCTAACATTCTCTTTGATTTATATTACTTTGGCTTGAAGCCCACAGGCTGAGCCAAAGATCTTGCTTTGATACCATTGTAATATCCCCAAATTGGGATTGCTAGCAAGGCATGCCTGAAAAACGCATTTTTCAAGAATGTATGCTACAGAAACCAAGATAAGCCCTTGGATTCCTTATATTTGGTAATATAAGACCCAATTCCAAGAGGAGATCGGAAACAAACAAACTAGGTGAGGCAAATAGGCCTCCCACACTGTATGGCTTGATAAATGTCCAATGAGGGACTGCAGCAATATAAAAACACTGTATTGGAGTAGCAGTAGGCTAATAACACATGGGATATGTGAATAAACCCTCTACTAATAGTAATATATACATCAGAAAGGAAAGTGATCTATCCCTTCAACCCAAAGTGGGGAAAAGCAGTGATTTAAGCCCTAAAATGGTTATTTTCAGAAATATACGTAAAAATAGAGGGAAGTGATAGTTGGAAATGTTATATTAGGTCATGAGGGACTCCCATACCAAATTTAATCTTAAAAAAATCATTCTAGCTAAGTTAAACAATTCTCCCACTCCTGAAATGGCTTAAAAACGCTGATTTCCCATGACCTAGAGTATGCAGAAATTACTGAAGCACAGAAAACGTGATTTTCTGAAGGTGTTAACTGTAATAGGGTCTGAAAATCAATAAATTCGATCAAGGATATGTATCAAAAAATATACAAGAGAAAAACAGAGATTTAACATGAATAAACCCTCAAAATGGAGGTGCTGCACCATGTATTAAGACTGTAGAACTTGACAGCGTAATTTTCAGAGGGCTGAAGTAGTATTTCATTATATCTAAGATCTAGGGCAGATATTTACATAAAAATATAGATCTATTACAGATCTATATGCCAAAGAGGCTCTTCTTTACACTCCCCTTGGGGATCTCAACAAAAGATGGATATCAATGAATAGATCTAAGATCTAAGCCATAGATCTGTAGTAACCTTCAGAAATTTTTGAAGCATATGATACACATAAGATCAGATATGAAATGGACATGGATCACCATAGTGAAGGGAAGGGTCCCTTTCACCAGAGATCTTTCCTTCAAGCTGCTACACAAACCCCACTACAACTCTGCCAGCAGAAAGGACGTAGTATCTTCAAGGAACTAGACTGATGGTGATGCAGAATACTTTGGCCTGATGCCAAGATCAAAAAATGAAGCTCCAACAATGGATGCACTCTTCTAGGAGGTTAAAGACACACTCACTGAGAAGAGGCTCCAATACAAGCTAGATCTGAACAGATCTAGTTCTCCACTTGCTGTAGCTTACAAAAGAAAGCAAACCCTCACTGGATCTACGTTGCAGTTGGAAGTAGAAGCTTGGTCTTCAACCTGATAGTGGACAAGAAATACAATCTCTCCCAAGAGCTCCTCAATGGGAAGAGATGGAACTCCTAAATAGGAAATCCCAATGCAATCTAGGCTAAGTAGCCAAGAAAGCTGTTTGTCTAAACAGACAACAATTCAAAAATCAAATCATGAACAAACTCCATATGTTGCTTTCCTCTTCCTTTTATAAGATGAGAGCTTGCCAAAACCATAAACCACCTTCATTCATTTAACCCTTTTCACATGGAGGACCTCCTTCTAGAACTGCACTGATCATCCATGAGGTTCAATGTATCTGGACTGTTTTGTGATTTGGTCCTATTTACCTAGTCAAATAGCTCAATCCCATTTCACACACAAGTGGATTTTATCAAGACAACCCTGATTTACATCTGTTCACATTTGGGCATGTATTTATTCTTTTATTAGGGGTTTTTGACCCTCCTTAACATAATTATTCTTTGAACAAAGAAAGCAAAATGAAATTGAATATTCTTATTAAAATAGGAATATTACAGTGTAACTGATTCTTCTCCAATATAATAAAATGGCTTAGCTTCTCTGTAAATTCTGATGTTGCCTTAATATTTATTGTTTATCTTGCTGTAAGTTCTTATATTGTGAAGTATTATTGCATTCTCCCTTTTGGGATATTACAGGTTAACCGATTCTAGAGTTCTCCATGGTCAGACACTCATAGTGAATTCAATGAATGTTTTCATTCATCAATTGATTAGATAATGCGATATTTTATTTTGTTGTAATAAGCTTGAAATATAAATTTTATCTGAGGAAGAAATTTAGATAAGTCATCCCCAATTTGCAGGACGTTTTTTTTTTCAAAAACCTGTCTTTTAAAGAAGTATCCAAACATATGAAACCACTCTTAATTTTTGGAAACTACCGATAATGAAGTCAATTAAGGGTATTCTACAAAAATACCGAAATCACGAATTTTGGAAATTTTGCTCTGTTTTCTCGAAATTGAGCCTGAAATTCATGGCCTGGAGATGCATGCGTTTTCTGTGTATGCGATTTCTTCTCCTCTTCTGAAATAGTCTTGATCAGAACAAATGTGGTATATTGATCAATTTCATTTTACTTTTCAACAGGTGCCCCAAATCCATCACCTTGACGAAATGTTATCTTTGTGATGGAAACTTCCTTAACAGTCTGTGAGGTTTTTATTGCAACATGTTCAGCAAGGGAAATTACTGTTTCAGAATTTGTTGTTAAAATACCATTAGAAAAGGGTAACATGGAATCCATCTTTCTTTTTCCCATGCTAGTAACTCCCCCTGAAACCCCATCCAACTCAAGAAGCCTATATATAAATGACTCGACCTCATTTGTGAAGGGCATCAAGCAAGTTCGTTGAAGATACAATGAGCACACATACATCCAACGAAGGAGAGCGAAACAAAAGGAGAAGAAAAACCGAGTCTTTAAACATTTTTTTAGGGCTAAATATGCGTGCGAGGAGGCTAGGGCATAAATTTTTACAACAAAGATGAAGTAAAGTCACTTTAGGAGGTCGATACAAGGTGTCAAAGGTTCATATTGCAAAGCTGATTTTGTCAAGGAAGACAAATTATCGTAAGTGAAGAAGAAGAAACTCTTAAATCGGCCCTAAATTGTTCACACATGTGGAACCACAGATTTTCGGTCGAGAATAGCAGACCTGTGATAAAATATGAGCCTTTGAAGATGCGCCAAAATTTGGAGAAGTTAGGTAAGTTTGACTTGGGTTGACTTCGTGAGAAGAAATTTCTTCAAGAAGGAGCTTTGACTTGGTCTTGGAGGAGTCTTGGTCAAGGGTCAAAGGTCAGAGGTCTTAGAATTCAAAATATGAAGTTCTATAAGAAAAAAATAATTCTTGTGGGTTTTCCTCTCAAGAGGAAAGGTTTTGGCCCTCTCTGATAGCCTATATCTTGTGTCCTTTTGTCTCATTATTCTTTATTGTTTGGTAGCTCTTTGTTGGTAACACTAAATTATAATAAAGTAAATGAACAAGAAAATCAAGTAAAAACACACCACAAACAATTATCAAAGAAGAGAAATCATGTAATTTAGCTACCTCTAGATTTCTCAACACTTTGGATAACTTGGCATGCCTTTTGAAGAGCAGAGAGGAAGTCACATACTTGGATATGATTTGGGAATTGTTTTGGTGAAGTCTTTTTGTGGTTTTTCTCTCTTGAACATGCGGCATTTCTAGGTAAAAATTCCAGGTAGGCTGCAGGCCTTGTTTTTCTTGGGATAGGAGGACGAAAGGGTTACTATTGAACATCCCAGGTAGGATGCAAGCTTGTACATGTGGACATAAGGGCTTGCTTGGGGCTGGTTTCTAGCCTAGATTGGTAGAAAGTGTGGGAAAATTTGTTTAGAGAGAAGCCACAGTTGAGAAAGAGGTCTGGACATGAAGAAGGGATGTTGTAGCAGTGTTGTTGCCACCCTAACTAGAGGTGCAGACCTACAACAAGGAATAACAACCCATGAAGGATGAAAATGTATGTGTTTTTTGATGGTTTGATGGATATAAGTTTGAATTCGACATCTTGTTGTTGGTGGAGGAAAACAAGTTGGTGTCCAAGAGTAGCCCTAGTTTAGTGGACAAGGAATTTGGAAAATTGTGAGTTAGGTGAAGTTTTGGTAGTGTAACTAGCTTCTTGATGGACTAAGGAGGCCTCTAGAGGAGGAAAATTGGGGCTCAAGGTTTGGACAACCAGAGGAGCATATTATTGGAGGCCATGTTCATCATTGAAGAAGAAACATTTGATGGTGATAGGTGGAAACCCTCTTGCCCTATGTTAGTCTTCATTGGAGTAGCGAAGGAGGACTATAGTGGGAAGAAGACCTTGAATCACTGAGGAGTATTAGTGGGCAGTTGTGAGTTGTTCACAAATTGAGTTGTGAACAACTCAACATCAGTTTGGAAGAGTTGATGCATTGATGGAAAAATGATCAACGAGAGAGAAGGTTGGATAACCGAGATTCAGTGGCTAGATGGACTTGGAGCATTGATAGCGGCAAGTGTTGCAGATTGGTTGTGAAGGACCTACATGTGTACTTGATATGACAAAGAAGCTGTGATCTCCGACTACATCAGCTAGACTGTCATATTATCTTGTATTTTGTATTCTTGTACTTGTGGATATTTGAGGGCCATTACACCTGGTATAAGAGACCTACACTGTTGTATTATTCAGTTGGCATTGGAGAAATTTTGAGGTCTAAAATGGGCCTCCTAAGAAAAATGTACAACCAAAATAAACTTTATAAGAACCAATAGGATTCGATATGATGATGTCAACCATGGCGGATGATTCACTATTTTTGGTGTAAAAAAATAAAAAGATTAAAAAATAATAAAATAATAAAACTACTTTTTCAAATTGTATTTTCAACTTATCCCCCTAAGGTTTTACTCAAATTTAGAGTGAGAGTACTTGTTGGATGAAAAATTTCATTCCCCATCCAAGGAGTACCCATGTTGCATACTTTCGATAGACCCTACTACACGAAAATGAGAAATACATGAAAAAACGTGATTGCAATCACATTTTTCATGTAGTTATCATTTTTTGTGTAGAAATGTCCATCGGAAGTATGCAACCTGGGTACTCCTTGGACGAGAAATCAAAATTTTCATCTAATGGGTGTTCTCGCTTGAAATTTGAGCAAACCCATAGGGAGATAAGTTGAAAATACAAGTTGAAAAAATAGTTTTTTCTTTTTTCCCTCTAAAATTTGATGATGTAATCTAATATTGTGTTATTATTTCCACTATTATTTTATAATTTTCTTAGGAGGCCCATTTTAGACCTCAAAATTACTCTAATGGATTAATGTAACAGATATTTGTTTATTTTACATATTTGTGTAAATTTTTTTGTATATTTTGTGCACTAGTAGATTTAGTATTGTTTATATTCCACTGTACAAAGTAACTTCATTTTGATTCTTGGTTTGGTAGCATCAGTGATTTAATATTCTATCTTAGACACCAGGATCATGGAAAAACAACACGGTATCAAAGCATGTCTGAGCTAATTTTAGGGAAAATGAATCATAATGTGCACAACGAAGTACAACTTAAGAGGGAGTTGGTCACATTGTAGGTGAAGGGATCACTACAATGTCGAAGTTGCAGGTTGGTCTCTGACATGGGGACAAGTTGGAAGGGTTTTCCAACTATATTCCATGGGAGGAAATGATCAAGTTGGTATTGCAGGTCAACAAGATCTAGGAATTCACCGAGAAAGCCATCAAGAAGCCGACTGACCGCAAGGAGTTGGAAGTGTATGAGGAATTGGATACAAAGGCGAGATTGATCATCCTAGATGGTGTGAATGAATCCCTAATATCTCATTTGTCTGGGAAGAACACTACACGTGAGATGTGGATATCTCTTCAGAATTTTTTCCATAATAAGAAAGAGAACCATGTACTAGTATTGGAGGATATGTTGAAGTCCACCAAGATGATGCAAGGTGAAGGAGTGACTTCGTATCTAACAAGGCTGTCTTAGGTTAAAGATGAGCTTGCTACCATCAGTGTGACTATTTTAGATTTTGATATAATAAGGATTATTTGAAAGGGTTTACCGAGGAATGAAAGTCTTTCATTAAGGGGATAGTTTCTAAAGAGAAGTTTCTAGACTGAAATAGGCTGTAGGACAACTTCATTCAGGAGGAGTTGCGAGACGATGATATTCATCTGAAGAAGAATGCTTCAAATGATGATGTGGCACTTGCAACACAAATGAAGGGCAAGTAGAAGGCGGCATCAAATGATGAAGTGGCATTTGCAACACAAATTAAGGGCAAGTAGAAGAAGGACTTGAGTGGTTGAATCTAATTATATGCAAACCTCTTCTTAGAATGCAAAACTTGAAAAAATATTTACACATAAAGAGATTTAATTCCTTTTAGCGGTCAATGAATTTATGATTAAGATAGATCTATAGTGGTTTTTTGTCTCCTCTGTATAGACCATGAGAAATTTTTTACTGTTTAAATTTTATTTTTGAATAATTTATTATTATGAATATTTTATAATAAAAATTGAATAAGTTACACATTCCTATTATTAAGAAGTAACTAAATTATTTTACTTTTAATTAATTTTTCTTTTCAAACATAGAAATACTTTACTAAGGTAAACATTAACACACACACACACACATATAGAGAGATCATATTAAAATATATTAGTTAATATGGATATTCAAACAATAGAAATATAAGTTTTTATTTTTTATTTTTTTAAATTACTTTCTCTCCATAAATTTATATTATTTAACATATACATCTAAATATTTTATTTATTACTCGAAGAGGGAAAGTGAAATATCAAAGAACCAAGTCAGGTAATGAGAATGCAATTATTAATGTTCTAAAACTATTTTAATTAAAACCAACCAAATATGTATAATCGTTTATGTTTGTATTATAATCGACAATGTTTTTTCATTTAAATAATTTTTTTAAGGGACACATGTCAATTTCAAGTTGAGCACAGACACACTTACACATCACCCTCATACTGGATTGTGGTGTAGAAAATACACATAGATTCAACTGATATTGTAATATGCTAAAAAAAGACTATTTGAATCTATTCTACAAATTGCGGAAACCAATTACGATCGCACAATAACATGAACAATAAAGAGAGAGAATTTCAATTGCACAACACAAATATTTATCCGGGGAAAACCTCAAATAAAAACCCCACTATATGTATATTGCATTAAGTCAAGAATATGAAACAATACAATGCTTCTCTCAAACTTGAGATCTCTCTACACAATCTCTGACTGTCTCACTCTGATCCAAGAAATTTTGGTCCAATACTTAACCAATTTCTTTCCTATGGATGCTCATCCCTGCTTGCGCAATCCCTATGGAAATTGAGCCCATATTAATGATGAAATTCCCAATAATTGATTGCAAAATAGATCTAAGGCCTTTTGCTGACCTCATGCATGAATTGTACAATTATCTAATTATACAACTGATAGTATACTTCCATTTAACTCCAATCTGAAATGGGTCTTCTTCAGAACTCACATGCAACAAATATTTATAGTGAATTATCAATTATATGATTTATCACTTCATGTGAATTAAATTAGATGTAATTCACTAGACCTATAACTAGCTCCTCCATCAGTTAGAACTAGTTAAATTGATTTTAACTCAAATAATTAAGTTAAACAATTACAAATCAAAACAAACTGCAACTGAACCCCCAAAAACTTAGAGATAACTCCACATGCCTCTAGTTTGACTCTAAACTTGAATTAACTGAGCTAACTAAGTATTTCTAACTCAGTTAACTCATACAAACTATCATGTGACGTGGAGTTACAATTTCCTTCTAATTTAATTAAGGGAAAATTAAATTAGAAGCCTCTTCTTGTTTCCAATTTCAACACTCTCTCTCAACAATAAAGAGATTGTTTGCTACCCTGATCATGCCTCTGTGGAACTCAAATTTTACTCTTGATAGTGCATTCGTCAATATTTTTTCATCTTTCTCCTCTGTAGGAATGTACTCTAATGACATAATCCTCCTTTGCACACAATATCTAAGATGGTGATACTGGATATCAATATGCTTGGAACTATCATGAAAAACTGGATTAACCAAGAGTTCGATGCAACTCTGGTTATCAAAATAAATCACTGTCGGATCCATATATTAACCAAAAAAAATAAGTATCTTCCTCATCCAGATGGCCTTACAAGCTGCTTGACTAGAAACCATGTATTATGCCTATGCTAAAATAAGCGCAACTAATATATGCTTCCTGTTGTACCAAGAAATTTCTACTGATCCAATGCTGAAGACGCCCCCCGATGTGCTCTTCCTGTCGAATGGATTCCTTGCCCATTCTGCATCTATGTAGACTCGAAGCTTCACTCCCTCTGTCCTCCTATGCCATAGCCCAAACTCTGTGGTGCCTATAAGGTATCTCAACACATGCTTTCCTACCTTCCAAAATATCTTGGTGTTGGACATTGGATAAACCAACATCGCCTGTGTGTTTCACAACATGGACTAACCACCTCTCATGGATCCTTATATCTGGAAATGTGATCGTTGACTAACATCTGCGGGTTTTGGTCTAATGAAACCTGTGATTCCCAACAAGTGGTATCAAAGCGTAGGTCATGAGTTCGGTACACATCCGACTCGCATTGAGGGGGGGGGGGGAGATTTCTAGACATTGGATAAACCAACGCTCCCCATGTGTTTCATGACATGGAATAACAAATTTTGCTGATCCTTATCTCCAGCAATGTGTTATGAAACCAACTCCAAAAATAGAAGAAAAGAGAGATCAACGCCTTAGAAATCAACCACTTCAAGGGGGAAACCTCCTTTACATTACATAAATGAAAAATTCTCGGATGATACAAATGAGAAAACCTCCTTTCTATATATAGAGGTCCATGGGGTCACAATATAATCTTAGCTGACCTAACAATAATAATGTAAGGGAACAACAATAATAATAGTGGATTTTTATGGGGCACAATAATAAAAATATGGGGGCTACAAGGGTACAACAATAACCATAAGAGGGCTACACTAACAAAAATAAGGGACTACAATAGTATTATAGGAATCTAACATGCCCCTCTCTTTTAAAAAAGTGTTGTCCTCAACGCTTGAGTAGATCTCTATGCTTCTGTATAAAATTGTCATCCTCCATGTGGAATATCTAGTGGGTAAGTTCTTCCACTTGATGAGATACTCTGAAATTGATCGAATTCGTAGCTGTCGAGTTCTAGTTTCTGTGACTGCTTCAGGTTCCAATATGGTTTTTCCTTCCTCATAAAGTTCTAGAAATATTGTTTGAACTGGAAGTTTGTCACCTATAACTTTATTTAAACACGAAACATGGAAAAATGGGTGCACTTGAGACAAAGCAGGAAGCTCAATTTTGTATCCATAGTACCAATATTTTGCAACACCTTGTAAGGACCATAGTACTTTGGAGATAATTTATTATCCTTCTTAGCCTTCTTGAGGGAAATTTGTTTGTATGGTTGTAGCCGTAAAAATACCCAGTCTCCTACATCAAAACTTCTCTTGCTATGATGTTGATCTGCCTATTGTTTCATTCGATTTTGTGCGAAATTTAGGTTATCATTTAAGAGTTTGAGAACTTGTTGTTGATCCTCGATGTGATCTTCTACTACTTGAAACTTATATTTTTCGCTTAAAGATGATGTGATGGATGGTGGATGACATCCATAAAGTGCCATAAATGGGGTCATTTTTGCTACAGTATGGAAGGAAGTGTTATACCACCATTCAGCTAGAGGTAACCACTTGACCCATTATGTTTGTTTATCAGATACAAAGCAACAAAGATATCCTTCCAAACATTTGTTCACTATCTCATTTTTCCCATGATAAGATGAGCTATGAGCTTGTTGATTACCCAAACAAGAAAATAATTCCCTCCAAAAATTTCCAGTAAAAATGGTATCTCTGTCACTTACAATGATCATTGGATTTACATGTAGCTTTTGAATTGTTTCCATAAATGCAGTAGCAACTGTACTTGCTTTAAATGGATGAGATAATTCACAAAAATATACATACTTGGTAAGTCTAACAACTACCGCCATGATGACACTCTTTCCTTCGAACTTAGGTAAACCTATGATAAAATCCATTGAAACCTCCTCCCAACGTTGACTTGGAATGGATAAAGGTTGTAGAAGACCTGAGGTCTTAATTGTATCAATTGTATTTTGCTGGAAAACCAAATATTCCGCCACAAAAATTTGAATATCAGATTTAAGGCCATCCCAAAAAATTCTTTCTTCACCTTGTGGTAATTTTTTAAGATTCCTAATTTTCCTCCTAAGGGAGAGGTGTGCAATTCCAAAATAATATTTTGTTTTAGTTGGGAATTCCTACAAAGATATAAGCGATCTTTGTACCATAAGGAATCATTTTTCCAACTAAATGTTTCATATGTACTAGGATCTTGCTGCAAATTTTGAATGAGTGTCCACACTTCTTCATCATTCTTTTCTTCATCCCTTGCTTCGGTTATCCAATCTCATTGGATAATAGAAATGGCACAAAGAAATGCTTCCACCTCTTCATTCTTTCTTGAGAGTGAATATGCAACAACATTTAGCTTCCCTTTTTTGTAGATGATTTCAAAGTCATAACCTAACATCTTTGTGACCCATTTTTGTTGCTCCTCTGAAGATAGTCTTTGTTCCAAAAAGTATTTAAGACTATCATGATCAGTTTTTACCTTGAAGTGTCTTCCCATTAGGTAAGGTCACCATTTCTTTAGTGCATGTAGTATTGCCAACATTTCCTTCTCATAAATAGCTTTTTGTAAATACTTTCCTTTTATTGGATGGCTTTCAAAAGAAATGCGTCTTCCTTCTTTCATTAAAAATACACCAATTCAATTTCCTGAGGTATCACATTCCACAATAAAGGTTTTTGTGAAGCCTGACATAGCTAAGACTGGTGGTAGGCGCATTGACTCTTTAAAATGTTCAAAGGCCTTAGTTTATTCAGGAGTCCATGAAAATTCATCTTTATTAAATAATGTTTTTAGGGGTGCTTCTATTCTCCCACAATTCTTAACAAACTTGCGATAATACCCTGTTAACCCATGAAATCCTCGCAACTTCTTTATGGTTGTGGGGACTTTCCATTCATTAATGGCTTTAATTTTGTTAGGGTCTACCTTAAAACCCTCTTGAGATACAATATGACCCATATATTCCACCTCTTGTACTCCAAAGAAACATTTGAAGGTTTTTTCATATACTTGTTTCTTCTCCAATACTTTGAGCACCCTGTCAACATGTTGAACATGATCCTTCCAAGACCTGCTGTAGATTAGTATATCATAAAAATATACTAACACACATTTTCTAAGGAAGGGTTTGAAAATGGAATTCATCAACCCTTGAAATGTATAAGGCATGATCGAAAATTCATAATGACCCTCATGAGTTTGAAATGTTGTTTTCGGGATATCTTCATTCTTCATTTTAATTTGATGATATCTTGAACGAAGGTCCAACTTGGTAAAATAAATTGCTCCATGTAGTTCATCCAATAATTCATCAATCACATGAATGGGAAATATATCTTTAATATATCATGATCACGAATAGGTGGGAGTCCTTTGGGAGTTTCAAACACCTTGGAATGATTTTCCAAGACTTTTTGGAGATGTGGAGAAATAGATGATTTTGATGTTGGAAATTATAGTGAGCATAATTATGCAATTACACCTCTTTGTTCTTTCTTCAGAAGATTTGTGATGACATTAAAGATTATTATCTTCCTTGGCTTCCCTGCGATACCTCGTAATTCAACTTCCTTTCCTTCCGAAAAAAAATTCAAGAAAAGTTCTTGAAAATTAAAAGTTACCATTCCCAAAGATTGTAACCATTGTACTCCTAGTACAACACCAACACCTCCCATTGGAATGGAAAGCATTGGCATATTTAATACATATTCCCCCATGGTTAGCTTGATATTATGGCATTTTACAGAGAAATTTATAGTTCCTCCATTTTCAACCATTGCTTGACACTCTGGTGCTGGGTATAGGAAGAAATTCAATTCCTTGGCTACCTTACAATGAATAAAATTATGGGTACTACCCAAATTAATAAAAAATATTACCTTTTTCTTCTTCAACTGTAATCCCCACACTTCCCAGTTCATCCCTACATTGGATAAACTTCGTGAGATATTTTGGAATATTGTCGCCCTTCTCCATTTTTATTTTTCTGAGCTTATCTTTCAGTGCCAACTTCCTATGGTTGCTGCTTCTTTGGAACATATATTTCAAAGCCTTCCACATTTCAAATGGAGTGGCTTTCTCGTGAAGGCTTGACACAATATGGTCTTTCACACCTTCCAAAGGAATTCTTCTTGTCTTTGCTACCTTCTTTTTCCATGCGTGAAGTCTTGCAGCATCGCTAGAAGCAGGCTTAGGAACATCGCTATCGATGAACTCCTTCAGTCCATTATCTTCAAGCACCGCCTCCATCCTATCCTTCCAGGCTATGTAATTCGAGCTACCCTCAAGGGCATACTCCAATCACAACCCATTGAAAGACATTTCAATGAATACTCAACTGTCGCACCAAGAAATTTCTGCAGCAAATTCGAATTGTCCACTAGCACAAAACTCAACACTTATTCATAATTGCAATCTCCAGTGATCAATACTACTCTGATACCATGTAGAAATTTATTAATATTGATGTATTACCGGATCCTTCTGATCTCACAATATTTATCTTCTTGCAAAATACAAAATCCTTCCACTATTAAACTTGCGGAAATTTAAAACTCAATTGCAAACACATGTGAATAAATTCAATCGCACATAACACAATTTTTTAACGGGAAAGCTTAAAGCTAAAAACCCCAACTATCATATATTATGTATATCAATGGAATCATGTAATAATCTCATACAAAGCTTAGAACATCAAGCTCTCAGTACAATGTAGATTCATTACACATTGTCATGTAGAAATTTTACATCTCCATGCACCAATTTCTTGCCTCCTGACAGACTGCCTCCACTGCGCAATCCCTGCTGAAGAAGACCCCAGAATGAATTCGAATTAGCCTTGCCTTGACTGCGCAATCCTCATTGGAAACTCCAATGTGTGTCAGATGCATTGAATGCATCACTATAGTCACAACGGATAGTCCATCATACTCTTTCACTTGTCTCTCCACTGGGTCTCCACTGGAACTGACATGCACTGTAGTTAACTGTTGTTTCTGTTTAGTTGTTAGTGAGTTATTAATTTTTCATTAATTAACTAATTAATTCACTTAACTCTCGCTAGTGTATCTTTCAGTTAAACTAGATACAACTAGCTCAACTGAGTTTAACTCCATTAACTGAGTCAAACTAAATAACAACTCCACAAACTACTCTTCCAACTCTGCCATAAATTTTCCACTTCATTTCTAATTGAGTCCTCCATGCATGAGCCACCAATAAACCCTAGGAATTGCGTAATTCCTTCAGCCCACTGATTTTCCAAATATTTATACTGAAATAAAGTGCTCCAAGAGAATAAGTTGATTTTTATTGTCGGATTATTATTAAGAGCTGATAATAATCGACATGCACCTATTTTTAGATCGACGATCTATAAATAGACTTCACCCAATATTATAAAAATATAATTTTGTATATTTTCCACATTTGACCAACCATCTACAAATAACATCCTGCAACTTATAGAATATGCTCACCATGTCTAAAAATAGACATACACCTAAAAATAGCCTATGGGCCCCATTTAGTGAAGGTGCTTACTTTTCACTAATCTCATCATCTTGTTGAATCTCAATAGATTCATGATGAGATTACAATGAGAATTAATGCCATATATTGAAAATTTTAGGTGATCAAACTTCCTATACACTGCTTCAAGATAGACTTAATTTGCTAGGCTAAATTTCATTGTCTAATTTACCTATATATCAATTCATTGTCTAGTTTACCTAGTTTATCATTGTCAAAACCGTCAATGCATGATAGTGAAAAAGGTTTCTTCCATATATACTTTGTTAAAAACCAACAATTACTTACGTGCCAAAGTCTTGTTAATATACAGTACTAGAATCATAGTCAATACACTTACCTCATGTATGTATGATATATCAAGAATCATGTGAAATTAATTTGCAAGATTACATGTCACTATCATATTACATTCACCTTTATCTCACAATCAAGTTATATATCAAGTATTGTTCGGTAAAGTCATCAAGTTTCAGTTATGAGGATTAATTAGGTCTTAATACTAATACCAGATCCAACACAAGAGTAAGGTATGAAATTTTCACAACCCTGATGTTGTGTTCCAAGTTTGAGGAGACCTAAAAGAACTCCCAACTCAAACCCAAAATTTCTAAATCCAAACTCCAAAAAAAAGGTGTTCCCTATATACAAAACAACCTTCGGTCTGAACCAAACTAGATTACCAATGAGAAATGACCTTTACACTCATCCAAAAATGGTGAAAGTTTTGTAGTGGAAGCCGAGGTATAGAAGAAAAGAATGAGGTAATAGGAATGTTGAATGTTATAAGTGAGGGTCCGTGCCTTCACTCAAACTATTTCCATCAAATAAATAAGATGCTCTATTAAAAACATGCACTAGAATTCCTCAAAAAAAATTCTAAAATCCTTACCTCAAGGCCAAAGTTCAGAACTATAGAAAGAGGCAAAAAAAAAAAATTAGAGACTCCACATGTCTTAGCTTAAGATAATTTTCCTATCAATACCTTATACATTCGCTTGTTATGAAACCAACCCACAAAATAGAAGAAAAGAGAGATCAGCGACTTAGAAGTCAGCCATGTCAAGGGGGAAACCTCCTTTACATTACATAAATGAACAACTTTTGGATGACACAAATGACAAAACCTCCTCTTTATATATAGGAGTCCATGGAGTTACAATAGAATCCTAGACGACCCAACAATAATAATTTAAGGGCACAACAATAACAATAGTGGGATATTATGGGCACAATAATAACAATATGGGGGCTACAGGGGTACAACAATAACAATAAGGGGGATACACTAACAAAAATAAGGGAATACACTAGTAATATAGGGCCCTAACATGCCCCTCTCCTTCAAAAAATTGTTGTCCTCAATGCTTGAGTAGTTATGGATGATTCTGTATAAAATTATCATCCTCCCATGTGGAATCTTCAATGGGTAAGTTCTTCCACTTGATGAGATACTCTGAAATTGATAGATTTCATATCTTTCGAGTTATTGTTTCCGTGACTGCTTCAGGTTCCAATATGATTTTTCCTTCATCGTCAAGTTCTTGCAATATTGTTTGAACCAGAAGTTTTTCACCTACAACCTTCTTTAAGCATCATACATGGAAAACTGGGTGCACTCGGGAAGATGCAGGAAGCTCCAATTTGTATGCCATAGTACCAATATTTTACAACACCTTGTAAGGACCATAGTACTATAGAGGTAATTTATTATCCTTCTTAACTTGCTTGAGGGAAATTTGTGTGTATGGTTGTAGCCGTAAAAATACCCAGTCGCCTACATCAAAACTTCTCTCGCTGTGATGTTGATATGCATGTTGTGTCAGTCTATTTGTGCCAAATTTAGGTTATCCTTTAAGAGTTAGAGAACTTGTTGTTGATGCTCAATGTGACCTTCCACTAGTTGAACCTTATAATTTTCTCTTAAAGATGACGTGATGTATGGTGGATGATATCCACTGATACCATATAGATATTATACAACAAGCATGTATATCATGGATTCAATCCGATCTAACAATGTACTAAAGTTACATACCGAATCAATTCTACAAATCAATTGCGGAATTAAAAAAAACACAATCGCCAGTCACATGAATCAAAGAAGAATCAATCAAGCCACAACATAGATAATTTCCCGGGGAAAGATTACTTCTCAAAACCCCACTATTTTCTATTGTATATTCAGCATGGAATCATGAAACAATTACATGCAACTATTCTCACAAGAGCCCTCCTATACTCAGCTAATTGTCTCACACTATCTCAGATAAAACTGACCAATACTTAGCCAATTTACTGCCTCGAGACAGCCTGCCTTTCTTGTGCAATCTCTGATGAATGAAATCCTTAAAGAATAGGAATTTTGGCCTTCCTTGACTACGCAAGTATCATGAGCACTCCAATGGGTGTTTGGTTGCATGGGTGCAACCCAATAATCCTACAACTGATAGTCAACTTCCCTTTCACCTAGATCTCAGTTGGGTCTCCACTGGATCTGACATGCATGCAACTAATAATAGTAAATCCTCAGTTGCATGTGAGATCACTGATTGTGAATTAATCAATATTTAATTCACTTGATCTCTCACTAGTGTATCTAATAATTACAACTAGCACAACTGAGTTTAACTCACTTAACTGATTACAACCTACATTAACTAATGCACCACTACACTTCGAACTTTGTTACAACTAGAATTACTCTGCATTCCTCACCAACTACCTCTAACTCGAAATTCATGAGCTAACTGAGTTTTATCACACTCAATTAACTATTACAAGTTATTTTGAGACTAGCTTGCATTTTATTGTCCATCTTAATTAAGGGATAACTAAAATAGACATGCACCAAATTTAGCCTTGTGGGCCCCACCCTAGTGTAGTTCCTGAATGCACTAGGCATGGGTGCTGAAATTTTCTTGTTGAATTTCAAAAAACAATAGCATACACTACCTCACATGAAGTAGCATCCTCCTTCCTCCAGTTTTCTGCAAGATGAGTCTCCATGGGTTTGTTGCCCTCCATTTGGAACTTCCTTAGAATCTCCTTGACATACTTGCCCTCAAATACAAATACATTCCCATCTCTTTGCCATATTTCCAAACCAAGGAAATAATGAAAGAGCCCCATGTCCTTCATCTCAAATTTTCTTGCAAGCTCCTTTTTGCAAGAAAGTAAGAGCTTCTCACCTCCTGTCAATATCAGATCATATACATAAAGTACAATGATCAAAAGCTTACCATCAACCACAATATGATATAGGTTTGCATTCACTTCACTCTTTGTGAAGCCCAACCTGGTGAAATAGCTGTCGATCTTGGTGTACCAAGCATGAGGTTCTTGCTTCAGCCCATACAATGATCTCTTGAGTCTGCAAACATGTAACTCCATGTTTAAGGTCTCAAAACCTTCTGGCTACTCAATGTACATTTCTTCCTCAATAACTCCATTGAGAAAATTTGTCTTTACATCCATCTGTATGTATCTGCCATCCCATATGCGCTGAGAGTGCAAGGATGGATCTAATCGATGAGTACCTTGCAACTGGTGCAAAAGTCTCCTCATAGTCAATCCCCTATACATGTGAGAGCCTTATGGCCACAAATCTAGCCTTGTGTTTCTCCACACTCCCATTTGCTGCTTGCTTCACCTTATTGATCCATCTAGATCCAATCACTGACTTCCCCACTGGTCTTGGGACCACTTCTCGTGCATTGTTTCCGATAATGGAGTCATACTCCTCAAAAATGGCATCAATCCATACCGGCTATTACACTGCTTCCTCAAAAGAGAATGGTTATGTCACAATACATTCGCTCATAATATCCATGTATCTAATATACCTATCTGTGGACCTTCTTTGCATCTGCTATGATGTAGGTGCACCTACATTCTCTGTCACATCTAGCATCAATTTTTCAGCCTCTCTTGTGCACTTCCTACAATTTTTGTTGGATGGCTCTTGTAATGTTCCAAATTGGGAACTGCTCATGAATCTGGCATATCATATTCCCTTTTTCAAAAACATTAACAATCAACAATTGAACTATTCCAGAGATTGACTGTAGGGGCATTTACCGGGTATGTCACCTTTAGAATAAAGGATGAGACCCAGAGGCTAGATGGCCCACTAGCAGACTCTATCTATAGAACTATGTCAAGAGCTAACATTTCCGAGAGGGGATGCTCAACAAGCCAAGCCTGAAAAATGAATTTTTCAGAGATGGGTGCTTCAGAAACTAGTATCAACTCTAGGATCCCTTAGATCTGATAATATAAAACCCAATTCCAAGAGGAGATCATAAAAAAATCTGACTAGGTGGGTTAAACAGTTCTCCCACACCTAGCTTGCCTTAAAAACTGCCCAAATGAGGGACTACAACAATCTGGAAATTGTATAACAGTATTACACTGATGAATAAGCTTCAAAATAGAAAAAATAGTGTTATGTACATCATTTTTCACCCTTCAGATTCATGATTGTCTCATATACTGGGCACCCATTCCCATAGACTTGAACAAAATTCAGAAAAACAAGCAGCAAAATCCCACGGGTATGTCCGATTCTTCTTCATGGTATACACGAGTCCATACACACTTTTCCACGTATGCCATTAAAATAATTTAAAAATATATAAAAATTCCCTATTTTCAGGCTGGGTTGATGGTTACTCCAGCATTTCAACCACCCCAGCACGTGGCCAACTATTTCCAATTGATTGAAACTACTTTGAGGGAGTATAAAAGCCCCTCATGTGTATGGCGTAAGGGAGAGAGAAATTTATAGACATTATACTCTGTTGGAATCCCAATTCAAGTCTGATTTCCCGTGCCTCCTGCACTTTCCCAGATTTTTACAGGAAACCCTTGTTTCCTGGAGATGTTCATCCGTTTATATGTCATCTCGTGTGCACAAGTCTTGAAAGTATCATAGCGAGGCAAGGGCGGGACGGATCCGGATGACGGTCTATTCGAAGATAGTGGAAGGATTCAAGTGATCTCTCCACTCTTTATTACTGTACATGTTGTTCATAATGAAGAAGAACCATCTTGTTCCTGAATTCACGTGTTAATATCTGCTTGCATATGTGAAAAGATTATTATAGTTTATATAATAATAAAGTTTACATGGTGATTTACCTATTATTTAGATAAATATATGTTGTACAACTAGATTCTCCGTACTGCTTTCCTTTGGTTTTCGTAAGTAGATCAGGAAGAAGGGTTGTCAGGGTTTGGACCTCAAGGATCTACATCAAACGTAGGATTACGGGTGAGTTCTAATATCGATGTTATCTAGTTTTTAGCATCCAAGTGTGGTTGTGTGACTCCTTCTTGAATAGCATGCCCTGATCTGTGGAGGTTTTGACCCAACAAACCTCTAAAAACAAAACAAATAGACATAAGTACATGTCTAACTATAGAAATAATTTATACAACGTTTTATGAACCAAGGGTTGGGGAAAAGTGAGGATTTAGGCCCTAAAACGAGTATAATCAGAGATATGTGTACAAATAATGTGGGAAAGTGATTGTATCTGATAGATAGGGTTATTAGGGACTCCCATGTCTAATTTCAGAAAAAAAAATAAAAATAAAAATAAAAAATAAAAAATAAATAAATAAATAAATAAAATAAAAATAAAATAAAAATAAAAAATAAAAAATAAAAAATAAAAAATTTAAGATTTTCTATAAATAATTCCTCCTTCCAACTAATACAAAAAACACCCAATCCCCATGAGAGAAAAGAGTGAGAGAGGAGAGAGAGAGAGAGAGAGACTTTGAAGATGCAGTAATTTATCAAGCTCAGAAGCATGATTTTCTAAAGAAGGGCTTATGATAAAAATACCAATCAACAGGTTCAGCTTATGAAAAATAAATAAGAAAAACAGAGATTTACATGAAATAATCCTCAAGATTGAGGTGCTGCAACATAGGAGATGAACCAGAAAACTCTTCAGCGTGATTGATAGGAGGTTGAAGTTTATTTTTATTAAGTTACATATCTGCAACTAATATTTACATGAAAACATAGATCTATAACAGATTATAATGCCCAAAGGGCTCTTTATTTCACTCCCCTTGGGGATTTCAGCAATACATGAAAATGCCGGAGCAGATCTGAGTTTTACTGTAGCAGATCTGCATAATGATTCAGAATTTATGAAGCAAAAACTTCAGTGAATGAATCATATCAGAAATGGTCTTGGATTGGTTGGCCAATTCAAGGATCACCCTTGATGTAAGGAGGCTTCCTTCACATCAAAGATCTAGCTCCAAAATGATGCCAAAAACCCTGCGACGCTGCTCCTTCAGCAATAACGCAGATCTGGGGAAGGAACTGCGCAGTATACCATGAGGAACACATTGGCCTAATGCCAAAGTTTGAAATGAAGCTGAAATCATTCAATACAGCTCTCCAATGGATTAGAAACCCTCCTCCACTAAAAATAAGTATTGAAATGCTCTAGATTTGAAAAGATCTAAATCCCACTTGCTGCAACTTACAAAGGAAATCAAACCCTAAACAGGATCTGCATTGCAGTTGGAAGTAGAAGCTTGGCCAAATGTCGGATAGTGGATCAATACAACACATCCTCCTCCAAAGAGCTACTCCATGGAAGGAGATAGGATTCCTAAACAGGAAACCCTCTTCCCTTTGGCTAACCAGCCAAGAAAAATCGAGTTGCTCAAGCAACCACAAATCATCAACAACCCATCCTTGAGTTCTCTCCCTCCTTTTTATAAAATGAGGAAGTGCAAAACCCTAAACCACTTCACTTGAAATAGCCACTTTCACATTTAGAAGCTCCTTCTAGAACTGCACAGATCACTTACGAGGTTCAATGCACCTGGACTGTCTTGTGATTTGGTCCTATTGACCGAGTCAAATAGCTCAGCCCTGTTCATACACAAGTGGTTTTTATGCAACCAGCTCATATTTAATCTTGTTCACATTGAGCATGTATTTATTTTTAGATCTAAGGAGTGTTTCATGTCCTCCATTAGTCTATTATTCATAAACATGAAAAATAAAACAAAATTCTAATGTTCCAATTAGCTTAGCTAATTTAGGAACATTACAGTCCTCCCCTCCCAAATGTTGCTTGTCCTCAAGCAACTGGAAGGATAGAACTGAAAGATGTCTCCTCCTCCTACTGTAGCATCCCCATATGATGAACTCCTCCAAATAATGAGATTTTGTATCAACAATGAATCTCCATATTGCCCCTTCCAAGCATGCAAGTTAGATGAATAGCTATTAACATGAAACAATCAAATACTCAAGAAGGCAATAAGGTGCTGCCTAGAGGCTCCCTTGAGGCATGGAATCTGAAGTGTATTGGGAAATAACATCCCCCATGTCAGTTCTCCATCCTCAAGCAATCATCCACCAAAAATGATTCACCTCATGACATGACAACTCTATGAAAATGTTCCTCCACCTTGAGCTCCTGCAAAATAGGTGGGTTGAAAATCTGCACATGGTAGACAAGATGGCCTACCCCACGCTGTTCTCCTCTCCACTTGGGATAAATGTAGAGTCAAATGCATCATGGGTTGTAAGGATATTTCCCTCAAGTGGCATCATGGAGATTATATCTGCAAAGATCCTTCCTCCAACGCTGCAAAACTAGATGGCCCAAGACACTCCATATGTGAGGGATATGAGATAGTCATCACATGGCATTCCATCACATACATGGCCCATCTCCAAGAGAAACAATTTTTTGGCTATGGTGGCCACAACTTCTCCCATGTTCCCATTAGAAAACGTGCTGCAGAAAATGAGGGGATCTCCTTCCCCAAAGGACACACTCATCTCATGTGTCTCCTCCTCAATCATGCTCTCAATGGACATAATGACAATATCAGCAAAAAGAACACATGATCATCTTCATAGTGAGGGAAATACTGAAGGTTCCATGTGATGCAAGAGATTACCAACAGTCCCCCAAATCCTCACAGTGCAGTCTTCTCAACTGCTGCTTAAGAAGAGTATATGGAAAATTGCCTCCTGTGACATGGTTAATCATATGAATAAAGAATCCACATGTAAGGAAAACATCTTTGCCCAAGGCCACATAATAGATGGTTGTCTCCATCATGCAATTTAGCCCAATGAAATTCATGGAGCTCAATAAATAGCTTGCCCTCTTGTGGAGCAATGCACTGCCAAGAGATGGTCAGAGAATTCAAGAAAAATCTCTCACCATATGTTGGAAGCAAGAAGATACATGGACTCGTGAATGAATCCTCAATAATAGTTTGGCACACTCCCATGAAGGGGGATAAACCAAGTGCTGCATGAAAGTCCTTCTCCTCCTGCTTGGAAACCCAAGTCAAGAAAATCACACCACAACAATAGATTTCTCCATCTACAACTTCATCTTCTTCACCTCCTCTTTGCTCACCAAGTGCATCGAATGAGAAGTGATCCTGGGAATACTCCATCAATAAATCCTAGCTCTAAAGTGACAACGTTGTTGGCCTATTCAAGTAAGCTCCCATCAACTCATAGCTCCAATCTTTGACATGCAGAATGTAAAAGGCATCTCCCATAATGCTGCTACATATGAGAAGTCCTTCTCATGAAGAAAGTCCTTCTTGAACATCTAAGGTCAAGGAGTAACCCCTTTTCACTATGATAGTGCCATCTTCTACTCCTGCAACATCATGAAAACTGTGAGAGAAAATCTGCCCTTGCTCTCTCAAGAACATCCCAAGCAACAAAATCCTTTGCTGCTTTCTCATACTTCCATCATCCCATCCATGTAGTGACAACATGGTGCTTGACATGAAAAATGTTATGCCAACACAATGTGCCCATACTCTTTGTTGCTCCATGATGCAAGTATCCTGTCACATACCCTTAGAAAGAGTGTGATGATCAAACTCTTCCAAGAGCAGCCAGTGCAGCCAAGCCTCCTGCTGCATGGTATCAAAAATCTACAAGTGGCTTTCTAGCCTCTTGCTCTCCATCCTCCATCTTGGTACACCTCCCATGAGGGATACCATCATCCCAAATCAGATTCCTGCACTCCATGGGATCTTGAAATGCAAGCTTCTCTTCATCACCACCTTTGTACAACACAATGCAGCTCTGTTGCTCTAAATCAGCAGCATGCAAAGATGTAGATCTCCTCATATAATGTGTTGAAATGAGCATAAATGAATCTTTAATCATACCTTGGTGAATAGAAGCAAAACTTCTTCTGCAGCTGTGTGGCATTCCTTCATTTCTGAATAGGAAGGCTGCTCCTCCAAGGTTGTGACAGCACTAGTACAAGTCTCCACCATTTCAATCTCCTTGAGATCTTCTTCAATGCCCTTCATGATCTGAAAAGGGAGCAGGGAGATCTTCTCACCCATCATTCTTTCAAGTGGTGGAGCAATGCTTTGGTTTTTCTTTGTATAACTCTCCTTCTTTGTGAGGATAGGAAGTGCATGGATCTTCCTCTCCTTCTTGAAACCTTCTGTAGGTCTCACTGCAACTTTCTGCTTCTTGAAACCCTCTAGGAGTTTCATTTTCTTCCTCCTTCTTTCTTCTATCTAACCTCTTTGAAGAGGCTCTTCCTGGATCTAAAATATGATGAGGTAAAACTCATCTCCTTTAGCTTTCTGCTCTCTGGTTTTCTTCTTGCTTCTTTTGATAGCTTTATCTCACAGGCTGAGCTAGAGATCATGCTCTGATACCACTGTAATGTTCCAAATTGGGAACTGCTCATGAATCCGGCAAATCATATCCCCTTTTTCAAAAACATTAACAATCAACAACTGAACTATTGCAGAGATTGACTGTAGGGGCATTTACCGGGTATATCACCTTTATAATAAAGGATGAGACCCAGAGGCTAGCTGGCCCACTAGCAGACTCTATCTATAGAACTATGTCAAGAGCTAACATTTTTGAGAGGGGATGCTCAGCAAGCCAAGCCTGAAAAATGAATTTTTCAGAGATGGGTGCTTCGGCAACTAGTATCAACTCTTGAATCCTTTAGATCTAATAATATAAAACCAAATTCCAAGAGGATATTAGAAACAAATCTGACTATGTGGGTTAAACAACTCTCCCACACCTAGCTTGCCTTAAAAACTGCCCAAATGAGGGACTGCAACAATTTGGAAACTTTATAACAGTATTACACTGATTAATAAGCTTTAAAACATGTGCAATAGACATAAATACATGTCTTGAACTACAAAAATAATTTATATAGCGTTTTATGAACCAAGGGATGGGGAAAAGTGAGGATTTAGGCCCTAAAACGAGTATAATCAGAGTTCTGCATGAAAATAAGGTGGGAAAGTGGTTTTATCTGATGGCTAGGGTTATGAGGGATTCCCATGTCAAATTTCAGGAAAAAAAAAAAGATTTTCTATGTTAAACAGTTCCTCCTTCCCAACTAGTCAAGAAAAACACCCAATCCCCATGACTTTGAAGATGTAGAATTTACTGAAGCTCAGGCAGCATGATTTTCTGAATATATTAGTTTTAATATGATATAAACATTAGAAAATCAGCTTGGGTTCATAGCTTATGCAAAATAAGTAAGAAAAACAGAGATTTACATGAAATAATCCTCAAGATTGAGGTGCTGCAACATAGGAGATGAACTAGAAAACTCTTCAGCGTGATTGACAGGAGGCTGAAGTTTATTTTTATTAAGTTACAGATCTGCAACTGATATTTACATGAAAACAAAGATCTATAACAGATTATAATGCCCAAAGGGCTCTTTATTTCACTCCCCTTGGGGATTTTAGCAATACATGAAAATGCCGGAGTAGATCTGAGTTTTACTGTAGTAGATTTGCAAATTGATTCAGAATTTCTGAAGCAAAAACTTCAGTGAATGAATCAGATCAGAAATAGACTTGGATTGGTTGGCCAATCCAAGGATCACCCTTGATGCAAGGAGGCTTCCTTCACATAAGAGATCTAGCTCCAAAATTATGCCAAAAACCCTGCAACATTGCTCCTTCAGTAGTAATGCAGATCCGGGGAAGGAACTGTGCAGTATACCATGAAGAACATATTGGCCTGATGCCAAGATCTGAAATGAAGCTCAAATCATTCAATACAACTCTCCAATGGATTAGAAACCCTCCTCCACTGAAAAGAAGTATTGAAATGCTTTAGATCTGAAAAGATCTAAATCCCACTTGCTGCAACTTACAAAGGCAATCAAACCCTAAACAGGATCTGCATTGCAGTTGGAAGCAGAAGCTTGGCCAAATGCCAGATAGTGGATCAATGTAGCACATCCTCCTCCAAAGAGCTACTCCATGGAAGGAGAGAGGATTCCTAAACAGGAAACCCTCTTCCCTTTGGCTAACCAGCCAAGAAAACTCGAGTTGCTCAAGCAACCACAAATCATCAACAACCTGTCCTTGAGTTCTCTCCCTCCTTTTTATAAAATGAGGAAGTGCAAAAGCCTAAACCACTTCACTTGAATTAGCCCCTTTCACATTTAGAAGCTCCTTCTATAACTGCACAGATCACTTAGGAGGTTCAATGCACCTAGACTGTCTTGTGATTTGGTCCTGTTGACCCAGTCAAATAGCTCAACCCTATTCATACACAAGTGGTTTTTATGCAACCAGCTCATATTTAATCCTGTTCACATTGAGCATGTATTTATTTTTAGATCTAAGGAGTGTTGCATGTCCTCCATTAGTCTATTATTCATAAACATGAAAAATAAAACAAAATTCTAATGTTCCAATTAGCTTAGCTAATTTAGGAACATTACAGCTCTGCATGAGTAGTTTCTTCCACTCTTTGTTCCTCTGCTTGTGGCTGCTCAACATCTCGAGGTTCATCCTTTCGAACTAAGAGTTCCTCCACTGCATGCAAGTCAAGCTCCTCTCAAGGGATAATCACATGGCCTTCTCAAATTTCACCTTCACCTTCTTCCCTGGATATTTCTCTACCAGTGCTTTGAACTCACAAAACTTGGAGAGTATTTGATCTTTCTTCTGCATGAATAAAATCCAACACTTTAAAGAGAAATCACTAACAAAAAGCACATAATACCTGTTCTTTGTTGTGGAAGCTGTTGATAATGGTCCACACACGTATCAGTGGAATCTCTCAAGGATTGTCGCTGCTCAGCTCTCCTTCTCATGAAAGGTGGCCTTTGCATACTTCCCCATAGTACAACCTTTTCATGTGTCTCTCTGCGCAAATGTACCCTTTGGAAGCCCTTTAGAAATATACTGCATGATCCTCAAAGCACTGTGGTGTAGATGACCCAACCTATTATGCCATAACTCACTGGTATCCCAACTCACCACCTCATCTCCTTTAATTCAATGCTACACAACCATCTACATTAATTTTGTAGAGGTTTTTCACATGAACCCTAATCTTCTTTAAAACAAAATTGTGTGCAACAAGTATTTTATGCCACAATTTATGAACAATCAAACAGTTTAATCTTGGCTAGTTCATCTTTCAATTTCATGTTTTAGAGATAGAGAATAAAATCTGACCAAACTGTTTAATCTTGGCAGATAAGTAGATATGCAGAGTAAATAAAAGGATCTCAACAGTTTAATCTGAGCCCTTGGATGTAATAAGGATAGAATTAGATAGTTTTTCATATGTAACAGAAAAGAAAAGTGTGATCAGGGTTTTCCAGTCTAAATGCACCCTAATAAAGAAGAAAAATGGTAGGGTAAAGTAGATAGGGTAGGTAGATGATGTTGCTGAATTACATGTGATGGATAATGGTTCTAAATGTGGTAAATATTTACTTTCATCACAAGTGCTAAGGCAGATAATACACTGTAAGAAGTTCAAGCAGGGCAAAGTCAAAATTTTTAACTTCCCCTCTTATTTTTTCCCTAAAGATTTCACTAATTTCCCTTAAGTACTAAGGTATTTGAAGATTAGAGGGGCTCAAGGCATTTCCTTGACTTTTGGAGGGACCGGACCCTCGGCCCAATAATTGGAAAAACCTAAGTACTTGAAATCATCCATCATAACATTCATTCACCTCCCAACAATCTTTTCCTAAGTAAAATCCCATTTTTCTTAGGAAAATCATGCAATATTTCATAAAAAACCCTCAAGATCACTTTTTATTCTAAGTCTAAGTGATGAAGTTGTTATAATGCAATTTGCTTGTAAATCTTCACTTTCTTAGTTATATTAATGAATTTTGAGTTTACATTGTCCCCTTGTCATATTAACTCTAATTTATATATTAACTCCCTATAAAAATCACCTTTTCCTATTATAAATAAATCCTTCTATATCAAATACCCAAAAAAACCCATTTATTATAATTTTAGCCAAAGTATTTATTCTCCACATGTTTTAAATAAAATACCCCCATTATACTCCCTTTGGCTAAAAAATATCATTATATTATCCCCGCCCCCTATGGTAATTAGATTAGTCTGATTTAATTATCATATAATAAGAATACATTGAAAAATCATTAAAACATGTTTTATTACGTGTTTTTACCAAAAATAATCCTTCCCCCGCATAATTTTAACTCCCGACTCCCTTTACCCAAGATTAAACCCTTAACTGTTAATCTTGGTTAAACCCCGGTTCAAAACCATTCCCGATCACTTTCCCGCATATTAAAAAGGAATTAATTAATCCCCACGATCAATTTACAGCCTAACCCCGCCAATCGAATTCCCCCCGATGAGATTAATTAAGGTTTAATTACGTCGGGCCTGCGCCATTAAAACCCTGTCATCTCCCTGTCCCGTCAACCGTTCGATCAACCCGTTCAAGATCAACGGTTGTTGACAATATCGCTGGCCATCCTAATTCGAACGATAACGCGTGATGAGCCGGCGGTTTTCTGAACAGTGCCATGCCACGTGTCAATTGTTGTATGGAATCGCTGCCCCTCCGCCCAAAACCACCCTTCCCTAAAAGCGGTGCGATGAAAACCATTTACCGCCTTCCGCCTGTGACTCATCCTCCGTACCTGCTGACGTCATTCCAATAAAATAATAAAAAATCTGTCACCCTTTGGACTTTGTGAATAAAAAAATTTTGCCCGCACCATTTTCATTATTCTGTGAACGAGCCCAGTCCCATGCAGAGAATTTAAAAACCAACTGTCAAGTGCCATCAACTGTATTTTGCTGAAGTCGATTACAGACCAGTGATCCAGCGTTCACCCGCCATAGCTTGTACCTGTTTAGACATTGTTTATTTCCAAAAACAGGTATTTACCTAATTCCCATTTAAAACTCTGTGAAATCCTAGCTTTTGCTTTAAATTCCACACGAAAAGACAGAAACAGAGTTCAATTTGGTCTTTTTCAAATCCCCAGAACTGTAATTACATTCCCAAATTGCAATCATGCCCATTTTTCATTGAAAATTGAAATTTCCATTTCTGAATCCACAAGAACCAGAAATGGAGATTCCCGTAGCTTTAAACGTAACACCTTTGAATGCCCCTCACAAAGACTTGGATTATTTGCCTTTGGCCGATATGGATTTTCAAGTTAAATGCCTAGTTCTCAGTGAGAATCCTCTTTGAATATTTTTCCGCTGTAGAGACAATTATTTGAATGGTTCTGACATAATTGGACTTTGGGAATCCAATATGCCCATGTACCTTTTCCGATCAGTCCATATTTTTCCTGAAATCATCCATTATTGCGATGCAAACTATGATCGTAGCCAAAGAGCAGTCTTATCCCCAAGTCAAGATGTCCTCTTCCCAATAACTGCTCAGTCCATAAATGAAATGCTGCAATTTCAACCTGGTCAAGCCCTCACTCCCATGTCCATGGCTGAATTACTTAAAAAATATACCAATTTGTCCCATGAGGAGTTAAACCGTCTTTGCCAAAATTTTATGCTACCACATCATCAGCCTAAAGGCCATCCCCTATATGGTCATACCTTTTTTACTGATATGGGCAGACCTATTTTAAACATGATATCTTCAATAATGGGCTTCAATACTAGTGAGTATGTTGACCAATTGACCCTAGTATTGTTGTCTATTTTTACCCCTGGACAGCCTCTTGCTGTCAAGTATGACTTTGCATCTTATATTGCTAACAAAATCCATGATCAGTTCATGAGATTTGGAAGCGAGAGAGTGTTCAAGTATTCTTCTTTCATATATCACCTCATGATTTACTTTCAATCAGAGAGTTTCCCTTTTCGTGCTAAAAAACTTGATGCCAAATGGAATCCTAGGTCAGTCATCTTTTGGTTTGCTATTACTCACAATTCTCCTGATTCTCCTTATTCCTATAATGAGTTTATTGACCTTTTTGTACACCTTGCAACTACCTTGTTGATAGGATTCCCCCCTCCCAGAGTCAATAATGAAATCAAGAAAACCCTTCAGCTCTCAAAGCAGTACAAGATAGGTGACTGGTACTTGTATCAGAACCATACTGAAATCAGAATTTATGGATGTGAATTGTGCCCTTTCAAATTGCCAAGATATGTCCCAATGAGACTTTTGCATTAGATTATTTCAGGCAGATGAATAATTCAGATATAGTTCATTTCTGCAATGCAAAGAAAAATGATCAACTCAAGATAAAGAGCCAATTAGGTCTCTTTATTTGTAACTCTAGGGAGGTTGGAAAGGAAGCCGAAAGGATTTTAAAATACTATCTCAGATTACAAAAGAGTTTCTACTGGGTGCCCTATGATCCAAATAGCTTTATCTATGATAGAAGAATGAAAAATAAACTATCACCATACATTCATCAAAGAATCTCAGAACTATAACAATATGCCAATACGGATGAATGGGTGGAAGGAACTTTGATAGAGAAAGATAGTGAGCAGGTCAATGTTGATAATGTAATGAAAGACCTTGAAAAGATACTTGACTTGGACTCTTTTGGGCAGGTGCAGATAGCAGGACCTTCTTCAGCCGGGATTTCACAACAAAATTTGCAGGAGATCAGTATAGTGGCAATAGAATATAAAGGAAAAGAAAAGAAACTTGATATACAAGTATTTGAAAAGTTCACAATGACAGAGCAACCAGAGACATCTAAAGAACAAGGTCAAGTACAAATTCCTCCTGCTCAGATCAATGAGCCAGAAATTGCCAATTTACAAACTCCTCTTAATGTGGAAAAAGGGAAAAATAGAGAAGCTGAAGCTTCTACCCCTGTTGGTGGATCTTCAGAGTAGCATGGTGTTAAAAGGCAGAAATTAAATCCTCTTCTAGAAATTGAATCAATTCAAGAAATTTCTGATAGCCAAGGAAGAGAAGACAGTGAGCAAACAGGTGCAGGTAGTGGGGCATCCATTAATTTTCAAAGAAAAGAACTACAAAGGCAAAAAGGTATAGAGATATCTTCTTTCAAGCCTCCATTAAAATAGGCCTGGGACATCAAAAAGACATTTATCAATATCAAGGCCAGGAATGATCCTCTGAGACTTCAAGTATATAACCAATATTTGAAAATGGCTCCAAAAAATCAAGAAGGATTGATGTCAGCCTATGACATCCAGCAGGGCAAGATGATAATGAGCCAATTCAAACCTAATGTGCAGTAACCTCAGACAGCTGCAGATTACATCAGGACTAATTTTGAAGTCTTAGCAAAAGATATCCATCCTTTATATCAAATTGAATTACATAAGCAAATAGGAGAGATGATTTATTCTACTCTGACGGATAAATCAATGATGGCCCACAAGTTGCAGGATTCCTTAGAGAACACTAATGCATAGTTGCAACTTGAAAAAGCTTCCTCTCAGGACAAAGACAACATAATCAAAACTTTGGAGGAGGTAATCATTGGATTGGGCCATAATCCTAAAGATTTGAAAGGTATTGAAGCATTAATCAAGAAAAAATATGATGATATTGCAGCTCTGAGAAAACAACTGAAATTACCAGCATCAAGACATCCACAGACTGCAGAAGTCATCAAACAAAATTCTGAGGAAGAATTATTGGACTTGCTCTTGAAATTGAATGAGCAACTCAATGCAACTGAAAAAGAGCTTGAGAATGCATTGAAATATAAGCAGGAAAATATTCCAGCATCTACAGCAGGAATAGTGATAGGTACAGCATCAAAAGGTCAACCAACAGAGTTGTTACAAGGAAACACTTCAAATTTGAACACTGAAGAGTTAACAAAATCAATGGAAGAAATGAGACTTCAGGTTATAGAGCTCAACAAAACAAAGGAACAATTGACCACTCTAGAACACAAATATGATCTTTCAAAAATGAGTGTTGCTGATAAAACAAGAGAAGTTAATAAGTTAGAAAAAACAATCAAAGCATTGGAAAAGGATCTCTCATTGGAGAAGCCTTTAAAAGAAATAAATGAAATTCTTTGGGACAACATCATACAATCAATAAAAGATGTTTGGTCCTCAATTCAAATAATGTTTGAACAGAGTGATTTAGTCAAACTGGGTGTGGATGAAATTCAAAGAGCAAAAGATGAATTGGGAAACATGCCTGAAGAAGCCAATAGACTTATTCATTTTTTTTAATACTCTGAACAAGCATCAACTTCAAGAACTCGACATTCAGGACAGAACAGGAGCAATCTTGGAGATTAAAAGAGTTTTTACCAAGAGAACTTTGATACAGAATCTAGAACGCAGATGCTCTGATATGCAAGAATAAATTATTGCTTTCAAAGAAATATTTAATGCTTTTTGAATAAAGGACTACCCAGTCCTTTAGTTTCAGAGGATAAAATAATGGACCTAGACAGCTATGTTGAGAAGTTGGATAAATATGCTGACAATCAAGCCAATTCCTCAGCTAGTTCATCAACATCAACATTACCTATAGAAAAAAAACTTCATGACAGATTAGAAAATCTATTTTATCTTGAACATGAAGTAAAGCATCTATTCCCAGATCAGCCTACTTTTTATAGATATACTGAGGCTGATGAAACTCTTAGAAAGCTTCAAAGGACCAAGATACTCGAGCCTCAGTGGTGGGATGACATGTTAGAACTTTTGTAAGTTTATCTGTGCATAAAGTTTTGATTATTTACTTCAGTAAGTCTGGATGAAAAGGTTAAAAGGATAAACAGTGGTCAAAGTGTATTAGTAAAGATAAATAGTATCCTTAAAACATAAAGGCCAGCACATAGTTACTCAAGATGACACCGATCAGCCAAACCTTAGGGCCTGCCTCGAGCACATTCATCAAAAGAAGGAAACAGCACAACATCAGTTACCATTGGTCTTATCTACAAGACCATCTGTCTCTACTTTATTGTAAAAAATCCATGAGTCATCTTAGATTATATCTCGTTTTGTTAAGAGATATTTTTTGTAATTTTTTGTATAAATACTCCCTCAATTGGAGTATTGAGGGTGGATTCTTAGACTTTGATGTAACATTGACTATTTTGGAATAAAGTGCTATTGGAAAAATTTTCGTGGCAAGTTGGACAAGGAATTGATGCAAAAGACTTTTCTCAGGATTCTTGTGTCGAATGAAGGATCAATAAGTCATCTCTATCTTATGTTTTGAAGTTTTATATTTGTTTATTATATCACTTGTGTTTCATCTCTGAATAATTAACAAAAATGAATAAATCAGAAAGTACTTAAGTGTAATCTGCTTTCAATCATTATTATTCTAAATGTTTTCTTCTAAACTGGTTATAAACAGTGAATTCTTAACTTCTCCCGTTTTACTAGTTTAAGTATTTTGATTATTTAATAAAGAATACTTAATTGCTCTTTGTTAATAATCACACAATTTTCCCTCTTATAAATATGTTGAAAGATTCTTAACTACCTTTCATCCATTTAGATTCCATTCCATTCACTTTAGATCTATAATTTTTTCTAGTTTGATTATCTTGCCCTGATAAACCATCTTTTGTTGAGAAACTCAATCCAGTTCAGCCAATTTTTTGACCCCATTAGCCCAATGGACAAAAACTACTTGATCTTACTCTCAGCTATAGAATTCCATCAACCAAATTCAATCAAAACCCCTGGACTTTATAACTAGCCTAAGACCTCCTAAAACAAAGCTAAATTTTAAAGAGAGAGCCCTCTCTGGATACAGATTGGCTAGATTCTGTATCTAAAGGTTGGTTTGTGGTTACCTCGGACCCCTTTCCTTTTCTCTACAACTTCAAGGAAAATGCGAGTGGAAACACACCCAATTTATGCATGACATATTTTATTATGAGGGGCTTACCTGACTCTCTCTGGAAAGTAACTGTACCAATCTCGGTAGCATTATAGCTCCCGTCATCACCCATCATGATGTGCATCTGAAGATCCTTCTCCTCCAAGCTACTAAAGAATTAATTGTTGCAATTCATGTGGAAAGATGCTCCATTATCCAAGTACCACATAGATCCCATCACAGTTGACACCATGCATGCGATGAGAGAGAAGTCCAACTCAAACTATGAGGCCAAAGGTTCACCCACTGCAGCTCCTAGAGCCTTCATATTGTTCTTCTTCTTTTGTGGACAATTTGTGGCATAATGTCCATGATCATGATAGTTGAAACATTTCACCTTTGACGTGTCTTGTTTCTTGTCTTCTTTGTGAGTCTCGGATTTGGATTGGGACTTCTTCCCTTGCCCTTTCTTTGCCTTTCCATCTAAGGCACAATTTTCCTCATCATCAGTCTTGGATGAGGATCCATCCTTGGTAGTTCATCGAAACTCTTCTTGTACCAAATCCGTACATAGTCGCTCCCACTTTGGTAACTTCTCCCCCCATTCACAGAGTCCTAGTAACTATGCCAGCTCTTGGGAAGGCCTAGAAGTGCTAGGCTCACCAATTCATCTTCAACCATAGTAATCCCAACACTTCCAAGCTCATCTCGACATTGAGTGAACTTGGTGAAGTATTTCTAGATTGTGTCATCGTTCTCCAATTTTATTTTTCTGAGCTTGTCTTTGAGTACCAATTTCCTATGGTCACTACTTCTTTGAAACAAATCTATCAAGGCCCTCCACATAGCATATGTTGTTGTCTTTCCATGGAGGCTCGAGACAATATGATCTCGAACTCCCTCTAATAATATCCTCCTCGCCTTTGCAACATTCTTCTTCCATGCTTCATGTTGCACAGCATCTGCTGGATCGAACTCAGGAATATGAACATCAATGAATTCCTTTAGTCCGTTGTCCTCCAATACTGCCTCCATCTTATCCGTCCATGCAATATAATTCGAATTTCCCTCGAGTGAAAATTTGAGTCTCAAGCCAGTGAAAGACATCCTAGTCAACTGCTAGGTACCAAAGAATGAATCTCAAATTTGAATAAAGTTCAACGCAAACTCAATTTCTTCTCTTCTATTGTGATTCTTGGTGCCTCTGATACCATGTAGAAATTATACCAATGGATTTAATGCGATCTTGTGATGTACTAAAACAAAATATTGAATCCTTCTACAATATTTGTGGAGTATAAAACACGATTGCTCAATCACATACAAGTAAAGAAGAAGTAAATCAATCATACAACATAAGATATTCTTGGGAAAACAAGCACTAAAAACCACTGCTATCATATATTGTATAAAGTCAAGGAATCATGAAACAATACAATGCTTTATTTCTCACAAGAGTCTCTCACACTCTACCAATTGTCTCACACTAATCTAGACAAAATTGGACAAACACATAGCCAATTCTCAACCTTCCTTCAACCCGCCTTGCTCACGAAATTCCTATGGAAATAGGCCCCTATTTAATAGAAAAATCATCCTTCCTTGATTGCACAATCCATCATGGCATCCTCATGACTTTATAATTTCACCTGGGTAATTCTCTAAAAATAAAACTGATAGTTATGTTCCCCTTAACCTCTGTCTCAACTGGGTCTTCCTCAGAAATGGCATGCATGCAGTTGTTAATAGTGAATCATCATTTATCTGATTGATCACTACTTGTGAATCAAATCTAATTTAATTCACTGGACCTCTCACTAATTCATCATTCAATTAGAACTAGTTAAATTGATTATAACTCAATTAATTGAGTTAAGCGGTGCACTTGCACCTTCAGTGCATTAAGCTGTGACCGACCCCAAAATATTATAATCACTCTACATTCCTCATCTTGCGTCCTCAACTCGAATTTCTCGAGCTAACTCGATCATCATTGATGCTTGATAGGGTCTGAGATGAAATTACAAGTTATTGTCCCGATTTATTTAAGGGAAAAATAAATTCGTGTACCCACATTCCTCTATAGTGTGTAGCTAAATTTCCTCACCAATGTGTGGATGCATTTTTCTTGTTGAATTTCAATAGAAGCCCTATAAAAGTTGGGTTGAGTTACCGATCTGGAGGCCTGGTTGGAACAAAAACTACGGAGCCGCCTTGGAACAATTTGGATAAACATCAATCCATGATGGTTAGTGATGTCTTGCGCGGTGGAATCACTAGTTTAGGCGGTTGAGATGCTTTGGTCTCTGGAGCCTGCGTTTGGTGTTGATTGATGTGTTTGATAAAGTTGATCCGGGTGGATATTGGTGGTCACCCGCCTATTCCACTTGGGGCTCCACCATTGTCTATTTCAATTTTTCAGTTTCGGCACAGTTTACTATTTTTAGCAGTTTTTCGGGTCCTAAACTTCCGGAGCCGTTTTGAGGCCCTAAACGACGTTTTTTGGGAAAACGGAGGGCAACATGGGTCCGTGGACCGATGTTGCCCATTCCAAATTTGTAGTCCTCGGATAGATATTTCTAACGAGGTATGGTACACGTCAAACGGAGATCGTATGCCAAAGTTACGCCCCTGGGAAGTTGAAACACCAATTTACCCAAACGGGGCCCATAGTTTTGGCGCTTCATCTCCTAGGGTTAGGGTTTTTGTTGTTTAGGATTTCCCATTGTTTCTAAATAATAAATAGGCCCTCGAGCCTCATTGTAACTGAGTTCAGAGGCCTGTAGCCACCACATCTCTTCTCAGAGATAGCTACCGGCGCTTCTTCAGTTGTTCCATTAAATACTATGTAGTCGGTTCGTTGATATTAATGAAATGATCTGTTATTTCTTGTGTACATCTCTCTTCTTATGTTTATATGTTTATTCTGTGCGTTCTTGCATAAAATCCGGATCGATGTATCGGAGCGGTCACCGCTTTCTCGATCCTTCTTTGCATGTCCCCAACGAGGTCGGGGTATAAGGAGCTAGGGCTTGATCTGGTGGAACCTTTGCAAGATCAGCCTCCCAAACCTCGACGGACGCCCATGGGGGACGAAAAGAAAGATGAGGGAGCAGGAGATCCTATCAAAATATTGCTCGAGGAGGCCCTTGAAAGACAAAGGAACGTGATGATGGATAACTTTGCTCAGATCCTTCAACGGCTACCCACCGGCGGCGCATCTGCATCCAGCAGCCACTCTAGAGGCGCGACTCCTTTTAAGGTACAAGTAAATTTTGACATTCCCATATTTGAGGGTCAAATAGACGCAGATGCCGTAGATAGATGGTTGAATCTGTTAGAAGGATATTTCTCGGTTCATGACTTTTCAGACCGGGAGAAGATTATTTTGCACTCCTCAAAGCTACCCCCCATGTTAAGGACTGGTGGGAAACCTACTGTGAGAACAAGGACCAGACAGAACCCTCTCTGTTCTCGGCCGTACCAACTTGGAATTCTTTCCGAAATGCCGTCAAGGAACAGTACTATCCCGTGGGGAGCTATGAGGACAAGTACATACAATGGACCACGCTACGACAACAAAGGGATCAAGATGTGCATGAGCTGACGAATCTGTTCCATACCCTGCGCACAAAGTTGGGTATCAAAGATTCAGAGAAACATCTGGTGCTAAAGTATCGCAGCTGTCTGCACAAATACATTCAGGAGGAAATGGAGTTTCTTGACATCTCCTCGCTTGGTACGGCATACCGGTATGCTGCCAAGATTGAGCAGAAATTCAAGCAGAAGAAGCGAGACTTTGGATCTGCGAATCAAAAGCAAGGGAAAGGCGCTTCCAAACCGCAGAACAAAGGGCTGAGCCAAGGCATGGCGGCTAAAGACAACTCATCGAAGCCACAAGAAAAGAATAGCACCGCAAAGCCAAAGAAGGACACGGGAAAGTGGTGTGAGTTCAATAAGAGCTCCACTCACAACACAAGTGAGTGTCGGGCCAAGCAGTCGCTAGTGGCCGAGATGAGGGCTTCTGAGTCAGATGCATGCTCTGACTCCGAATCAGAACCTGAAAAGGCAAATGAAAAAGGGAAACAGATTATTGATGCGGAGCCCAACGCCACTGTTGCCACTGCAAAGATCCAAAAGGAGGAACCGGAAGATCCAGAGGAGGAGGAACGTCTCTTCCACTCCCGGATGTGGGTAAAGGGCTCCCCGGTACAGTTCATTGTCGACAATGGGAGCCAAAAGAACCTCATTTCAGCAGACGCCGTGAAGCGGTTGGGCTTGCCGACCACAGCTCACCCACATCCATACACCATCGGGTGGCTTCACCAAGGACGAGATCTCCGCGTCACCCGGCAGTGTCGCCTTCCCTATAGCATCAAGCCCTTCACGGATGAGGTATTATGTGACGTTGCTCCTATTGATGTTTCTGATGTATTATTAGGACAACCATACTTGTGGAAGCGTCATGCTGTGTATGAGTCTTGACCTCGTGTTGTTGTTGTTACTTTGGGAAATAAGTTGTACAGGATACCAGAGGTACCACCTCCTGCCGCTATCTCTTTGGTTACTGCAAAACAATGCAGTAAGCTCATTTCCCAAACCAGGAAATTCGTTTTCTTGATGATCCGCCCCCAGGGCAAGAAGAAGACTGTGGCCACATCCTCCAGACAGGGCTCCTCTGCACAACAACAACAAATGGATAAGGTTGTGGAGGAGTACGGAGACATATTCACCTCACCCACAGGGGTTCCTCTGCACTGTCAGGTCAAGCACCCGATTGATCTGACCCCCGGTGCGCCGCTACCTAATGGACCGATCTATCGGCGCTCTGTTCTGGAGAATGATGAAATCAAGAGGCAGATTCAGGAGCTGTTGCAGAAAGGTCACATCAGACCAAGTTCATCGCCCTGGGGGAGCCCGATCGTGTTGGTACAGAAGAAGGATGGGACGTGGAGACTCTGTATTGACTATCGGGCGCTGAACAAGATCACTGTCCGGAATAGGTACCCAATCCCACGGATTGATGACCTTCTGGACCAACTCCAAGGTGCAAAATATTTCAGTAAGATCGACCTGAAGTCTGGGTATCACCCGGTACCAATTGAACCCTCTGATGTGTGGAAGACTGCCTTCAAAGCTAAGGAAGGCCTTTTTGAATGGCTGGTCATGCCTTTCGGGTTGACGAATGCTCCTGCAACCTTCATGAGGATGATGGACGACATCTTACGGCCATTCACCAACTCATTCGTAGTGGTGTACTTGGATGACATTCTGATCTTCAGCAAGACTTGGGAAGAGCACCTTCATCACATCCGACAAGTCCTCCAAACACTGCGGCAACACAAGTTGTGTGCCAATTAGGAGAAGTGCACGTTTGGCATGACCCAGGTTCAATATCTGGGATACATTATTGATGAAAGGGGGGTGCATGTGGATCCAGCCAAGATCCAAGTCATTCAGGATTGGCCAGCCCCAACCACTATAACAGAGCTTCGCAGCTTTCTGGGTCTTGCTAATTTCTATTGGAGGTTCGTGTTGGGATTCTCTCATATCACTTGGCCCTTGAGTCAAGTCACCAAGGGAGGAGCGAGAGCAAAAATTTTTTGGTCGGAACCTCAACAGAAGGCGTTCATAGAACTGAAAAACCGCCTCTGTTCTGCCCCAGTGCTCACTTTACCAGACTTGCAACAGCCATTTGAGATCGAGACAGATGCCTCTGACTATGCTATTGGGGCAGTTCTTACTCAACAGGGACATCCAGTGGCATTTCACGGTGAGACATTGTCTGACACAGTTCGCAAGTACCCCACATATGACAAAGAAATGTACTCCATTGTGCAAGCTTGTCGACAATGGAAGCATTACATTTTGGGGAAGGAAACAATCATCAACACAGACCACAGGCCCCTGCAGTTCATACAGACACAAGGGAAGTTGCAGAATGATCGCCATCAGAAGTGGTCTACATATCTGCAACAGTTTCATTTGAACATCCAGTATAAGAAGGGTAGCACCAATCATGTTGCAGACTGCCTCAGCCGACCACCGATCGTGGCGCTCACCACTGTACTCAACGCTTGTGGGCACGAGACTTCTGATTGGCCGCTTCTCTATGAGAGTGACCCGGAATTCGGCCAAACTTACAAGGCACTCCTGGGGGGTACGCAAGTTCCAAATTTTCACCTCCAAGATGCACTTTTATGTCACATGGGACACCTTTGTGTTCCTTCAAGCGAGCGTGCCAAGATGATATGGGAAGCACACTACAGTCAAGTCGCTGGGCATTTCGAGGTCGAGAAAACAGTAGCAATACTACAGAAGTATTTCTATTGGCCGAACCTTCGAAAGGATGTCGAGAAGCACATCAGATCCTGCACTGCTTGTGCCATTGCCAAACCGACCATCAAGAAGCAAGGCCTATATACTCCTCTACCTACACCTAGTCGACCTTGGGAATCCATCTCCATGGATTACATGTCGGGCCTGCCTTCTACTAAGAAGGGAAATGACTGTGTTTTTGTGGTCGTCGACAGATTCTCGAAGATGGCCATTATGGCGGCCTGCAAGAAGAATATCACAGCAGAAGCCACTGCTAAACTCTTCTTTGAACGAGTGTGGGTGCACTTTGGGATCCCACGGTCTATCATATCAGATCGGGATAGCAGGTTCCTCAGCACATTTTGGTCCAGCCTCTGGTCGATGTTGGATACCAAGCTCACCAAAGTCCACGACTTTCCATCCCCAAACGAGATGGCCCGGACGAGAGGTCGTCAACGAATGATTGTACACGTGCAACGCATGTACAATTCAAAACATCCACGCACATGGGACGAGAGCCTCCCCTATGTACAACATAGTTATAATCGGGCTCTCCACAGTTCAATCGGCCATAGCCCCTTTCAGGTGGGCTTGGGATTCCAGCCACTATGTCCCATTGACGTAGCCATGCCATTTACAGCTGCTCAGGCCAATTCAGCTCATGTCCAGTCTGAAGTTGACAAAGCCAGTAGCTTCATCGAGCGCATTCAACACATCCGCCAACAGGTTCATGATATATTGGACAGAGCCAATGCCAAGTACAAGCAACGCCATGATCAACACCGGGTGCCACACAACTTCCAGGTGGGTGACAAAGTATGGCTACATTTGCAGAAGGAGCGCCTCACTGGACCCCACCGCAAGCTTCGCCCGCTCCGATACGGGCCGTACACCATCACCAAGGCTGTAGGGAACAATGTATTTGAGCTCAGTATTCCACCATTCCTTGGTCTGCACCCAGTCTTCAATGTGGATCGCCTTCGTCCTTACTTCCCACCTCTACTGGACACCTCGGACATTGCAGAACAACTCACACCAACTAAGTTAAATCCAGACTGCATGGAACAGGCCACCACATGAAAATCAAGAACACTCGCCAGCAAAAGATCCAACTATATCGGGTTGTCAAAGCTGGCCAACTCCTGCACCAAGGAAAGTGGTTCACCAGGGACCAAGTTCAGCAGAAATTTCCTCATCTCATGGAGGAACTTAACGCAATGGGGACCATTGCTTCCTAAGGGGGGAGGAATGATCCAGGTGGATATTGGTGGTCACCGCCTATTCCACTTGGGGCCCCACCATTGTCTATTTCAGTTTTTCAGTTTCGGCACAGTTTACTATTTTTAGCAGTTTTTCGGGTCCTAAACTTCCGGAGCCGTTTTGAGGCCCTAAACGACGTTTTTTGGAAAAACGGAGGGCAACATGGGTCCATGGACCGATGTTGCCCATTCCAAATTTGTAGTCCTCGGATAGATCTTTCTAACGAGGTATGGTACGCGTCAAACGGAGATCGTATGCCAAAGTTACGCCCCTGGGAAGTTGAAACACCAATTTACCCAAACGGGGCCCATAGTTTGGGCGCTTCATCTCCTAGGGTTAGGGTTTTGGCTGTTTAGGATTTCCCATTGTTTCTAAATAATAAATAGGCCCTCGAGCCTCATTGTAACTCAGTTCAGAGGCCTGTGGCCGCCACATCTCTTCTCAGAGATAGCTACCAGCGCCCTAGCTAGTTTTATTTCCATTCTGTCTGTAAGCAAATTTCAGTTCTTTGATATTAATGAAATGAAGTGTTATTTCCGCTGCATCTCTGTATTTATGGTCATATGTTTATTCTGTTGCGTTCCTGCATAAATCCGGATCAAAGATGCCACGAGAGAGTTCAATGTACCACTTTGAAGTGACACTAGTGAGAGTCCTTTGGAAAATATGTAAATGAATAGAATCATCAACCCCGGAGTTAGAGGAACACCATAGGTGGTATGTCATAACATGTGCTGGGAATCTTCCCTGGACTTGCCTTTGAATTTGGGACAATCACCAGGGGTCTTGGTGTGAACTGGGGGCCAATATGGATTATGAAGAATAGGATCACTCGTTAACTTGGACACATCACGTAGTTCCAACATAGCAAGGAATCACAATTGAGGATTGAAAGGCATCACAAGCCTTTGATAAAGACTGACGTTAGGGTTCCAACCAGGTTGGGAGAAATTTTGAGCCCATATGTTCTGTCCCAGAGGATCTTATCCATAGGGGTTATAATTTTGGTAATTCTACCCATAACTTGGTTGGGGACCAAGGTACTAATTCTGAGTGAACCACTGAGGTCCAACTTGAGGAATGTATGGATTTTATTCCGGGATGAAAGCAGTGCCTTGGGGTGGACCTTGTACCATTGAAGGTTGAACTTGAGGAATTAAAGGTTGGTCCTGAGGTTGCACAGGCTATCCGTGGGGTGTATGTTGGCCTGGATACTGATGTTGAATAGGATTTCCCTAAAAGCTAGGTTGACCTGAAGGAATAGGACCATGTTGTCCCTAAAAACCAGGTTGACCTGATTGACCGACGGAGGGTTGGCCTTGTTGTAGAAGAGATGGGCCTTGCTCAACGTAAGGTTGGTTCTATTGCACAAAAGGTTCTCTCTGGGGTGGATAGGTTTTCCCCTGAGGAACATAAGGTACTCCTTGTTGAACATAAGCTTGACCAGTAGGACCGTAGGGTTGTCCTTGTTGTACTAAAGGTTTCTCCTAGAGGGTTGTGCTTGCATACAATAGGGTTTTTCCTATTGATACGTGAACTAGTTTGGGTGAACCAAAATTTGTGGTGTTTTAAGATACAAAGGACCTTGTGGAAGAGGCACATGGTAATAGACATTATTCCCTTATTCATCGTAGTACTGTGGTAGATTTACCTGAGTCAGAATTTGCTGAGAACCCTAGGGGAGATAATTCTAATGTTGAATAGCCATCATATACTGGTCATATGACAAACCTCCTAGAACAGGATTAGAAGAGATACGTGTACTACCAATAAGTTGATAGACTCCCGACACGTGAGGTTGTGATCCGCTCACAGCGGGCCCAACAGATATCGCGGAAGCATTGGAATGCATCCAATGAATATTATAAGATGACAACAATGATGGAATCACACTAGCGAATGGTGTGGAGGAAGCCACACAAAAAATCAGTTGGGTTGGGACAGAAGTGACCATCATTGAAACAATGGGAATCAAAGAGGATAGACTTGAAATAAATGACCATGTATAAGGAGCCACTATACTTGACCATAACGGGTTCTGATACAAGGATGAAGCACCCGATATTTTATGCCCCAAAGAACGATAATGAGTTGGTAGGGATGATGGTTGAGAGGAAGGTTGAGTCACCACATAAGGAAAATTCTCTGGAGAGTATTGATATTCTGTTGTAGAAACAAAACTCTCCTCACTACTTACAGGACTCGAGGCATCCATGTCAGATGAAGACATGTTTTAGGGAATAACTTGTGAGCAGTAGAATGAAAATCACCAGACAATAGTGTTGTGGGTGAATCCAAGTGTTGAGGGGGATCTTCTCTCAAAAATAAAAAAGCATCTGGGGGCTGCCATTTGATGTCAAATGGCTCCTCAATAGGAGACCGAGTGGCGAGAGGTTGAACACTTGTGAGGATAGCACCTTCAAGGTTCAGAGTCCCAATAGACTGAGGTGTCTTCGAAGAAACTATGGGGTGAGGCTCTTCACTATGAGGTAATGAAGAGGATGAAAAATGGGTGGTTCCACCACAGTGAATTTGTCTCAAAAAAGAAGGAGAGAAAAAGTGATGGTCAATTTGAGGCTTTAACAACGATCACTAAGGAATCATTCATGAACTAGCCAAGAAAATAAATTTAATGGGCGTGTGATCGTGGGTAATTATTTTTATGACACTGAAACAAAACATTTCCTTTTCATGTTTGAAGAGTTGAGAAAAGGACAAAAGGAAACTCTAGTCACTTTTAGTTTTGAGGAGCTCGCAATGACAAGTGATCGATGATCTTTTCAAATTTTAAAGAGTCACAGAAAGATCAAAATTTCTACTCAATAACTCTAGGCAAACGGGTGTACCAAGCTCCCATGAACTACAATAAACACGTTGGTGATCAAATGAAATAGAAATGACCAAGGACTTAATGTATGTGTAGGCAGTCTTCCTGAATGTTGTGTTTGATGTATCACGGTTATAGGGCGGCAGACTCAAGTTCCTATGGATAAAGGATTGCAACCTATGAGGGTATCCCTTTATATATGCAATGGTACACATATTACAAGTCCGTACGAGTTCTTTCTAATGCAATCTTGTGAGCAACAACTGCTAGGTTTAACAATGCATGAGCACGTCACTAGCCTAGACCTCTAAGTGTGAGCATTAAGTTTCAATGCTTCCTTAGGTTGACTGAGTTAATTTTATAGTTTATATTGAAATTGTGTTTCAATTTCAAGGCCTTACCAAATGTAATTTCAAATATCTAATGCACAACTATATGAGAGAAAGAAGAACATTTCAATTCGATGAAAATCTAGCTAATAGAGGGATAGAAGTTCACAAAAAAGAAAAAATCAATCGAATGCAAGAATGACACTTTCCTTTATGATAATAACAAAGAAGGCAACATTTCAATTCGATTGAATTCTAGCTAAGAGAGGGATATAGTTTCACAACAAAGTAGCAATCAATCGAGTGCAAGAATGACACTTTCCTTTATGCTACTAACACAGCCAAAGTAGAAAACGAAAAATTCTTCTCCTGTTTTTCACTTTCTAACGAAGAAGAAACCTACTAATGAAAAAGAGTACTTTTCATTTTCAAACAAAAAGGAAGAATGCAATTTTTTTTTCTTATGTATGAGTGAGAATAAATAATGCAATGCTACACTAAAAGGATAAAACAAACACCATCTTTAAGCAACTTCAAATGAAATGATCAGAACACAAAGATACCAATTGCAAGGGAATGTAAACACAGTCAAAACCAAACATGCATTTCGTCACACAGAAAAATGACATTCAAGTCGACTCAATTAGCAATGTGATCTATGCTCGAGGAAATAGAGGGAGAGTCAAACAAACACGAGGATGACATTTCGACAATCCTACAACACGTAGAATCAAAAGAAAATACCAAGCAATCAGACAACAAGCTAAAAATATGAATGACTAAACTGACTCATATACACCCCGAAGACTCAACAAAAATGTGACCAATCAAATGATTCAAAAGACCTAGAATTCCTAGGATGAAAGTATCACACTGATCGGATGAGAGACAACCAATTGAAATGAACGAGCTAGGGAAGTCAAGAATCAATCCAAATGGATTAATCCAAAGAGAAACAACCTTGAAGCCATCGGGTAATATATACTGGAAACTGAGGAAAGAAGCCCAAAAACCAAACCTATAGGAATCGACACAAATTTTCAGTAGTAATCCGTTCTGAACAGGTAAAATCGCACTTGTACCAAAGGCAACTCGTGCCAATGGGTGCAACTGTTAGGAAAGAAACAGTTCCAAGAAGGAAACCAAGGAAGGAAGAAAGGGAAACTGAGAAAAAACTATGCTTATCACTCTAAGAATAGGTGAATTGGCTTGAAGCAGTCAAACAAGAAAAACAAAGAAGAGAGAGAACAATATGACCAAAGTTAGACAGATAACCAAAACTTCAAAACAAACCATGAGAGATGACTGACACAGTGATCCCCAGTATGGTCGCAAATGTTTTTGCAGGAAAATCCCCTCTGCAGACAGAGGCTATCCCGCTAGCCCTAGGGTGGGTCTAGGAATAAGGGAACATGCTAAATTTCTAAATTTTTGGTTTGTAGATGAAATATGGACTAGAAAAGATATCCTACCTCAGTCTAATGCATTTTTCATGGCACATGGCAACGATCCTTCGATCCTTGTCCTTCAAGTCTCACGCTCCTTTGGTAGCGATGTTTACACCTGCAAAAATATCAAACAAATGTTGATAGCATACAAACATATATATTCATCTACAACTATCTGACTATTCAAGGAGAGTTAGACACTTCTAATATAAATGGAATCAAAGTTGGAACCAGAAACCAGTCATGTAATATTGATATATGAAAAAGAATTTTACAACCTCACCTTGATGTTGTGGACCTCCTTCAATGGGTTCAGTCAGGCATGTCTCCAAGCATTGTTCATCATTTGTCTCAATGAGGCATCGGGTTTAAACTCTCTCTCACAACAATGAACACTTCTCTTCTCGCTTCAAAACACTAGATATAACTATTGATTCCTCAACTAGCTGAATCAATGTGAGGAAGAATAATTTATAGAGGAGGAGGAGGTTTAGGATCCACATAAGGTGGAGGAGAAGTCTATCCCTTTAGGAATTTGCACATTTGTAGGAACTAATAGGCCAAGGGGAGAAACTCGACTTGATCCAGTCGAAAAAACAACCATGACTCCACCGACGAAGCTGTTAAATCATGGACGCTTCATTTCTATTTAAGCAAAAATTCCAAAAGAAGCTCAGTGTGGGTGCCCTTTAGAGACATATCGATGATTGGGCGAGGCTCGGTGTAAATTTTTCCATGGGCATGAGGAAATAACTACCTACCAACGCTGACCCGAAAACATAGGTTTTTGAGGGTCTACTTGAGGAATGATCAACAGAGATTATGTTCTTAACATGTCAAGGGATGCAGTGACATTTATAGAAAGGTATGACAGTACACAGGGGTCACTGAAAATGTCCTCTAATGTTCAAAATGGGGATTGTAGGGACGATGAAAAATACTATGTAACAATTTAATATACTTGTTTCCTTCTCATCCTTCTTAGATTTATTTGTTTTTTTCCTTCTCAACCTTATTGGCTTGATCTACTTGCTTCCTTCTTAACCTTATTAGGATTCTCGGGTTTATTATCCTTCTATCTTTTTCTACTTGAACTATTTCAGCTAGCTTAGCCGTTTGAAATTTTCATGTTCTAGGTGGCTCAAGAGATGCTCAGAAGTCAAAGGGGGCTCAGAATGGCTCAAAAATAAAAGTGTCCAGATCGAAGTGAAACTAGGACCATATTGTAGTTATAGTCTCCCTGATTTGAACGATGCAAACAAAGATCGAATCTAAGTTCATATGGTCAAGTTATGACTAGTAAATTTTTTGGTCAAACTTGGAAAAGTGCCTGGATTAACAAGGCAACAAATTTACCAAGACCCAGCGCACATAATCTGGCCACGAGATGGTAAAATTTTTCGAACACTTAAAATGCCCAATGACCCTTATTTTTGTAAAATTGAAAAATGACCACTTCGGTTATAAAAAACAAAAAAAATTATTAAAAAAGGGGGCAAGTCATGCTCGTTGGAATCACCAACCCCATCTATTGCATCAAATATTATACATAAAATATAAAAAAATAACAAAAATGGCGTGGTAGGCTGCCACCCCTGCCACACCCCCACCATATATACCACATATATGCTACAACATGTGGGTGGGCTTCCAAAGGCTGGCCCACCATATTCCTACCTTGAAGCCGATTGGAGGGGAGCCGATGGGGGTTGAACCTGCCTGGCCAACATGGGCTGCCCCCCAGTGAGAAACTCCAAAAACAATGAAAAAAAATGATATTATATACCAAATGTCTCTACTGTCGGTTAATAAAATATGTGCCATCCTATATTAGAGGATGGTGGGTGTAATGTCCCAATTTTAACCTCAAGCTAAAATGGAACATTATAGTTGCATATTTTTATTTTGCTGAATAAAAATGGGTAAAAGTGACCCATTCATGTAATAAACAGGAATAAAATCCCTTACAATGTGAAAGGGATCATCATGGAGCTGGATTTCACACCCTCATGTGTCAAAGAGGTTAAAATGCAAATGGACAAGGCCTAATTGACCAAGTCAAACTGCGTTGGCATGAGTTGGTGAGCACTAGGTGGGACAACACAGTTTTAGTGGAGGAATATTCCATGAGGGAGGAAAATTCTAGAGAAACAAAGATGGAGGCTTCATTGTGTTTAAAAGAGAGGTAAGGCAGCCCATTGAGATTATGTTAGATCATTTGATTATTTGTCTATAGAGACAAATTGCAACCTCTTGATGTTCAGCAGAGCTGCAGTGCCCTCGGGCACGAGGGAGTCTTGTTTAGGATTTCCTCTCCTTATTGAGTAGCTCATGGAGGATTTCACTCATCCTCCATATTCTGGCATTCAGGCCATAGCATCATCCATCTTCATCAGCGTAGTGTCTGTAGCAAATTATTGTGCAGTGTAGCTGGGTGTTGCTGGAGGTTTCCCACAAAATCATTTCTAGCTGATCTTTCAGAGGAGGGAAGTTCTCTACTTCTGGGAGGTTAGTTAGGATGGTTTATGAGCATAATTCACTATCATTGGTAGGAGGCCAACCATTTCCATCAATCACAACACAGATACTCTCATAGATTGTGTTCTAGTTGGAGCACATTTGCAGTGAGGGTTTTGCAGGCTTTTCAGAGGGTGAGATATTTGGTGTAGGGATCAACTTTACACTTAATATTTCCAAAGGAGAAGGGATCTTCATCAGCTTCATCCATTCAACCTTCTCCATTACATTCCATGTATTGATTTGCTGCAGCTACCCAGCAACTCCGACATTTCAGCAGTTTTGCATATTTCATCCAATCCTTCTAGGATTGACTTGAGGTAGTGATTAGGAGATTATATCTTCTCTCCCAATGATATATGAGCCATGTATATGTAGTTCCATATTGTTTTTCACTGAGTAAAACAGTCTCCCTTCTATGACTGTGCAGTCCCTATTCATGGGCATTCTGCTATGGAGTAGCATTTGTATTTTGGCATGTATTTTCATGGAAGGCTTATAGCCTTATTCTTCTGACATTCATTGTATCATTTTCTTTTGTTATTTCATAATAAAATGGCTCAAGGGTTTCATAAATTTTGGCATAATGTTATTCACTGCTATTTCCAGTTTATGTCCTTATATTTCTGTAGCTGCATCTTTGGGTTATCTTGCAAGATTCCCAATAGTGTTGTATTCCCTCTTGGGGATATTGTCCTTTGACAATCACTCTATAGACAAAGTTTTATAGTGGGCCAGGAAGCCTCTGGGGTTAATCCTTCCTTTTCAAGGTGAAAAATCTAGTAAATGCCCCTTCAATCCATCTCTGGAATAGATTTCCTTGTCAATTGACAATGTTCCTGAAAAAGGAACATTACAGTGGGGCTTGAAACCTCGACTTTCCCCCTCCCAACTCGGAGTATTACCAATGGGCCAACAACCCTATATTTTTTTATCCACCAAAAATCTTATGTAAGTGCCTTCAAACTCATTCAACAAGGGGGGGAGGCCAACGAAGGAGAGGTGGAACCTTGCCCAGGGGGACAAGCAGAACCATGAGCAAGGAGAATCAATTGATGCAAAAATATTTCCTTAGATTATTGGAGGTGCTCGTGTCAGAATTAGGCAATTTAATAGTCGATTTTTCATTTTTCATGCCAGGAATTCAATAGTGTTGTCCATTTAATCATCAGAGCTTTTAATTTTCCATAAATTGTCAAGAGTGGAGGTATATGATGTAGTTATGCCATGTCTTTCTTTTGATTTGTTAAGATGATATTTTATGTTGTTAAGATCGATGATTACCATTGTATTTAGGGATACTTCTTTGCCACATCATGTGAGATTTTTTTAGCTTGTCATGTTGAAGGAGGGTTGATTTGAGTGAGAGTTCCTATAGGGAGAACGTCTCATGGAGAGACATGCCATTCTGGTTGAGGGTATATATCCTTGTAATTACAAATAATAGGGCCATGCAAATCATCTTCATTTGCAACATTTAATGAATCGACCTCCTTGTTGAGCGTTGGAAAAGGTATGAATTCACTATGTGTTTTCTCATTATTTTACTTTAAACATAATTCTTTTTACTTTAGAAAGGTGACTTATTACAGAATTATGGTAGAATTGCAAAGACTTATGTTTATTGTAAAATGTAACTAAAAGCTGCCTTTTATTGCTAAAAACAGGAATCAAGCGAGGTGAACAGCTATACCAGAGGCGAGGCTAAAGCAAGAGTAACTGTTGTTCCTCCTGTGATAGACCAAATCATGCCAAAGAGAAGAAAATCTGAACGCATTGCTAAGAGAAGGAAGGGGATAGCTCGGCTTCAGTCAAAGAAAATCAAGTGACAGCTAAAGAAAGAAGGGAAGCGAATCCCTCAGGATCCTTCGATCCTGAGGCATAGCTGTTCAAATCTTATCTCGTTCCTTGTATTGTTTGTCGAGTTTGTTATATAAGGCAACACCTTTAGAGATTGGAAAGGGTCGAATCGTTTGATTAAAACATTCCTTTTGTAATTCTGCACTTTATTGACTCTCGTGATCAGAGAGCAATTGCTGTAAACACTTTTATATTCAATTAATACAAAGACACATTTTTATTTCGTCTCTCAAGCTTTGAAGTAACCTAGTAGTGTTTCACTGGTGCTAAGGGCCCGGCCCTAGTGGAATCGTTCTGTTGTTTGTATTTCTATCCTTTAATTACTATTATGTGATAGTTGTGTTTGGTTTCATTACGATTGCAGAGTTACTTAATTACTGTTGAATTGCTTATTGGTATTGTTGTGTGCACTAAGGAATTTCATTGTTGTTCCATTTCAACAAGCATCGTGATTCATGTATTATTCATCTTGTTATCACTTATAAAGCTTTGTTTTTCCATATTTAACTCTATTTGATGTTCCATTGGATTTTTCTTCATTTCGATTGTTACTTAATAACGTTTTCTGTCAACGAGGTTGGTGTTTAATAGGATTTTCTATTTGATTTCGTTAATTTCATGTCTGTTGTTCAGATTCATTAGTTGGAAATTTCTGTTCAATTCCAATGTGTTTTTCATTTCTAATTCGTTAGTTTCAGATTACAGAAAGGTTGTTTATTTAAATTTTGTTGTGTATGCACATAGATATTCAATTATAGATTGTTTTCCATTTCCAATTCTTGCTTTCAAAAGAAGTTCTTAGTTTATTTTCAACAGCAGTTAGTTCAATTTCGATTTCACTTTGATTGCTTAAAGAGTGGGACTGTCAACTGTAGAGAACATTGGTTATTGCTTCGAAGTTCACAAATTGATTGCCTTGTTCCAGTGTGATTTCAGTTGCATCAATTTTTCAAGGGATGAGTTATTGCTACTGTATCCTTGATTGATGTTTTGTAGAGTGAATAGTTCAGTTTCAAAGCATTTGAATTTATGTTATTGTAACTAGTTTTCTTTTCAAGCATCTGTTTTCTCTTGTATTTAGAAGACTATACTACATCTCTCACAACATTACTCTTAGCTCAATTGCAGCCTCAAATGGAGTACACTCTTGAAACAAAAAGCCATTCTTGGATTGATAATTAATGTAGGATAAATAGGTGTTAAAAAGATACCTTTTATACCTCAACATTTTGGCGTCGTTGCCAGGGAGAGTGTATGCCATTTAGGAGTGATGCACATTTGATTTTTTTTCTACTTTGGAATAATTAGGTATTAAAGACGGAAGGTAAGAACCTATGCACCGAGCAAGGAACATACTTGCTCATAGCCCGCTTCACAACAAAATTGGGTAAACTTCTTTCTTTAGGTAGGAATGAAAGCTTGTTTTCTTGAATGAATAAACCAACTAAACGAAACAAAATTCCTCCTAAACTTGAAAAACCTAAGGGACCAGTGACCCTTGGGTAAAAATATTTCATTGAAAAAATCCTTAAGAAGACTGAATCTTAGCCATCAGTAGGACCTAGGGAAGTTATCTCTAGACAGCATACTAGTTCCCTTTAGGCCACAAAGTCACCATCTGTAGCCTTTTGTTACACAGTAATTTGTCACCATCCCTACCATTCCCCGTCCCGCACAATGGAGGACCCATTTTGTGACCTGTGAAAATTTTCATGCCTTGAAATCATCATCAATGCATTCCTCTAAACATGAGCTTCGATTGCCCTAAAGACATCTCCTTGCAAAAAACCATGAAAACATCTCCTTTTGCATTGGCGCGGGAGGACAATTCATCTCTCGCACCAATGGGGAAAATACTACAAAGAGGCCACGCCAACTGGCACTCTGTCCCAGAGCAGCAGTCGCGCCAGCCAATTTAAGGAGTGTTTTTTAAATAAAGATGGCGGAATTTGTGTTTCAACAAACTCAAAACCCATTGCCTATCTTGAGTTGGGAGGTTTGGCTACAGGAGTTCCATGGAAGGGAAGTGGTTTTCCACCTCTCATGGAACCTTCCTTGATGATAGGACCAATCCCACAATAATAGGGATCCCAACTCCCTCCTTCCCCATCTATAAAAGCTTGCCTATTGCCATTGCAAGCTAGTCTTGAAGTGCCTAAGCTTTGAATCTCCAAATTCCCAAGAGCCTTTGTGTTGTAAGAGCCCTCTTTCTTCCCTTAAGGTCGACTCAAGTAAGGAGACTACCGTCGAGAGACTCTAGAGAGGTTTGCCCTTTCCCTGGTGAGCTTTGCGAGACGTGAACAACTGGAGACCCTTCCGAAGGAGACCACGGCGTCAGAACATTGGTTGTACTCTCTTTCGATTGTTTATTAATGAATGACTACCGGTTATGGTTCCACTCTGTTTTTCACTTATGTTAATAATGAGTTATATCCTTTCTGACTGATATATAGTTGTGCATTCTGGATTTTATGCTTGTATTCGTGTTGTTTCTTGCACATGCAGGTGTCCATTCATGGAGATCGTGGGGATCGTGACCTGCCAAGGCTGAGGAACGGGAACGTTGTCTCTTATACGAATCATAGCACTAGACTCCAGGTAGGCCTCCATCGTTGGCTTATTTATTCGCAATTAGAAACTTGCGCTGTAGCATTTGATGGTTTTTGCTAGACCCCTGCTGGGCTAGTAGGGATCGCCTCTGTCCGCAGAGGGGATTTACCTCCTCAAAAATTTGGCGACTCTGCTGGGGATTCGTCTAGTTTTCACTGTCTCGTTTGGATTGTCTCATTTTGATTGTTTTATGATTCTCCTTGCTTGGTTAGCCTTCTGGGCTGGGTTCTTTTGCTTTTTTTTGCTTCTTGGTTTGCTTAGTTTACATTGATCTGCTTCTAGAGTAGTTCTTTTTTATTTTTGGCTGAGAAACTCGACTGGCGCACTTTTTAGCCCAACAGTCACACCAATTGGCGCATGTTGCTTTTCTATCGCCCGCACCAATTGCTTGCTGGCACCATTTGTAGCCTTACAGTCGCGCCACTCCTGTAGGGTTTTTGAGTTTGCTCAGTTTTGAGCTCTCTAGGTCTGATCAGTGTTTTTCTTCTTGATTTTTCGACTACCTGAGTGTGTTGCAGTCCTGTTTGACTGGGAATTTTCCTTCGTCCTTTGGTTGTTTACTTTTCTCCATCGATTTCACGTTTTAAGCCCTAGGGCATCTAGTGGCTTTGTGTATCGAGCCCTCCTTGGGAGTTTTGGTGTTTCGTTTATCCAGTCAACTCTCTGATTGCTACTCCGCATTCTCTTAGTAGTTGTTCACTTTTTTGTTGCGATTTTTGGGTGATTTCTCGTTTCTTCATTCAAATTTCATTTGGTCTTGCTTTGGGCCTAGATCACACGGTCCATTGGAGCCTTTGAGTCTTTTTCTTGGTTTTGAGAGACTTTGGTCGATTTGAGATCTGATTGCTTGTGTCATTGAGTGAAAATTGTTCGTTTTGCTCTCTCAATATCGTTTCTCAATTTGTTCCGTTTATTTTCAATTTGTTTAGTGCATCTAGCTATCAAACATTGAAAATTACAAAAAAAAAATCTCTTTTGCTTTTGGTTGATTAGTGCAAATTGAAATTTTTCGTTTTTACTAGTAATTAGTGATTTGAATGAAAATTTTCGATTTCATTAGTTGCATTAGAGATATCATTGTTTGTCTTCTGATCATTTTGTTTGTGTAAAAACTCTCAACTCTTCTGTAGCTAGTTTTCATCGAACGAAATGGTGTACTGTGGCATGTAGTTTTTCATTTAGGAGTTTTTGAAACAACACATTCGTTAGGGCCTGAAAACTGAAACGTAATTGAAGATCAACTTTAAAATCTACTCAATTTACACTAAGGCAACATTGAAATCTAACGAAACATATTTAGAGGTCTAGGCTAGAGATGTGTTCCGGCGTCTTTAAACCTAGCAGCTTTCGTTCGCCTTTCATCTTTAGACAGTGCTAGTACGGACTTGTGCTCCCCATACTGTCGCATATATAAAGGGAGACCCCTCTAGGTTTTCAATCCTTTATCCACAGGAAGCCGAGTCTGCAGCCCTATACCCGTGATACACCGAACACAGCATTCGAGGAGATTTCTTGCACGTACGGAAAGTCCTTGGTTGATTTCTTTTTCATTATTAAAACCAAGGTGTATATTGCAGTTCACGGTTATTTGGTACACCCTTTGTGCCTAGTATTCCTGAGTAGTCATTTGGTCTTTTCTGACTCCCTAAATTTGAAAAGACTGTCAAGCGCTTGTCCTTTCACGCTTGTATCAAATCTGAAAGAGATAGAGTCATCTTTTATCACTTCTCGACTCTTAAAACATGAAACGGTGAAGTTTCTTATTTTTCAATGTGGTAAAAATTTATCACCCACGATTACACGCCCTGTTAGATATTTCTTGTTGACCATTTGATCGTGTGTCTTGACTCTTTTTTATCCCATGTGTGTGTTTGCTTCTTTTTCTCTGGTCGTTTTCCACAGTGGCGGAACCTTCGGTTTCGTCTACTGGTAGTCCTTACACGGACGATTCTTCAGAGGCTTCCCAATCCTCTACTGAACCACAACAGCCTATTGTTTCCGAGTTTCCTGATGGGGGACCGGTTCTTGCTGAGCAACCCTTTGGAGGACCAGTTGAGTTCAATTGGCCCTTTTCGGACCCTGTGTCTGAATTGAGATTAGGAGCTGATTTCCTTTCTCTTACATCGGGTTCTCCTTTTGTCGCTGCTTTTTTTCCTCCTAGTCCTCGTCGCCTCTTGCGAGATTTAACGGCAGGATCAACCATGAGTGATCTGGTGAGGAAATCCCAACGTCTGGTGAAGACTATTAGCTCTTCCCACGAAGACTATTTCAGGGAGACAACTCTGAGTTGGCTGACATGTTAACAGCCAGTCCCTCTTTACCACAGGGATACAGATCTTTGGGTCAGATCATTTCCGCCGTAGCCTTTATGGGAGTGTCATCTCCCTCTCCGAGGCTAGCTGTTACTATGCCCGGGGTGTCTCCTCAGACGCCCGTTACTTTTGTTCCCGTCCGACCCACTGTCTGTGTGGCCGCCTCTTCTCCTGTTGTCACAGCATCCACTGCGAGGGCTATGCCAACTCCTGAAGATGTTTATATAACAACTGCTATACCGGAGAACATCTCTCTGGAGGAGTATCGGTTGTCTTTGCAACATCCGAACGCCGAGGTTGGACCATCCTCCCAAGATCCTAACCGCTCTTACTTTTCGCACTATGCACAGGATGGTACACCCGTGTATGCTTTCCCAGGTCAGTATGATGAGCACGAGGAGATTTTACGTCTACCTGCTCCTGAGGCTTACCTCTATGCTCAAGGTTTACCTTATAACCAGACTTATAACCCGCAAGGACAGCCTTTCCAAGGCCAACCTTCCAGCCAACCTGGCTATCTTCATGATCCACAAGGGTAGCCCATGCAAGGCTATCATGTCGGCCAACAAGGGCCATCGTACGGTCCGCAAGGATAGTATTATAGCCCTTCCGGTCAACTTGTTTAGCCTCAGCCGGGGTATCAACCAGGACCGGGCTATGGTCCTGGGGGGAAAATCCAGCCTTCTTTACCGATGCAACCTCAGTATCTTGTTGTTTCTAACGTTGCATATCAGCCGAGACCATCCTACGGTTCCACTTTGGGTCAAACCAGTTTTCAGCAGGTACTTGGCCCTGTTCCACCACCAGGCCAACCAACCCATCTGGTACAACCTGGTGTTTTGCCTCTAGGCCAACCGGCTCATCCGGTACAACCTGGGGCTCATTCACAACCAAGCCAGCCTACTCAACCGGCGCCACCTGTTTATCCGGGCCAACCTGTTCATTCAGGGCAGCCCTCTCAGTCAGGTCAACCTATTCACTCAGGGCAGCCCGCTCATTCTATTAACCCTGCTCAGCAGCCGACTCATTCAATGCCGCAACCAAATCAACAGCTGCGCCCTACTTATTAGGTTCCGCAGGGTTCCACTTTTCAACAGCCTACTCATCCTCAGGGTGGTTATTATCCTCATGGTCAATCTCAACCGAATTATAACCACCCCAGAGGTTCCCAGTATTATCCTCCTCCGCTCGGTTTTACCTATACTCAACAGCCAAATCCAAACATTGCTTACACCAGGCCGACATATAATCAGGGTTCGTACCCTGGTTATCAGGCCCCACACTCTGGTTACCAGCATCCAAATCAGTCTGGTTATAAGACCTATACCCTCTACGGTCAGAATCCTACAGGACAGAACCCATGGGGGCAAGGATATTCACAACCATTGTGGAGTACAGGTAACGGTCCTCATCCCGGGTCTGGCATGCCGGTCAATCCGCCATTGCCGTTCCTGGCCACCTTGGAGTTGCCGGATGTTTCAAAGTTTACCAATGATCCAATTTTACATAATCCATATTGGCCTCCGGTTCCCACCAAGATACCAGGTGATTGCCCCAAGTTTGATGGAAAAGCTGGAGAGGAACCCCAGGTGCATGTGATGACGTATCATCTTTGGTGTTTGTCTAACTCTTGGGTCGACGATTCGATTCGCCTGTGCCTCTTCTAGCGTACTTTAACTGGAGCTGCTACTAAGTGGTACATAGAGTTATCTCGCGGCATTTTCCAATATTTCAATTCTTTAGCCATGGCTTTCCTCACGCACTTTCAGTTACCGGTTCGTTATGAAGCTGGGACGCACCTCCTGACTTCTCTGAAGTAGGACAAAGCCACTCACATCTCTAATCACATTCATGAGTGGCGGCGCCATCGTAGACTGATCAAGTTTCACATACCTGATCAGATACTGACTCACTGGTTCACCACCTCCTTTGTGAATAAAATCACTCAGGATATTGCGATGGGAGCGTGTGTAACGGAGGAACAAGCCATTGCGCGTGCCCAATATCTGGATCTTGTATATTCTCAGTCTGACACGCTTTATGATATCTTGCCTGATGCCTCGCGATCCGAAACCTCTAAGGCTCCGCCTACCCCCGCGGTGGATGGTGTCATTGGTTCTGTCTCTCATAATTCGAAGAAATCTTTGAATGGGAAGCAGAATTCTAATTCTTCCAACAATGCTCCTGCTAATCCCGCCCCCTCCGATTCTGGTAAAACCGCAGAAGTGAATGTCGTTCGGGCCAATCCTACGGAGAAAACTTCCAAAGGGAAAAAGAAGGGCAAAGTCAAATCTAAATTTGATGCCCCAAAGCCAAAATCTAAATCTCGCACTGAGGATGGCTCTCAGCGTAAACCGAAGTACCCTTGCCTCATTTGTGAAGGGGACCATTATACTAAGGATTGTCGATGACAATCCGAGGTTAGTCAACTTCTCAAGGGCCCTAAAGGGACTCCATCTGTTCTAAAAGAGCCATTCCCATCTCAGCAGACCCAGATGGTCGAACAGCCATCACCATCTGAACCATTTGGGTCCCAAGTTTTCATGATGAAGAGTGTTGCACCTATCTCTGTCGCTACGCGGTCGAAGGATTACAACGAATCGCGACAGGCACCTGGGAAGGCAGTTGCGGATGGATCGCCTCCCCTACCTGCCTCCAGTTCATTAGAAATCTAGAAGCCTACTCCTGAACCCGTTGTGAAACCACCTTCTAAAGGTGTCCTTCGAAGATATTCTTATAATCCGAATGCTCGTGCCGCTCAACATTACAGCATTGTTGAGGATTTGGCACAGGCGTCATCCGCTATGTCTGCGCTAGAAGTTATTCAAAGTTGTCCTTCGCAATGGAAGGCTTTACTGTCTGCAATCGGGGGCATTAATCCCGCCGATTCGAGTCTTCTCACCTTCAATTTAGAGAATTTCACTCCCCGGCTTCCACATCAAATCGCTCTTATTATTCAAGTCGGGATTAACAGTCTAAACATTCATAGGGTTGTCGTGGATGAAGGTGCATCTACCTGCGTTATGTCCTCTACTTGCTGGAAGGCCATCGGCTCTCCAGCCCTTTTGTCATCTCCCAATTCCCTTCAGGCATTTAATGGTCGAGAATCCAAACCCCTGGGTGTTCTCGAGAGTATAGCGATCACATTACAGGGGAAGACTGTCAATGTGGAAGTAGAAGTGGTTGACGCTAAACTCACTACAATATACTTCTTGGCCGCAGCTGGACTCATGCCATGCTTTGCGTGCCGTCCACCGTCTTTCGATTTCTTAAGTTCCCTCACGAGGGAAAAATTGTCACGGTGGATCAGTTCTCATTTTTCACCTCTACCTCTAAGAATAACGTGCCATACGTGGATCAAATTCTGAATCCCCCGGACAGTGTGGGACCTAGTCTCTTCAAATACCCGGTCCTCATGGGTATTTTTCCCGCACCACCATCGCACACCGCTCAAGTCCGATGACCCGTGGCTTATTCCTACGCCTGAGCAGGTGTTTGAGTTTGGAGAATCAATGCCCTTGACTCCAGTAGAGATCAGCTACTGTTAAATTTTTGCTGCATCTAATCCTCCACCTCCTCAGCATGCTCCGTTGAGCATGGCTCTCAACGTCTACTCTCAATCCCCCTGGCTTAGTCAGGTCGATTCACCTGATCTTCTCAAAGAGACTTTTCCTTCCGATGAGGCCATCATTGAAACTATGTCTCTTGAGGAGCTGCCTTGGGGCGATGGACATCATAGCTCCTCTTTTATGACTAGCTTAGGGGCAATGAATGACTGTCTGGAGCGTTATGCTACTCAGGTTCATACCCCTCCTCCTCAAATTCCCATTTTGACGCACGAGGTTTTTTCAGAGGGTAACCTGAGTAACATTACTCAAACCATCCCGATCAACATCTCCATTAAACTGGGGATCGTTGAGAATATTCATGTGGGTGTGACTTGTTCTCCCGATGAGAATCAAGTCTATACTAATCTTTTTAAGTAATTTAGAGATGTTTTCACGTGGTCCTACGAGGAAATGCCGGGGATTGATCCCAGTATCGTAGTGCATGAGATTCCAACCTATCCAGGTGCGAAGCCCGTGCACCAACGCTTACGCCCCATGCATCCTGGGAAAGCCGCCGCCATCAAGGCAGAAGTTGAAAAACTTCTGAACGCGGGTTTTATTTATCCCATCCCCCTCACAGAATGGGTGTCTAACATTGTCCCTGTCGATAAAAATTAGGGTACGATTAGAGTCTGTGTTTATTATCGCGACATCAATCGCGCCTGTCCAAAGGATAATTATCCCACTCCGTTCATAGACCAGATTATTGACGAATGTGTCGGAAGTGAGATCTATTCCTTGATGGACGGTTTCTCAGGATATAATCAGATCAATATTGCGCCTTAGGATCAACACAAGACAACATTCATCTGTCTGTGGGGTACTTTCACGTATAAAAAACTCCCGTTCGGCTTGAAGAACGCTGGAGCCACTTTTCAACGTGCGATTTCCTACGCTTATTATGACATTCGCCATATCATTCAGCCTTATCTGGATGACTTTCCAGCCCATTCAGCTAAGCGAGAGGACCATCCTAAGCATCTCCGCAAGATCTTTCTTCGTTGCAGGAGCTACAATATTAGGCTTAATCCTCATAAATGCGTCTTCTTCATTGATTATGGCCGTCTTTTAGGATTCATAGTCTCAAAGGACGGAATTCGCCTTGACCCTTTAAAGGTCGAGGCCATCATAAATCTCCCATCACCCTCCTCCCTATATTAGTTACAGAGTCTGCAAGGGAAAGCGAACTTTCTTCGACGCTTTATCCCGAATTATGCCGAGGTGGCCAAAGGATTCACTCATTTATTGAAGCAGAATGTTCCCTTCCATTGGGACGAAATCGCTCAGCAATCCTTTGAGAAGCTGAAGACGTTGCTTGTCAATGCTCCATTGCTTCGTCCTCCGGACTACCACCGCGACTCCACTTTATATCTTGCCACCGCATTTAGCACCATAGCCATGGTCTTGGTGCAGGATGACGATGATGGTGATGAACATATTGTTTATTATCTATCACGGAACCTTCTCGACCCAGAAACGCGTTATGCTCATGTCGAGAAGTTGGCATTAGCAGTAGTACACGCTTTACAGCACTTTCGCCATTACATCCTTTTGCATACGATAACAGTGGTTTCAGACTGCAACCCTATGATGTATATTCTTTCTAGACAATTACTGGGGGGCAAGTACTCTAAGAGTATTGTTATCCTACAAGAGTTTGACTTAGAGTTCACTACTGCTAAGTCAACTAAATCACTGGTTTTCGCGGATCTGATATGCTCTCTCCCTACAGACTCTTCTCCCTCACACTCTGAAGACTATATACCAGACGAAACGCTTTTCCTCATCAGTACTCGTGACCCTTGGTACGGTGACATAATAGTGTATCTTCAGACCTCAACATTTCGATCTGAGTTGAATAAAGCTGCCCGTCGTCGGATTCGGCACCAGTCCCAGCCCTACCATATAGTAGGAGATACCTTATACTGCATTGGAGTAGATTCGGTGCTCCGGCGATGCCTAACCTTGGAAGAGGCTGAAAAGGTCCTCAATGACTGCCACAGTGGTGCCTGTGGTGGACATATGTTCGGGTATGCTACTACCCAGAAGATTCTGCGAGCAGGTTATTTCTAGCCTTCCATATTCAAAGAATGTATCACTGCAGTCCGTAAATGTCATACATGCCAGATATTTCAGCGCAAGATGCGCGCTCCACCTCTACCCTTGCATCATGTTATTACCGTCGGCCCGTTTTCAAAATGGGGCATGGATTTTATGATGTGTAACCCTCACTCGGCCGGGGGGCATGTGTATATAATTGTCATCATTGACTACTTCACCAAGTGGGCCGAGGCGATGCCTACACTAGCTGCTGATGGGAAAACGGCTGCTCAATTTATATTCAACCACGTTATTGCACGGTTCGGGGTGCCTCAAGCCATCTTCACTGATCACGGTACTCATTTCTGAGATTATATGATGGCGGAGCTGACTTCAAAGTTGGGCTTGCGTCACGACAGCTTAACACCATATTACCCTCAGGCGAATGGTCAGGTTGAAGCAGTGAACAAGGTTCTGGTCACTATGCTTCAGCGAATAGTTGGTATTCATAAATCCAATTGGCATCTCCAACTATTCTCAGCTCTCTGGGCATACCAAACATCTGCAAAGAGTGCAACTGGGGTCACACCATTTCAATTGGTGTATGGTCTGGAAGCAACTCTTCCGGTTGAATGCGAAATTCCTTCGTTGAAATTAGCTGTGGAACTTCTACCTAATACTTCTGCTGAGGAGGAACGTCTTCTGTATCTAGAATGGTTAGATGAAACCCATCGTCTGGCTGCTTTGGTTATTGAAGCACAAAAGAAGAGGGTCAAAACTCATTTTGATCAATCTATTTCTCCTCGTTCCTTTATTGAAGGAGACCTCGTCCTCCTGTACGATCAAGCACATGACAAGCTTGGAGCTGGTAAGTTCTAGCCTATGTGGCATGGGCCCTATATAGTAAAACGTGTTTTGAAAAATGGGGCTTATGAGCTTATAGATTATGAAGGAGTTCCGCTGGCGCAGCCCAGAAATGGGCTGTACCTCAAAAAGTACTATCCCTGAAGTGATTTCTTGGTGTGGTGTGTGTACATAGGTGTGTGTTTTTCAGTTGTGTGCATGTATGGTGTGGTGTGCCTTGTAAACATCCTTCTTCTGATCGGGTCTTCCTAGTTGTGCAGATTTCTATTCATCCATTTGTTCGTTTCGTGGATGGTGCCTCCCGCAGTACCAGGAATCTGTCTTCAGCAGCCTGGGTAATTTATGATCCTGCTGGTGAGTTGGTCAACCTGTAAGGAGTGTGTCTAGGACGTACTACGAACAACATCGCGGAATATAGTGTTGTGTTAGAATTATTAACCGAGGCAGTAAACCTTGGTATCCGTGAATTTCTTGTGTATCTAGATTCACAACTTGTAGTGTTACAATTGAACGGACACTATTCGGTAAGAAACCCGTCCATTTTACGTCTGTATCTGCGTATTCGATTACTGGAAAGGATTTTTGACTACATTACATATCATCATATACCCAGGCATTTGAATACATTAACAAATGCAGTAGCAAATTTGGTATTAGACAGACATTTGCGCAATTTGTAAATCATCATCACATGTAAAGAAAGATCCATCCAGAAATAGATATGCATATATATATAGATATTGAAATGTTTACATAGAGTGTGTCACATAAATTCAAAATATACATAATCATCTTAAGTACATCCGGAGACGATATGTCTCTCAAAAAAATTCTGTGGTATAATCCCTAAGAGCTAATCCGCATGGTGCTCATGATAGCATGTAACTGCACGCACTAAGCGTCTCAGGATTCAGTGGATCTGACTTGGAACTCCCACCGTATGACACTGGTACGCCATCGGTACATCTGCCAGCCGATCATAGTCTGGGATCCCTCGGGCAATGCCCTCGAGATTCTGGATCAACTCCTCCCCTCTTGTGCCCTCTCCCTGAGGATCAGGGGCGAGATGAGTTCTCCGCGAGATTGGAGACATCCCAGCTGGTCTCTCAGGGCCCACATCTGCATACATATATAAAATGTGTTAGGACGAATGTGTATTAACAAAAAAAAAAAACATAAAACATAAAAATCAAAAAACATGAAGTCTTACCCAACTCCTCGTCCCAGTCATCTCCTTCTCGCAGTGGAAGATCTGGGTCTCCGGTGAAGTCAGTTCCTGCATATGGCCAGTCCTCCACTACAATCAACTGGCGTCGTAACCACCTAAAAAACTCCGGCCTCCAAGACATCTGTTGGCTGCCTCCAGCTCTGGGCATTAGTGCTGCCCAACGAGCCATTCATGGCTCTCGTGGTATCGGATCTGCTACTATGGCCCCTTGGCCCTGGAAGATTGGTAAGCGTTCCAGAATGAATGATACCAGGATGGAACCATAGCCATAATGTTTCAGCTTGGCTTGCTTGCATTTTGTGAGCTGTCTTTTCATGTTTATTATTACTGTTGTTTCCTAGTCAAACAGTAAGGGACTCATGCATTCTGAGGCTAGCAGGAGTTGGGCCTTTGTGGCCTCGTGTGGTGCCTGTGATCCTGCAGCCCGCGTGATGGTATGTAGGATAACTCTCAATGCCAGATTGGGGATAGTGTGGATATCCACCTTTTTGCTCCCTGATCCCATTTGTGCTCCTTGGCACACTCGTGCCATCACTTCTTCCATATTCTCGCCAGATGGTCTACTCTCGGTCAGGATGGGTACCGGACCTCTGCGAGAAATTTGGTTATGAAATACACATCGGAGACCTCCAGTTCCAATACCTGGTCTCGAAACTTGAACACCTATTCCTGTTCATCCCAAATACTGATCAGATACTGGAGGAGCTCGGGTTGAGCTCGTAGACAGGGTGTAAGGAAGAACTTCTTTAGCCCACAATTTCTGAGGGCATTCATGCAAGCCTCACTTTCTATGGCCTGTTAATCCTCTTCTCCATGCTCTCTTTCTTTCCACTCAATCACCATTTTGCTTGATTTCCTGCATCCACATGGTCATAAACCCTTAATTAGATCTCTGGTAGGCTTCAAATTTCATTCAATTTGGTTAAAATCTCGAATTTTTAGGCGGAAATTTAGGTTCGGCCGTTGGCACAGTTGTTTTGTGAACAGTTGCGCCGCGTGGCGCAAGCCCTTTGCATGAAAAACCCCATTGGCGCGGGTCCGTGCCCGATACCCGCGCTAATGAGCGCAACCCTAAAAATTAAAAGAGTGACCACAGAGGGCTGATACATAAGGGAAAACTATTAAAAAATGGATTGAAATGAAGTACAGGGATGTGCCTCTTACTTGTAGCAGACGAGAATCTGAATGGTCAACCGGATCTGTCACAATCGCCGTCAGAAGTTTGCACTCCAAAATGGACCACTGCTGCTTTTTACCAAGGTAAATAGTAAATGTAATTTTGTTTTTACCATTTTGGCATATTTATAACTTTTTTGACATAAGATGAGTTTTAAAAGTTATTTTTATCAAATATTTTAATATGTTATGTCGAAAATGGGTTTTACGCTTGCTTGGTATGTGCAGCAGCAGGTTTTTTGCGACTCTAACGATGGAAACGAGTTGTATTTTATACTTTTTCGGACTCGGTAAATACACGAAAAAGTCACTTTGGAGTCATCTTTCAGCTCTTTTCTGACTCTCTAAACATGAAAATATTGTCGAGGCCCTTGTCGTTTCTATCTCATTGAAATGGACACGAATCGACATCTACCCAGTATACGTTTACCCCTTTTTCGGGCTGGGATAGATTGATTACGAAAAAGGAATACCCTAGCCTATCGCGACTAGGAGGTTTTCTCCGATATTGTTTTCTACCTTTTCGGATCTGAGGAACTATTTACGAAAAGGGACCTATGGAGTTTACTTTTTTGCTGTCTTTTCAAACTCTCTAAACATGAAAAGACGCCGAGTTCTCCCTTTGTCAGACTCGTTAAACCCTGATGACATCAGATCCAGTTGAAATGACGTTCTCTGAGTTACTCCTTCCTAGGAATCGTTAAATGCAGTAGGATGGATTCGCCCGAAGGGTGGACTTATATTACAAGCATATCCTATCCCCTTCAAGCTTGCTATCAAAATTAATTGGGGTACTCGCCAAAAATGGTGGGGGAAAAAATGGAACCATCATCATTGTCATCGGCAGTATGTCGCTCTTGAACATGGCACTTGTTTGCATTCGTGTCGGGTTGGGGACATCTCATCTCGTTTCTTCACTTTGCCTCCGTGGGTTTAGATAATCCCTTTTGACCTGTCATCTACTCATTGCCTTGTCACCATGACCTCTGATCCGTTGATGTCAAATACTGCCAAGTCCACTGTCGTGTTGTTTATATGTTCAAGAGAAGTTGGCCTCTGCAAATATCAACCTTCCTCTGATTCTCATACGATCCTGATTCACAAAAAAAACATCATGTTCCTCTGTCTCGTGTCGATGATGTGGGGAAAAGTATGGCCCACCTTCGATCAAGGTCACTTCCTGTCGACTTCAGCTCATTATCCAGGAAGTTGATCTAGAGACTCCTTTATGGTACCTTGGAGCCTGCATGCCTCAATGGCAGGTTCGTCGCATTCGACGTGGGGTTTTAATCATTGGCCTCTGCTCAAGTGATTCTACGGGTGTTCGACTCCATCTCATTGATTCACACGCTGTAGATTGTACCTATAGTACCTTGAGGGCCATTGTCATTATTGGTGGTTCCTCTTGTGTCTGTTAACAGCTCTCATCATTGGCTGGTAATCAGACGATGTTCTTGCATGTTCGACTTCAGCTCACAAATTCGCATGCTTGAACTTGTACTTGGTTTGGGTCGAGATGGAGCGCAAGACCCTGGATTGTGTCTGTTGTAATCCAGGCTACGATTGTGGATTATTATCATTATGTACATGACTCACTGATTGGATGGCTGCGACCATACCTGAGTCTATTTATTTGATCCTCGCTGGATGTCTGCGCCCATACCCTGGATCTAGATTATAGTGTACTCTGTTTCGGATGGCTGTGCACATACCGCATATACATCATGTACTTGAGATATCAGTTGTATTTTTCTACGCAAGTTTTCCGATGGCGCGGCTTCAGTTGAACATGTTCTTGTAAAGAATTTCACCCCTCTCTCTCTCGGGCCTCATACTTTAGGGGGCATCTGTTACATAGTAATTTGTCACTGTCCCTACCATTCCCCATCCCGCACAATGGAGGACCCATTTTGTGACATGTGAACATTTTCATGCCTTGAAATCATCATCAATGCATTCCTCTAAACATGAGCTTCAATTTCCCTAAATACATCTCCTTGAAAAAAACCATGAAAACATCTCCTTTTGCATTAGCGCGGGCAGACAGTTCATCTCTCACGCCAATGGGGAAAATACTAAAAATAGGCCGTGCCAACTGGCGCTCTGTCCCAAAGCAGCAGTCGCGCTAGCCAATTTAAGGAGTGCTTTTTAAATAAATATGGCGGAAGTTGTGTTTCAACAAACTCAAAAACCATTGCCTATCTTGAGTTGGGAGGTTTGGCTACGGGAGTTCCAAGGAATGGAAGTGGTTGGCCACCTCTCATGGAACCTTCCTTGATGATAGGGCCAATCCCACAATAATAGGGATCCCAACTCCCTCCTTCCCCATCTATAAAAGCTTTCCTATTGCCATTGCAAGCTAGTCTTGAAGTGCCTAAGCTTTGAATCTCCAAATTCCCAAGAGCCTTTGTGCTGTAAGAGCCCTCTTTCTTCCCTTAAGGCCGACTCAAGTAAGGAGACTATTGTCGAGAGACTCTAGAGAGGTTTTCCCTTTCCCTGGTGAGCTTTGCGAGACGTGAACGACTAGAGACCCTTCCGAAGGAGACCGCGGCATCAGAACATTGGTTGTACTCTCTTTCAATTGTTTATTAATGAATGACTACCGGTTATGGTTCCACTCTGTTTTTCACTTATGTTAATAATGAGTTATATCCTTTCTGACTGATATATAGTTGCACATTCTGGATTTTATGCTTGTATTCGTGTTGTTTCTTGCATGTGCAGGTTTCCATTCACGGAGATCATGGGGATCGTGACCTGCCAAGGCCGAGGAACGGGAATGCTGTCTCTTCTACAAATCATAGAACTGGACTCCGGGTAGGCCTACATCATTGGCTTATTTATTCGCAATTAGGAACTTGCGCTGTAGCATTTGATGATTTTTTCTAGACCCCAGCTGGGCTAGTAGGGATCGCCTCTGTCCGCAGAGGGGATTTACCTCCTCAACACCTTTGCTGAGATACATAGTCAAACAGAAGGAATTGAGCAAGATTCCCAAGAAATTAAGAATCCTTGCCTAATTTGTCCATGAGAAGGGAACTCTAGTAATATTCGCGAAGGAGAAGGGGAAACAGGAGAAACAGAAGAACCAAAATCTCCTCTTGAAATAGTACAAACAGTGAGCAACCTAGATAAGGGAAGTGCTGTCAACCTCATTCAAAACAAAGGACCTGAATCTCCTAAGACAGTAGGCCAGCAAGGAATACTTATTATTCCAGATCAAGGGAGTGCTTCCAAGGTCATTCATACTCCTTCTAGTCAGCCTAGGGATTCCCTTGAGATCCCAGAAGGATATTGGCACATATTTGATCAAATGGCCCAGAACTAGAACCAGAACCAACAAACACCTCAGCAAACTTCCACACTGCAATATCCTATAGTAGATACTGCAGTTAATGTGCCTATGAAGGCCATTCCTCTTCAACATATTCCTACATTTCATGCCTTGAAATCAGAAGATCCAGATGCATTTATGTTTGAATTCGATGTATTATGCAAGGGGTATGACTATACCACCGATCCCCAAAAATTAAAACTATTTCCTTCCACATTCAAAGGATCATCCTTACGATGGTTTATGGGGATAGGTGGGGGTGTTATAAATTATTGGGATCAGATGAAAGTTGTGTTTCTAAAGAAATATCAGGATTATTGCAGGTCCTGGGAACTAAAAGATGAAATATTTCAAATGACAACAAAACCCAATGAAACACTGGAAGAATATGTGGAATGGTTTCAATAGAATCTCCAGAGATCTCCTTATGCATCTTTACCCTTACCTAATAATGTGCTGAAGACTACATTAATTAGGGGGATGAAGGATCAATGGGTTGAAAAATTGAATATTATGGGAAAAGGTGATATATATGAGGAAATCTATGCTAACATTATTGATTTGTGTATCAAGAGTTCGAGGGGCGATACAAGGCTAAAATCAGGAAAACGTGACATGATCACAAGGGATAATAAGACCTCCAGTGAAGGAGTTACTCGTGCAGATATTGGCAATCTGATGGAAGATTTTAAAACATATATTCTAGGGACTCTAAAAACGCAGTTCAACATTATGCAAGCCAAACAAAATCAAGCAGAAGTAGAACAAAATTTGGCAATATTTTGTCCTACATGCAGGAAGAAACACAACCACAAAGAGTGCTCGTTGGATATAATCAAATTTTGTGCCATTTGCACAAAATACCACCCCACAGAAGGATGTCCCTTGCTTCCTAGGTTAAAAGCAGTCTATAAAGAGGCAGAAGAAGAATCAGAATTGGTATGCTTACTTAATCAGCGCTGACAATGGAAGCCACAACAATCAGGTATGCTAATTGATCCATTTTCTTCTTTTCAGCCTCCTCAATATAATGCTCAGCAATATAATGGAATGTGGAAAAATCAACCACCTTTCCCCAATTGGTCACAACAGCCATTTCCTACATCATCATGGCCAAATCAAACAAACCAAACTAATTGGCCAAATTTTCCTTTCTACCCACCGTTTTGGAAAAACAATGCTTATCCAACACAATGGTCCCCCTCTACTTTGCAGAGTCAAGCCTAGCAGTCAAACTGAAAAAGAGCTACAAATCAACTAGCTGGAACAATTCCCCTCTCTCAACCTACACTGCCAGCTCCATATACATTACCACAAAACCCCCAAACCAATTTAAGACCACAACTCCCAACCCATCCCAACCCAAACCCAAATAATAGGCCAGTTCAGTCTATCCAAATAATGGAACCACCTGACTTAGAAACTGAACTGAGGGAGTGTAATGACCTTCAGTTGAGGTTTGGGCGTATAATAGAAATAGAGGGAGACAAAAAAGTTCACATTGAAGATCCATTACCTATAGAACAAACATTGCAAAAAGAGAAGGTGGTTCAACAACAAAATCAACATCAAACTCCACAACAAGCAACCACCTCTTCTCCACCATTCCCAGAATGATTAATCATAGCTCTACCATTAGAATATCCTGATTTTGATCTTCTGGGAGAATTAAAAAATTTGTGTATACAAATCTCTCTCCTCCAAGCTACCAAAGACATCCCTATTTATGCAAAAACCATTAAGGAACTATGTATAAAGAAGCCAAAGAGGAGAACAACAACCAACCCAACTGTCCAAATAGTTGGTACTCTATCTGACTTATTATCAGGAATTAGAACACATGTAAAATATGAAGACCCGAGAAATCCTATAGTGACGGTACAAATCAATGGGAAATTGTTCCCAAATGCCTTAGTTGATTTGGGAGTTGCAATCAATATCCTAACAACCACCACTTGTCAAAAACTTGGCATTACATCATTAGAACCAACAACAACCTTATTAGAATTGGTTGACTGATCGGTAGTCAAACAAGAAGGTACACTACAAGATGTAATGGTATCTTTAGATTCTTGGGAATACCCTACTAACTTCCTGGTTATCAACCCAAAGAACCGGCTAGATGGACAGCCGTTAATTCTAGGTAGACCTTGGTTGGCAACTGTCGATGCTTATATTGGCTGCCGACAAGGAAACATGACAATAACAAGGGGAAACTATGTCAAGAATTTATCTTTATATCCCCCATCCCACCCAAGCCTATCAATAATAAAAACAAGAAAGCAACCTATATCATATCTTATGGAACATATGAGATCGCCTGTAACCATAGAAGATGCCCTTGATTTTAAAGATCAAACAAAGGATGATATCATTAATAGTTTTATTAACAAACCACAAATCAGATCCCATCTACAATGTCACATGATCAAGGAAGCATTTGATAATAAAGAAGAAGAAGATCCTCTGAAAGACATTCCTGATCAAATAATACCCACTACTTCTGTATACAATAGTAATATTGTAGAAATTGAACCAGGAAAAACTTTAAACATTAACAAAAATCTGACTGTTGAACAAGAAAAGAAGACGGTCCAATTGCTACAAAAATATAAAGCAGCCTTTGCATGGGATTATCCAGACATGAAGGGAATTGACCCCCAGTTATGTACACACCATATCTATACCGAAAAATATGCAAGACCCATTCACCAACCCCAACAAAGACTAAACCCTCACCTTAAAGATATTGTGAAAGCTGAATTACAGAAACTATTGGATGTTAATTTCATTTACCCAATATATGATAGTAAGTGGGTCTCTCCATTAGTTGTGGTACCAAAGAAGAACGGGAAGTGGAGAATATGCGTAGATTACCGAGAACTCAAAAAAGAAACCCAGAAAGACCACTTTCCCCTTCCTTTCATTGACCAGGTATTAAATACATTGGCATGAAAGAAATTCTTTTCTTTCTTCGATGGCTTCAGTTGGTACAATCAAATCCAGATTGCCCCGGAGGACCAAGACAAAACTACTTTTACCTATCCTTGGGGGACATTTTCCTACCGATTCTTACCCTTTGGCCTATGCAGTGCCCATGCTACATTTCAAAGGGCCATTCTCAGCATATTTTCAGATTTAATAAATGAAGGGCTTGAAGTATATATGGATGACTTCACACCTTATGGATATGATTTTGAGCCAGCATTAGAAAATTTAGAAAAGGTGTTGCAAAGATGTATTGACACTAGGCTTTGTTTAAGCCATGAAAAGTGTCATATGATGATGACTGAAGGACTTATCTTAGGACATTATATTTCAACAACTAGAATTCAGGTGGATCCAGCCAAAATTCAGATAATTTTGTTAATACCTACACCCACCACACAAACAGAGGTACGTAGCTTTCTTGGATTTTTCGGTTATTATAGGAGATTTATAGAACATTATTATCGAACAGTTGCACCTTTATATGCACTAATAGGAAATGTTGATTTTATTTGGACAGATAAATGTGACAATGCTTCCAAGGATCTGAAAAAGCTTGTATCAATAGCCCCATTGGTGAGGGGCCCAAATTGGAATTTTCCATTCCAAATTTCATCTGATGCCTTAGACACAGCGATTGGAGCAGTGCTTGGGTAGGAAGAGGATAAAAAACCATATGCAATCTATTATATCAGAAAAAATATATCTCCTATTGAACTAAAATATACTGTGACTGAGAAGGAATTTATAGCCATAGTACATGCTGTAAATAAGTTTAGACATTATATAACTGGGTATCCTGTAGTTTTATATACCGATCACCCTGCCACTAAATTTTTAGCAAATAAACCTGTTACAAATGGAAGGGTGACTAGATGGTTGATTTTATTGCAGGAATTCGATATTACAATCAAATATCGACCTAGAAAAGAGAACCCTGTAGCTGATTTCCTATCACAAATACCAAAGCCAACAGATGCAGCAGCAGTCGAAGACCACTTCCGAGATGAACATTTGTTCATTGTTACTATTAGAACCACATGGTATGCTGATAGAAAATTATTTGGCAATAGGTAAATTACCTAAACATCTAACCCTTAATTAACGAAAGCAGATAATACAACGTAGTTCTCGATTCGCTTGGATTGGGGGCTACCTGTTTGATACAGTGTTAGATGTGCAAATTAGGAGATGCGTCCGAGAGGACGAAGTATTTGATATTCTAAAAGCATGCCATGAAGGGCCGTGCGGCGGAAATTTTACAGATCATAGAACCGCCCATAAGGTTTTACAGACATGCTACTATTGACCTACCATTTTTAAAGATGCTAAAAAATTTGTGCAGGCCTGTGATAGCTACCAAAGGGCGGGTTGCCCTGGATAGTCCAACGAAATGCCTTTGAACCCACAAATAGTAATTGAACCATTTGAATGTTGGGCACTCGATTTTTTTGGCCCCATCAACCCCCCATCAAACCAAAGAACATAAATCTTAGTTGTAATCGAGTATGTCACTAAATGGGTTGAAGCAGAGGCACTTTCGAAAGCTACAAACGACTCTGTAATACAATTCCTTTTCCAAATATTTGTGTGATATGGCCTCCCAAGGGAAATAATCACAGATGGAGGACCACAGTTTGTAGGTAATAAACTCACTAAAAAATTATAGAATTACCACATTCCGCAAAAGATTACAACCCCATACCACCCACAGACAAATGGCCAGGTAGAGAGCACGAATAAAGTGATCGAATCTATATTGACAAAAACAATTTCCTCACACAGACGTGACTGGGCCTACAAATTTCCATAAGCCTTGTGGGCATAGCAAAAAACATGGAGAATTACTGTGGGGTATTCACCATATCAATTGGTATTTGGAAAAGAGCTCATCTTTCCAATAGAGTTTGAAATTCAGACATTAAGAACAACCCAGAAGGTGGGTCTAGATTTAAATGAAGCTCGGGCCAAAATATTACAGCAAATCAATGAGTTTGATGAAATTAGGCTCTCTTCTCTTCAGCACGCTATATTAATTCAATAACAGAGAGAAAAATGGCACGACACCCTCATCAAAGAAAAAAATCTTCCACGAAGGAGATTGGGCACTCCTATATGACTCCAGGTTTCAGGATTTTCCAACCAAACTTCAGACATGATGGCTTCGACCTTATGAGATACACAAAGTGCATGATAATGGCAACATTACATTAACCACCATTGATGGATCTGGACATTCTTTCAAAGTAAACGGTCATCGAGTGTGACTTTACCATAAGCCGCTTACTCGAGAATCCTTCTACCAACAATTACGAGAAGATTCTACCATGAAAATTCTTACTGAATGGGATAACTCCTCCTCGGCACCCATTCATTAAATCATTTCTTTCCTTTGAAATTTGTACATAAAGATTGTTCATTTACTTTTCTTGTTTTTTTTGTATGGAATTATGTTTCTTCAAACTCTTTTTATTTCTCTTATTGTGAATTTTTGTTGTTCCTTTCCAAAGGAACAACATTTTTGTTGTTCCTTTCGAAAGGAACAAAAGCTTTGCTGCGAGTTTTTTTGTTGTTCCTTTTGAAAGGAACAATATTTGTGATGTTTATTTTTGTTGTTTCGTAGATTTTTTTTGCTATTCCTTTCGAAAGGAATAATAGTTTCGCAGATTCTTTTTGTTGTTCCTTTTGAAATTAACAGCAGTTTCACAGATTGTTTTTGTTGTT
>JAXQQM020069012.1:0-76628 GCA_034641835.2 Pinus albicaulis
TAAGTCTAGCTGTGATAATTAAGGAAAGGAAATGCAACTAAAACCTACAACACCACAGCTATGCCTTATTCATCGTGATGATATTTTGGAAGAGTTTATAAGAGTAAGTCTAGTTGTGATGATCAATGTAAAAAAGCATGAAACATAAACTTCAGAAACATGCTTAAGCTAGAAATGAAAAAAGAGACTAAAATACTTATCTAAACCATATAAACAAGGCTTCTCGGGAGGCAAGGGCCCTCTACCACCGGAGTAGTACGAAAAATCTACTTCAAGATTGACTCAGTGCTTTCAATAAAGTGATACTTATTGCATTAGAGAGAAATTACTTCAAAACAAAGTGTTTTCGGACTTCTGAAATCTAGCAATCAATCACAAAATCTAACCTTGTCCCTCAGTTTCCATGGCCATATTTATAATCAAAATTACATAACTGTCTTGAGATAACCTCGGGATAATTTTCTTTCCAAATAAAAACCAAACTAGGACTCTGATGGTGGTCACATAATAGAATTAAGGACATCTGGACTGTCCTTGTCCTATTAGGAGTCTCTCTCCTAATTTTAGTTCCCACGTACATAACTACCTACAGAATTCCATTCAAACTTCGTGGAGAGCAAAAGAAGATGAGGGAATGATGTGGAATATGCCCATATGTGTTTTTCTCCAAGATGACACCTGGAACCTGCATAGACATAAAGACAGCTGCAGAATCGGCAACTAGCTACAGAATGTCTGCATTCTGTAGCTAGATCTGGTTCAAACAGTACTACAATGACAAAATCATAAAAACATAGCAAGTTAGTCATGATATTCATTCTTAAAGAAATTTTAACTAATTTCATTGATCACTTGAGCCTGTGATTAATAATGGACAAAAGAAATGGAGTGGAATGTGGTGGAAGAAAGAACATTCTTGGAGCTCAACATACCCCCACTGCTAGATTCTTGCATGTCCTCATGCAACTATTCCATGAATTCTGAGACCTATGCAAGAACATCCAACCCTCTTCTTCTGATTTGCCTGGTAGTTAAAGGCCTTCTGGGCTTCCTGATGACTAACTTGAACCTTAAATTGGTAAGTGCCCTGATTAACTTTTTGTTTCTCCTTTTCAATTTTTCATTGGCCTTTTCCACTTTGTCCATTTGTAGAGACAGGGTTGAATTCATATTGGTTTTTGGTTTAACTTTCTCCCTCAAAATATCATTTTCAGTCCTGATATGCCTATTAAGTACTTCTAGCTCGTACTTATCTCTTCTTAGCATATCTATTTCAGACTCTGGTGGACTAGGGGTTCTGTCTCTACTTTCTGAAGCTTTTCTCTCCAATGACTCAACATAATTGTAAATTTCTTGTTGTGCAGGTTCTATTTCAAGAGCTTCTTCATCAAAATCCTGCTCAGTAGGTGTTTCTTCGTCTTCTATGTTTATGACTCCAGATTGTTTAACTTTTGTTTTCTTTAGTATCCCCCTCCGTCTGTGGCTCCTCCTTGGTTGAGATGGCCCTTATCCTTTCTCTCTGGAATATTTTCTTATGATCCTATCTTTCTTAAGGTGCTTCTTAATTTGAACTAATTTTTCAAAAATCATTTCTTCACTGCTTTCTTGTATTGTTTTACCAGTTTCAGTTTTGGAGGATTTCCATTTTCTGCTTCTTTTTGTAGTTTTATCTTCAGGTGGAGGTTCCTTTGGTTCCTCAAAGTGATTTCTCACCAAGAAGTCATCCCAAGTATCTGCCATTTTTGCTAAATGATGTTCAATTAAAATCTCGACTAAACCATGGTGGTATAAGGTTGTATGCAGAAATTGAATTCTCTTTTGAACACTTAAAGCCATTTTCTTTAAACTATGAAGCAAGAAAAATGGCAAGTTGAGTTCTTCTTCTAGAAAATTCATTATCAATCGAATATGGTAAACATAGAAAGTACCATATCTACCTTCACAAGTGATGAATTTTTGCAGGATAAGCAACATGTTCCTCCATTTGTTCTTTAATGCAGAGCTAGGGATACCCTTTTTAAAAATGGTGGCATCCATACTTAGTGACTTGAGTATCTTCTTCCATGCTTTGTTATGAAATTATCTGTTCTTAAACCACCTTTCTCCTTGTCTAGGCAATCCTGTTGCTTTGGCAATAAAAGCCTCTATGACAATGAATTTAATATCTACAACTTCAACCTCAGCTCCATTAAAGGATCTTGCAAAAGTTTTAGTAACCTCTTTGTGGAAGACACTGAATTTTTCAAGGAATTGCAACCATCCTGCTTGTTGTAAGATTTCTCTGATTTGGGGATAGCCTTCCAAGTAATTAGTGCCAACTGGTTCAGTTCTCACGATGAGGCCCATAACTCTTCTTCAATATTCAATTCACTAGTCTTCTGCTCATGGTGAGAATGGTCGTTAACAAGTTGTTTTTGCTCCACAAATGTTTCCTCTATTCACGGTGACAATGGTTGTTACAGAGATGCCTCTGTCTCACAGACCGAAATGGTTAAAAGTTGGCTACGGGAAAGAGTGATATGGAGTGGTTACGGAATGAATATAATGAGGTGAGGATGATGTATATGAGTTGAAAGATATCACAGAAGGAAAGACCGCAGAGATATTTTGTAACAAATTCAAAAATCATCATTAAATGCTTAGTGACGTGACTAATCCAATCACTTCAGCACTTTAACCGTTTAGATTTTGAAATGATGATCGGATATGGGTTTTGAAATGGCGGAATAGAAGGAGTTTTATCCAAAGTTTTTGCGGGAGGTTTGTTAGGCATGATCAACAAAATTAATTAAAACAACTTTTTTTGAATAACATATAACTAAACTATGCTAAATTTTTCATGATATGTCATTATAATCATTTCATACCCTTGCCTTTGCTTTGATTTTCTTGTGATCTTCATATGCTTTGTTCTCTCCTGAAAATAATTAAATTTTTAGTCTTCATAACCTTCTTGATTTTTCTTGTTCTTGGATATGCAGGATCATTTTGTTGCAGATCAAATGATTACTAGATAGTGCTTTCAGGCTCTCTGGCTGCAGAATGTCTGTCTGGCTGCAGAATATACCTGTAGAGAACTTGAAACATGAAATGGAATGGTTTGGAGCATGAGTGGAATGTTGTATGGAATGAGTGACGATGGATAATAAAATATGGTGTAATGGGATATGAATTAAGTGAGTAATGGAGTGGAATGGATCACATCTTATGAAATGGAGTGAAGTATGAGAAGTGGCCTGCAATTCATGATATGTATTATTCAATTGCAGAAAAACATTAAACTTTAAAAATCTGGAATGAAAATGAGGTGGAGCATGGAGTGAAGTGAATGAAGTGTGGATGAATGAATGAAATGGAGTATGGATGAATGAATGAAATGGAAAATGAGATGGACCATAAGTGAAATGAATCTGCACTTATGATTTTGTAATAACTACTTGCAGAAAGAACAGATTTGAAAAGCTAGTGTCAGAAAGATTCTGATTTTCACTCCACCTTTTCTATATAAACATGCCAATCAATGATTGGTTTTCATGTTTATACTTTATTTTTATTTTTATTTTTTTTTAATTTTTTTTTAATAAAGTGACTTCATAAAATTCACTTAAGTTGATGAAGAAGAAAAATTATTCTTCATTAAATTTATATCACTGCTGTTAGAGTTGGTCCTTACAGCGCTCCGTCAGAGATCATTTCGCTTTTTGCATATCATTTTTAGGTGTCTCGCTCATTCCACTTCGTTGCATTTCGCTAGGGGCATGCCATTGACTGTCGAGAGGGTCTGGTCGTCTTGTATTCCCTCATGCTTGTACCTACTGGGCTCATTAAAACTCTTCAAAAATCATCAAAGTTCAGGTCACGTTATTCATGGTCATAAATAATTATTTTCGTCAAAAAGAGTCTTTTAGTCCTAGAGTCTAGGGTTTCAGTCTTTTGATATACTTAATAAATGCCCGCAGGCCATGAGGATGGTTTTGCAAAAGTTCTTAATTCAAGTTTTCATCATCAAAAATATTTGAAGACATTTTTAGTTCAAAACTCTGTTTTGAACTAGAAACTGTCAAATTTATTTTTTGTAATAATTATGTATTTTTTCCACCATAAAAATTTCAAAGCAGCCTCTGGTCTTTGCCGAAGTCAAAATGCCAAAATCCCTGCAAAATCAAATCATTACATCAGTCCAAGACTCAGAAAAAACAGTGAAAAGCCAAAAGACAGAATTGCATTAAATGACAAAGTGCCAAAATTGCCAAACATTACAAAGTGGGTTATGGAGAAAATAAAAATCAAATCTGATTCTTGTGAGATATTTCTCAAGTTATATAAACCATTGAAGACAAGTCATTTTCACAAGTTTCCAAAGCAAAGTTGAATTGGAGTGTTGAAGGGAAAAAAACTCGTTTTGAAAGCCGTGGAGTTGAACTGATAGTGCGCGCGGTGCATACAAGTGGCGCGCGGTGCACAAGGCATCATAGGCCTTTGTATTTTTGCACGCGCATGACGCATACACAGCACGCGGCGCATAGAGCTTCAAGGCCAGAAAACTTCACTCCTTCACCCAGATTCATGCCAAATCACCTCATTTTGCCTACAAGTAAGTTATTCATGCCTGCCTAGTGAGTCATGGACATGTTATGGTGTTTCGAATGTGGAAAAACAAGAGTTTGATATGGTGAGCATTAAACCCTATATTCATTGCCAAATTCACTTCATAGGGTTTTGAAACAAATGTTAGTGATATTGTGGGGGTTTCCAAACTTGTGTTATTGATATATATGCCTATGTCATCTATTGTCAGTGGTGTCCCTGCTTATTATTTACCTTAGCCTCACGCTCTCTTTTTGCTATTACATCACTGCTATCATTGCTATTACCTTACCATTGTCACACTGCTTATCATTTATGTATAACACAGTCCCATATTCACTATCCTACATCCTCCATTGACAAAGTCTAATTGTTACTGCAAGGGCTATTTCTTTGTCCTATACTACATTACACTCACTCCTATTCACTTGTCAAATCCCCATGTAGTCAAGCAGTGGCTGTTTTCCATTCAAACTCATTTGACAGAACCTTTATCATTGCAGATTTCCTATAACACCTTGATACACATGTGGCACATTTGGGATTAGAGCATACACTGAACTCTTGTTTTCACTATACCTATATCAGCATATATTTTTCAAACATCTTAATTTTAGTGCCATGTCAGAGACAGATTTAGTTTATGAGCAGGGGTATGATAGTGATTCCACATAAGAGGTTAATGTGCCACGGAGGTCTCACAAAAGTGGCAAAAGTGGTAGGAATGTCAGGGAGGAGCCTACTTCTTTGGCTCAATTGCAGGCTTGCTCGCTTGCAATGAATTTTTTTCAGCATCAATCATGTTTCCAGTTCTGTGAGATGATTTCCCAAACTCAGCATCATCATGAGCTAGCTCACCTGTTTGTTCTACATTTACATGATGGCCGTGTAAACCTCGCCGGAATTAACTTCATTCTGTCACCAGAGACTATTGCTCAGGCCACCGGGATACCAAACATAGGAGATGAATGGAACAAACGACAGCAGCTAGAGAAATCCTGCTATGAGACATACATCAAACCTGGGTATGTGAGGCAACTGAGCAGGGTATTTCCATTCAGATTTCTAAAGGATGAGTTTGCACCATTGATGAAACTCATCATTCGATATTTTAGTTGCGAGGGCAGATTCTCGCGCCTCTATGCGTACCATATCCATTTGTTGATGCATTTCACGAGGGTACGTATGATGAGCATTCCATAGTTCATGTATCGCAACATAGAGCGGATGACATTTATTGTACAGAGGAAGACCCCAGCACAGCAGCATAGCAGCATATATCATTACGGGCTGATCAAAATCATGGTGATACATTAGCTGACACAGCAAGGCATTGCTTGGGAGGATTTCATCTCCCGTGACTTCTTCACAGCATCACAGCCGCCTCCCCAGGTAGTTCATGATGAGGGAGAACCTTCACACAAGATTGATGTTCCTGAGACTGAGCATATCAGTGCTCCAGTGTATGTGACATATCAGCGAGGCCACAGAGCCTTATTTGCAGCTACACGACGAGTACTATCTCCACCCGGGGTGGAAGGGGTCTCGTTGACTTCATCAGCAGAGCGAGTATTATCTCCACATGGTGTGGAAGGGGTCTCGCCTTCTTCATCAGCACAGGTACATGTTCAGGATAGAGGCAAGAGGCCTATGCATGATGAGGACCCTTCAGGAGGCCGAGACACTGATTTTACACTCATCGATGTTGATGCGAGCTCTCCTAGCTCGAAACTAAAAGAGATCGTCCAGGAGCAAAAGGCTGAGATTGACACGCTGAATGTGAAATTGTAGAGAGCTCAGTGGGTGATAAACTACCTGGAGCAGCGTAACAAACAGCTGGAGGATCAGCACACACTTGTAGAGCTGCGGCGAATCCGTGAAGATCGACAATTGGCCCGGAAGAGACCAGGTGACATGACACCGGCTGATCGAGATACTTGCCTCACGCATGTTAACATTCATCTGGAGAAGTTTTTGGCAAAGGCCAATAGAGACAAAGAAATGCTCCGTCATATGAAAGGTCATTATTGGGCCCGCATGCACGTCTGCAAAGTAAAAATGAAGATTCTGAAGAGAAGGTTGAGCAGAGCACTGAAACAGCGAAAGAGGCCTGATCCACTCCGGATTTTGGCCGAGGCTTCATTAGCTGAGCATGAGGCATGATGGGGGATCTTTGCTCTAAATTTCAGCAAATTTGGAGAAGTTTTTGTCATTTTGGAAAATTTTGGTCTCAAAACAGGTTTTTCAGCCCAACGCGTAGTGCGTCACGACGTGCGCTTATGATTGGGACACTTGTTGGAGGAAAACTTTGTATTTTTGGATTTTTCATGGTAATTTATGCATGCTCAGAAATGGTCGAAGCATTTCACCAAGTTCTGGATGATCAAAAGGGCCAAAAACACCATGAAAATCACCTTTCTGCCACCTTTTGCACCAGCAGGAAGTACTTGTGGAAAAATGAAGCTTTGGAGGGGAAAATGAGCTCCAAATTGGGAAATTCCACTTGGGTTGGATAGCATACATCCAGGGCTTTCCAAAAAGCTATCATAAGCTTGATTTTGATGCCAAGAAGTGCCCCAAAAACAAGCTGAAGGCACGCGACGCATAGAGCTCAGGCGCGCGGCGCATAGAGATTTTTGGTCAATTTTTCATCTTCCAGCTCAGAATTTCGGCCAGTCGGACCAGTTTTGATTGTGGATGTAATTTTTGAGTTATATTGATGTAATTTTGTGGTTTTAATGTAACTTTGATTCAATTTTACCTATTCTAGATGATTCACTCCCAAAAAAGTGAAAATCAAGTGAAAGAATCAGTTTCCTTCCTTTTAGAGGCAAGTTGTTTGGCTGCCTAGATTTTAGTTCCATCTTTAGAATTGGTTCAAATTGCTCCTAGAAGGAGGAAATCGACCCTTAGAGGTGTGGGAAGGGATTATCATGGTCTATATATTGTATTTTCTGAGACATTTTACAGGTTGGACTCTTGGGAAAAGTTTGGCACACTATTGTACATATTTTCTGCATTTTGGCTAAGTAAAGATCAGAGGTTTTGCAGCACCTGTTGGGATTCTTGTGGCTTTCAGTTTTGATGGTGTGTTCTCTCAGTTATTTGTAAGTTCTTTAAATTTTTAATGTATTCCATTCCCTTCTTTTGCTTCTGAAACTAAATGAATGAGTAAATGAGGTAGAATCCATTGATTCCAGTGCTCTGCCTTTGAATTTGTTTAGTTTTATATGTTTTCGCCAGTTTGGAGAGGATCCCTGTTCTCCCTTTCCCTCTTCAGCTCCTTGTCATTCTGATCCATCCATACACATAATCAAAAATCATCAATACTACTGCCTACCTTGCCCCAATTCGAATTCTGCAAAGATCTGGCCTCATCCCCGAGCCCAAAATTGTTTTTCCCATTTTTCCAACAAAAACCCAAAAAATTTAAATCAAACTTTCCTATCTATTTACTAGCCTAAAATCAGTATCCATTATAAGTCATCTCAGCCCCTTTGAAGACCTTTTGCCAAGATAGACCCGGAGAGAGCCCTCTCCTGTCCTCGTAGGGCTAGCTACGAGGCTGAGCGTGGTTTGATGTTGCCTTGAGTTTTACCTTATTTCAGCCTAAGGTAGATTCGAGCACTAACATAGTGGCGACCATACTGGGGAAAAATCTCAATGGTTTTGTTGTTGGTGTGTTCGTTTCATGAGTTATAGACGGAGTCTGAAGTCACGCCAGGTAGCTTTCGAAACGCTTTTGCCATGCATAAGCGGAAGTAGATAAACGTTGCTTCAGTCGATCTCCGGTTAGCTTGTGAGTGCAGATCTTAATTTTCAAATTACCCCAGTGTACTTATTCGTTCTAGACTTTTGGATGATTGAGTCTAGAAGTCGATAGGCTGAAAATAATCTATTGTGTCTTTTGAATTTTTCTTGAATAGATCAATACACTGGCTTCAAAAAGGCATACCAGATCAAATCCTGATCCAAATCCACCTCCAGTATATGAAAACCCCAACCTAATACCAAGAATTTTCCGTCGAGAAGCTCCCATTATTCCTTTGGTCAAATCTCACTCATACCCCATTGTTTTTGAATACATTGAAGATATTGAGTTTGACGATCAGTTCGAGTTATCATTGTTTGAAACCAAATCCGAAAGTGCCACTGGTTCCACCGTCATCAATCCTGAGTTCATCAAGTATCTAGAAGTTGAGCAAGCAAATAGATCTATCGATAATTATATTCTAAATCTTCAAAACTCCATTGTGGCAACAAACATTCCTGAATTCATTGAATCTGCTTCACAAACTCTTGGGCCATCTGAAATTGCATCCGGTTCACGAATTCCCACTGAACCTCCCTTTATCCATACCATTCCAGTACAGCCTGAGATCTCTGATCAGCAATCAGCAGTAGTTCTTCCTCCATCTCCACCGCATACACCTCGTTCATCTACTGCTCCCATTCCACCTGTTTCTCCAAGACAGCAGATTATAAATCCGCCAAGAGCCATGGCTGCTAGATTCACACCTCTTGTTTTACCTGCAAATTTGGATCCTATGCCCGCTGATTATCAGAGTAAGATTCCAATATTTGATGGCACTCCGCAGAGTGTGTCCGCTCAGCAGCATATTGTTAGAATGACAGATTTCTTGGACCTGCATGAAATAGATGAAGAGAATGTGTCCATGAGGTTGTTCGCCCAAACTTTTGGAGGTGAGGTTCGTAAATGGTTTAGAGCTCTACAGCCCGCAAGTATCAATACATTACAAGAGCTTCAGACACAATTCTTAGATCGATGGGAGATGAAAAAAGATCCGCTGCAAATTACTTCTGAGTATACCAGCATCAAACGTAATCCTGGTGAGTCCGTTCAGGATTATATTATCAGATTCAATACAGTGTATAATGCAATTCGAGATGACTTAATACCGTCTAGAAAATCAGCTCTCCTCAAATTCTCGGACGGTTTCGATCCGGAGATTGCTTATTCACTACGAGACAGAGATCCACCTACCTTGGAAGATATGCAGAAGATTGTTGTTAGTGTTGAGGCGAATCTGAATGATAAGAGAGCCCGGTTGAAAGCAGAAAAGAGAGTGACCATAAAAGAAGAAGCTTCCACATCTGCCTCAGAACAGCACTTGCTTCGTGAGATGGAAAAAATGTTCAAAATAATGACGCTTGATAAGCCAGAAACGCAGATTCGTAATCCCAACTACCGTGGCCAGCAGCAGCCACAGTTCAGAATTAAGCAGTGTGAACAGAGAGCACAAGAGCCGGCAGCCCAGCAGCAAGTTAAAACACCTCTTTTGTGGAATTTTGTAAGTCAAGAATCAGATGATGATGATGATGTAATAGGGGAGCAAAACCACTTCTTTACTCCCGATAATCTGCCCATTTACATCACTGAGGATGAAGAATATGGAGAAATTTCAGCTGCACAGAAAGATGAGGATTTCATTTTAGCAAATGATACAGCTCTGGAGGAAGAATCAGATGAATACCAAAGAGGGTATATGAATGCTTTGTCCGCTCAGCAGAAGCAATACTCATTGAGAAACAGAGATGTGCCCATAAACCCAATTCAGAAGAGAAAAGAGGCTTCAGCACCTAAGATGGATTCACCTATACCACAGAAGAAAGGAAAAGAGACAATTGATCCCGCAGCTAGTAAATCATCATCAGCAGAAAAGGCCAATCAGTCAAATATAATGAAAGATAAGGCTAAAAAGAAAGAAGTTCCGGTCAAAGAGGTTGAAAGAGTTTCAGCTTTTAGTTTCGAGAATGAAATTTCCAAATTTAAGGTATCTATTCCTTTGACAGAAATTATGAAGAACAGCAGCTATCGAGGTCAAGTTTCTAAAATTCTGAATTTTGATCCAATGTTTGACACGGTAAATATTGAAGATGATCAGCCCGAATTGATATTTGGGCCTGCTTTAGATGGTGAGTCCCCTGACAATGATGTTCCTCCCTTTTATATCAGTTTGAGGTTGCATGAATATATATTGCACAATGCCATGTTCGATTCTAGTGCTTCGCACAATCTTATGCCAAAGGCGATCATGGAAAAGTTGGGTTTAGATATTACAAGGAAATACCATGATTTGTATTCATTTGATTCCAGCCGCGTGAGATGTATCAGACTCATCAAAGATTTGGTTGTAAGTTTAGATCAAATTCCTGCGAAGAATGTCTTGATGGACGTGGTTATGGCGGACATTCCTCCTCGATTTGGGATGCTCCTTTCTAGATCTTGGGGGGAAAAGTTGAAAGGTACACTACAGTTATATTTCTCCTATGCGACAATTCCAGTCTTTGGTCAAATGAGAAAGTTATATCGAGAGCAGAAGATGAAATACATGATAACAAGCAAGGAGAAACCGATCAATCATCCTGTAAATTATGTACATACCGACTTAGAGTCTTTTGTTTTGTTTGCTGATAGTTTTAATGATATAGATAGTCAATTAGTTCAGGCAGAAGATATACCAGAGATCACTGAAAATTTTAGAGAAGTTCTGCAGAAATAAAGACAAGAAAAGCAAGCTACTGTTGAGCAATCAGCTAAAGACAATGGGCAGCAAACAGGAAAAACAGAGCTGGCGCAATTTCAACACTTAGAGGAGGATGAAGATGGTATTTGGACCATGGATTTCGATCGCGCAGTGGGTATTGATGGTGCTGGAAGTGGTGTTTGGATACGCAGTCCATTTTCCGCTCCGGATAAGGTTCCAAGCAATGTGAGAGTATGTTCCTACAAACTAGCATTTGACTGTTCTAACAATGAGGCAGAGTATGAGGCTCTGATTGCTGGCCTTAAGATTCTAAGAAAGCTGAAAGCGAAAATAATTGCAGTCTATGGTGATTCGGAGATGGTGATAAAGCAGGTAAAGGGTGAGTTTCAAGCCAAGCATCCTCGCATGAGGGCTTACCGTAATGCAGTTTTAGATATTTTGAAATTATTTTCAGATTATACCTTGACGTGTGTGCCTCGCATACAAAATGGTGTTTCTGATGGACTTGCTAAGGCAGCAAGTAATTTAAAAATCCCAATGAATTCCAGCAACAAGTTCGAGATCCATGTGAAGCACCGCCCCACCGTTCCAGACAATCAGAGATGTTGGCAAGTTTTTCAGGATGACGAGGAGATTAGTGATTTTCTGCAAAATAAGGGTAAGTTTAAAGACACCTCCATAGATACAGAACATGATGATGGTAATGATGATATACAAATAAATCAAATGGAAGTGCTGCAACTTAAGGATAACATCATTCCTAAAGGATTGATTCCTTTAGAGGAACTCTTTGATCAAGGCGATGTAGCCCGCAAACCGACATTGAGGCCAACTGAAAAAGGTGTTGAAGAAGTAAATATTGGGACAGCTGAAAATCCCAAGATGGTAAAGTTATCCAAGTCATTGTCACCAAAGGTAAGAGCGGAGTATGTGAGATTGTTGTCTTCATTTGCTGATGCTTTTGCATGGGATTACTCAGATTTAAAAACATATGACACTAATATCATTCAGCATACTATCCCTATTAAACCAAATCAGAAGCCTTTCCGTCAGAAGTTGAGGAGAATCAATCCGAAGCTGCTACCGTCAATTGAAAAAGAGGTAAATAGGTTGTATAAGTCAGGAATCATTGTGCCTATCATATTTTTAGATTGGATATCAAATTTGGTGCCCGTGAGAAAGAAAACAAGTGAGATCCGTTTATGTATCGACTTCAGAAATTTGAATAAGGTATCATTAAAAGACAATTATCCGCTGCCCAAAATGGACCATATATTGCAGCGAGTAGTTGGAGCATCAAGGATGTCACTACTCGATGGCTATTCAGGATATAATCAAATTTTAGTGCATGAGGACGATCGTGACAAAACCGCGTTCACCACTCCATGGGGAACGTTTCATTATGCCAAGATGCCGTTTGGTTTGAAAAATGCAGGTGCCACTTTTCAGCGTGCAATGGACATGGCTTTCACCAATGAGAAAGATGTATTTTTGGTTGTTTACCTTGATGATTTGACTGTGTTTTCAAATTCTAATGAAGAACATTTATATCACTTGAAATTTGTTTTCCAGAAGTGCAGAAAATATGGCATTTCGCTGAATCCGAAAAAGAGCCTGTTTTCCATGGATGAAGGCAAACTCCTTGGCCACATCATATCGAAAGACGGAATTCGTGTTGACCCTGCATGTGTTGAAGCCATCCAGCAAATTGAACAGCCTCGGAACAAGAAATAAATACATTCATTTAATGGTAAAATGAATTTTCTGCGTCGTTTCATTCCAAATCTTGCTGAGCATCTTAGAGAAATCACGAACATGCTGAAAAAGGACAATCAGGTAAAGTGGACAGAAGAGGCGGTGAAATCATTCAATTTGGTAAAGTTAGCTCTTTCTTCAGCCCCTATTTTAATCAGCCCGGACTACACACAGGACTTCATTTTGTTTTCGTTTGCTTCTGAGCACACTTTGGCAGCTGTTTTAATGCAGAAAAGGGATGGAGTTGAGAAGCCTATTGCTTTTTTCAGTCGGATTATAAGGGACGGAGCGTTGAAATACAACATTATTGAGAAACAAGCACGTGCTCTTGTAAATGCCTTGAAATATTTCCGTGTGTATATACTGCATTTCCACATTATAGCCTATGTTCCTAACGCAGCAGTTAAAGATGTTTTGGTACAGGCAGATCCAGAGGGAAGACGGGGTAAGTGGATCGCTGCGTTATTAGAATATGATGTGGAGATTAAACCGACTAAGCTGATCAAAGGACAAGGACTAGCCAAGCTCATGGCTAAAACCAATTTGCATGCTCTAGATATAAATTTGATCGCTGCCATGTCTGATGAAGATGAGGAGAGTACATCATTTCAGGTATCTGATATTTTTGTTTCTTCCCCTTGGTATGCTGACATATTATATGTACTTAAGAATTTGTCCCCACCACCCGGGATGCCTAGAAATAAGAGTAGAACCTTGAAGTTGAGGGCTGCAAAGTTTTGCATATTGAATTCTGCATTATATTGGAAAGACCCTGGTGGAATTTTATTGAATTGTTTGGTAGAGGAAGAAGCCAAAAGAGTTTTGGAGTACTTTCATAAAGGAGATTGCGGGGGCCATCTATTTTGGAAAACCACAGCGAATAAGATTCTAAGGGCAGGTTACTATTGGCCTTCTTTATTTTCTGATGTATATAAGGCTGTTAAGAATTGTCACGAATGTCAAATTTTCGAAGGGAAGAAGAAATTACAGCCTTTGCCTCTCAAACCAATTGAATTCAGTGCACCATTTCAGCAGTGGGGGTTGGATTTCATTGGGGAAATCCATCCGGCATCTTCCGGACAGCATAGATGGATATTGACAGCAACGGATTACTTCAAGAAATGGATCGAGGCGATTCCCACTCGACAAGCCACGGATGCGGTAATCATCTCTTTTCTTGAAAATAATATTTTGTCACGTTTTGGGTGTCCTAGTAAGATAATCATAGATAATGCAGCGGCCTTCAAGTCAAAGAGGATGGTTGAATTTTTCTATAAGTACAACATCATCTTGGGACATTCGACTGCCTACCATCCGCAAGGAAATGGCTTGGCGGAATCTTCAAATAAGTCTTTGGTGAATATCATTAAGAAATTGCTGGAAATAAATAAAAAAGGTTGGCACAAGAAATTAGTGAATGCACTTTGGGCTGATAGGGTAAGTCAGAAAAAATCTATTGGCATGTCTCCTTTCGAGTTGGTGTATGGGGTAGACACAGTTTTTCCCACTTCTCTTGCTGTCCCGGTAGTCAAATTGCTTCAGGAAGCCAGTAGTGAGGAAGATCCTATGCAACGAAGGATAAATCAGATGATTCATTTACAGCAGACACAGGAGGAGGTCTTTCAAAATACATTCAAGTTGCAGGAGCGCATTAAGAAGATTTATGACAGGAAAGCGAAAGCAGATAAGTTTCAGCTGGATGAGGTGGTTTTGAAGTGGGATGCTCGAAATGAAGATAAGGGAAAGCACAGCAAATTTGAAAACCTTTGGAAGGGTCCTTTTAAGATTGCAGCGTATCGTGGTCAAAACGCCTTTCTTCTCAAGGAAATGAACGGGGATGATTGTCCTGGAGAGCCGATCAATGGTCGGCTTCTCAAGCGATACCACTTCTGAGTATTTTCTGTTGATTTCATCATCATTGTATATATCGTTTTACTTCTGTTTCATCGCAAGTGTGGAATAATCTCTTTTCTTCAGTCTGGGGCCCGAAGCGAAGGCTATAATTCTGGAGAAGGAGGTTAGTTGGTTTGAAGTTTGTCAAGTCAGTTTTATCAGTCTTTTCAGTTTTAAAGTCGAGTCAGTTTTGCTCAGTTTTCAGTCAAATTTTTCAGTCAATAAATGTGTCCAAGGTTTTGTGTTATCTATTGAAATAATGACTCCATCGCCCAATGGATGAAGGCACTGCCTAGCTCTTCCAGAGATCTGCCGTTCTTGGCATCTCCTTGGAGCCACCATCCCCATTGGAGCCAATGTTAGAGTCGGTCCTTACAGCACTCCGTCAGAGATCATTTCGCTTTTTGCATATCATTTTTAGGTGTCTCGCTCATTCCACTTTGTTTCATTTCGCTAGGGGCATGCCATTTACTGACGAGAGGGTCTGGTCATCTTGTATTTCCTCATGCTTGTACCTGGCTAATTAAAATTCCTCAAAAATCACTGAAGTTCAGGTCACGTCATTCATGGTCATAAATGATTATTTTTGTCAACAAGAGTCTTTAGTCCTAGAGTCTAGGGTTTACAGTCTTTTGATACATGTAATAAAAGCCCGCAGGCCATGAGGTTGGTTTCAAAAAAGGTTCCTATTTCATATTTTTATTCTCAAAAACATTTGAAGACATTTCTAGTCCAAAACTCTATTTTGAACTAGAAACTGTCAAGTTTATTTTTTGTAATAATTATGTATTTTTTCCACCATAAAAAGTTCAAAAGAAGCCTCTGGTCTTTTCCGAAGCCAAAATGCCAAAATCCCTGCAAAAACAACCAATTTTCATCAGTCCAAGACTCAGAAAAAACAGTGAAAAACCAAAAGACAGAATTGCATTAAATGACAAAGTGCCAAGATTGCCAAACATTACAAAGTGGGTTATGGAGAAAATTAAAATCAAATCTAATTCTTGTGAGATATTTTCCAACTTATATAAAGCATTGAAGACAAATCATTTTCACAAATTTCCAAAGAAAAATCGAGTTTGGAGGGTTGGAGAGCAAAAAACTCGTTTTCAGAGCCGTGGAGTTGAAGTGGAAGTGCGCGCGGCGCATACAAGTGGCGCGCGGCGCACTGGGCATCACAGGCCTGTGCAATTTTGCATGCGCGCGACGCACACACAGCGCGTGACGCAATGGGCATGCGCGCGGCGCATAGAGTTTCAGGGCCGAAAACTTCAGTTCATCACCCAGATTCGTGCCAAATCACTTCATTCACTTGCAAGTAAGTCATTCATGCCTGCTTAGTGACTCATAAACATGCTGTGGTGTTTGGGAAGTGGAGAAAAAAAATGTTTGATTGGGTGAAATGTAAACCCTATATTCATTGCAAATTCACTTCTTAGGGTTTTGAAACAAATGTTAGTGATATTGTGGGGGTTTCCAAACTTGTGTTATTGATATATATGTTCATACCATCTGATGTCAGTGGTGTCCCTGCTTATTAGCTTAGCCTCACGCTCTCTCTCCTATTCAAATCACTGCTGTTATTACCACTGTCATTGTCACACTGTTTATCATTTATATTGTAACACAGTCCCATATTCACTATTCCCATTCTCCATTGACAAACACAGTCCCATATTCACTATTCCCATTCTCCATTGACAAACACAGTCCCATATTCACTATTCCCATTCTCCATTGACAAAGCCTAACTATCATTGCAAGGGTTGTACGCTACACTATATTTCTTCCTACTCACTTGTCAAAATCCCCATGTAGTCAAAGCAGTGACTATTTTCCATTCAAACTCATTTGACAGAACCTTTATCATTGTGGCTTTCCTATAACACTTTGATACACATGTGACACATTTGGGATTAGAGCATACACTGAACTCTTGTTTTCACTATACCTATATCAGCATATATTTTGCAAACATCTTGATTTCAGCGCCATGTCAGAGACGGATTCAGTTTATGAGCAGGAGTATGACAGTGATTCCACAGCAGAGGTTAATGTGCCACGGAGGTCTCACAAAAGTGGAAAAAGTGGTAGGCATGTCAGGGAGGAGCCTACTTCTTTGGCTCAATTGCAGGCTTGCCCGCTTGCAATGGATTGTTTTCAGCATCAGTCATGTTTCCAGTACTGTGAGATGATTTCACAAACCCAGCATCATCATGAGCTAGCTCGTCTATTTTTTCTACATTTACATGATGGCCGTGTAAACCTTTCCGGGGTTAACTTCATTCTGTCACCAGAGACCATTGCTCAGGCCACCGGGATACCAAACATAGGAGAGGAATGGAACAAACGACAGCAGCTAGAGAAATCCTACTATGAGCCATACATCAAACCTGGGTTTATGAGGCAGCTGAGCAGGGTATTTCCATTCAGATTTCTGAAGGATGAGTTTGCACCATTGATGAAGCTCATCATTCGATATTTCAGTTGCGAGGGCAGATTCTCGCGCCTCTATGCGTACCATATCCATTTGTTGATGCATTTCACGAGGGTACGTATGATGAGCATTCCATACTTCATGTATCGCAACATAGAGCGGATGAAATTTCTTGTACAGAAGAAGACCCCAGCACAGCAGCATAGCAGTATATATCATTACGCGCTGATCAAAATCATGGTGGTACATCAGCTGACACAGCAGGGCATTGCTTGGGAGGATTTCATCTCCCGTGAATTTTTGCAGCGCCACAGCCGCCTCCCGAGGTATTTCATGATGAGGGAGAGCCTTCACGCCAGCTTGACATTCCTGAGACCGAGCATATCAGTGCTCCATTGTATGTGACATATCAGCGAGGCCACATAGCCTTATTTGCAGCTACACGACGAGTACTATCTCCACCCGGTGTGGAAGGGGTCTCGCCTTCTTCATCAGCACAGGTAGAGGTTCAGGATAGAGGCAAGAGGCCTATGCACGATGAGGGCCCCTCAGGAGGCCAAGATACTGAATTCACATTGATTGATGTTGATGAGAGCTCTCCTAGCTCGAAACTGAAAGAGATCTTCCAGGAGCAGAAGGCCGAGATTGACACGCTGAATGTTAAGTTGCAGAGAGCTCAGTGGGTGATAAACTACCTGGAGTAGTGTAACAAACAGCTAGAGGATCAGCACACACTTGTAGAGCTACGGCGAATCCGTGAAGATCGACAATTGGCCCGGAAGAGACCTGGTGACATGACACCAATTGAGCGAGAGACATGCCTCACACATGTTAACATTCATCTGGAGAAGTTGTTGGAAAAGGAAAATAGAGACAAAGACATGCTCCGTCACATGAAAGGTCATTATTGGGCCCGCATGCACGTCTGCAAAGCAAAAATGAAGATTCTAAAAAGGAGGTTGAGCAGAGCACTGAAACGGCAAAAGAGGCCTGATCCACTCTGGATTTTGGCTGAGGCTTCGTTGGCTGAGCATGATACATGATGGAGGGTCTTCGCTCCAAATTTCAGAAAATTTGGAGAAGTTTTGGTCATTTTGGAAAATTTTGGTCTCAAAACAGGTTTTTCAGCCCAACGCGTAGTGCGTCACGACACGCGCTTATGATTGGGACACTTGCTGGAGGAAAAATTTATATTTTTGGATTTTTCATGGTAATTTATGCATTCTCAGAAATGGCCGAAGCATTTCACCAAGTTCTGGATGATCAAAAGGGCCAAAAACACCATGAAAATCACCTTTCTGCCACCTTTTGCACCAGCAGGAAGTACTTGTGGGAGAATGAAGTTTTGGAGGGGAAAATGAGCTCCAAATTGGGAAATTCCACTTGGGTTGGATATCGGACATCTAGGGCTTTCCAAAAAACTATCATGAGCTTGATTTTGATGCCGGGAAGTGCCCGAAAAGTAGGCTGAAAGGCGCGCGACGCATAGAGCTCAGGCGCGCGGCGCATAGAGAAAATTGGTCAATTTTTCATTTTCCAGCTCAGGATTTCGGCCAGTTGGACCAGTTTTGATTGTGGATGTAATTTTTGAGTTATCTTGATGTAATTTTATTGTTGTAATGTAATTTTGATTCACTTTTACCTTTTCTAGATGATTCACTCCCAAAAAAGTGAAAATCAAGTGAAAGAATCAGTTTCCTTCCTTTTAGAGGCAAGTTGTTTGGCTGCCTAGATTCTAGCTCCTTGTTTAGAATTAGTTGAAACTGATCCTAGAAGGATGAATTCGACCCCTAGATGCATGGGAAGGGGTTATGATGGTCTATATGATGTAATTTCTGAGACACTATCAGGTTTGGACTCTTGGGAAAAGTTTGGCACATTATTGTACATATTTTCTACATTTTGGCTAAGGAAAGATCAGAGGTTTTGCAGCACCTGTTGGGATTCTTGTGGCTTTCAGTTTTGATGGTGTGTTCTCTTAGTTATTCGTAAGTTATTTAATGTTTAATGTATTCCATTCCCTTCTTTTTCTTCTGAAACTAAATGAATGAGTAAATGAGGTAGAATCCATTGATTCCAGTGCTCTGCCTTTAAATTTGTTTAGTTTTATATGTTTTCACCAGTTTGGAGAGGATCCATGTTATCCCTTTCCCTCTTCAGCTCCTTTTCATTCTGATCCATCCATACACATAATCAAAAAGCATCAAGACTACTGCCTACCTTGCCCCAACTCGAATTCTGCAAAGATCTGGTCTCATCCCCGAACCCAAAATTGTTTTTCCCATTTTTCCAACAAAAACCCAAAAAATTTAAATCAAACCTTCCTATCTCTTTACTAGCCTAAAATCAGTATCCATTATAAGTCATCTCAGCCCCTTTGAAGACCTTTTTCCGAGATAGACCCGGAGAGAGCCCTCTCCTGTCCTCGTAGGGCTAGCTATGAGGCTGAGCGTGGTTTGATGTTGCCTTGAGTTTTACCTTATTTCAGCCTAAGGTAGATTCGAGCGCTAACAATAACCATGCCTCCAGCCAATAAAGGGTTAAAGGTCATGAAATATATGCCCCATTTCACAAATGGCCTGGCGGTAATGACTAGGTGCAAGGGTGAGGGTGGGGCACATTCTTTCTGGGGATAGATTTGGAAATCATGACATTGCCGACAGCAAGAATGTAGTCTTTAAAAATAGATGGAAAAAAATATCCCGCATGAAGGATTTTATGAGCAGTAGCATAGCCATACATATGACTTCTACAGGCCCTCAAGTGGCAAGCATTAAGGACTTTCTCAACTTCCTCAAGAGTTAAGAATTTGCAGAGGACGAAGTCAACACCATAGTATCTCCAATGATGCGGTATGGTTGAGGCTGGTAACGAATCTGTCACCTTTCGAGCGAAGATATTTCTGAGCGAAAGGTATGGGTATGGAGATAAAAAATAATATCTCCATACCATGGATCGAGAGTACTAATGAGAAATAGTGATTCATTATAAATATTTTCTTCAAAATGGGTAGGATCAACTGCAGCTAGAAGATCGCAGATCAATTCAGCAAAGACTAGTGATTTCCTAGACTTAGCGGTAGCAAAATATAAGTCGAACTCCTAGAGAATGAAAATCCATTTGGAGTAGTTTCCCCCAAGTAACTAATGAGTAATAATGTAAGTCATGGGGTTGCATTCAGAAATCACTGTAACATTACGCAATAGAATGTAATGGCGGAAGCGTTGAACAGCGTGGACAGCACCTAAGACAATTTTTTCTACGTGAGCGTAACGAGTCTCAGCATCGTAGAGATTTCATCTCAGGTAGTAAACTACATGTTTGTGACCAACATCATCATTCTGAACCAACACAATACTAATAGTGTTGTCTCTAGTGGCCAAATATAATAAATAATTGCGATGCTAATCAGGAGGATGTAATAGAGGAGCATTGATGAGGGATTTATTCAAAACATTGAAAGAGGCTTCAGAAATTTCATCCCAAATGAATGGGACTCCCTTTTTCAGCATACGGGTAAATCCTTTGGAAAGCTTGGCATAATTTTGTATGAATCGATAGAGAAAATTATCTTTCCCTTGCAAGCTTTGCAGCCGATGTAAAGAGGAGGGAGGAGGTAAATTGATGATTGCCTCGACTTTAAGAGGATCAATTTGGATGCCTACTTTAGAAACCGTGAAACCTAAGAGATGACCTGATTCGACGCAAAAGACACATTTTTGAGTATTTAACCATATGTTATAGGGTCGACAATGAAAAAAAATCGCTTGAAGATGTTCAGGGTGATCTCAATGTTTCGCAGAATGAGTTGGAAGGTCGTCAAGATATGGTTGTACTATGTGCTTAATATCGTGAAAAGCATAGGACAAAACCTGTTAGAAGGTAGCCCAAACATTTTTTAAGCCAAATGGGAGCTTATTATAGGCGAAATTTCCATAATGACGAATGAAGGCGGTTTTGTGTTGATCGGCCGGAAGAATATTGATATGGCTATAGCCAGAAAAATTGTCCATAAAATAAAATATCTCACTCCTCGCATATTCGTTGATAATTTGATCTATAAAAGGAGTGGGGCAGTTGTCTTTAGGACAAGATCGATTTATATCACGGTAATCAACACAGACTTGAATGGTCCCTTTATTTTTGGTAACAAGGACGATGTTAGAGACCCAATTTGTCAATGGTATGGGATAGATGAAACCAGCCTTGAGAAGTTTTTCGACCTCTCCCTTAATGGCAGAAGCCTTTCTTGGGTGCATAGGACACAGTTGTTGATGAACAGGCTTCGAGTCCAGATATGTAGGGATCTTGTGCACCACAATACTAGGGTCTATGCTAGGCATTTCTTTCTAAGACCATGTGAAGACATCACAGAATTCTTTGAAAATATTAGTGTAAATCTTGATCTCATCTGGAGAACAAGATGCACCGTTATGGACATTATCGAAAACCCTCATTTTAACAAATATGTCAATGGGAATGGTAGCAGAAATATTACCCATGTTCCCTTTGTACAGCACTTCATGAACCAAAATGGGATGTTGAAGTGGGTCAGTCAGTTCAGATGGAACATCGGATGATGAAATTTCATCCAGGCTTAGGAGAAACAAGGAATGATGATGACCATCGTCCCAAGGTGTTTCTTCAAGAGAAATTACTTCCATGATACTCTCGTCAGTGGAGAATGTCTCATTCAAGGGATCATATGAATTCCAAGAACCAAACCAAGGGGACTATGAATACGTGTCCAGAGATGAAACCAGATTATAATTGGCTTTAGAAGCAGCCCCAGAAGCTAGAAGAATGGTTTGATACATTTTTTTTGCAGAGCTAAGGGGCATAACATCACCAAAACTTTCAAGTTGGTCGGGCTAGGAACAATCCAAGGATCACAACCAAATGATATCATGTTAACATAGGCGACATTAGGAGGCGGGACTGGAAATACGCCCATTAAGGATGAATCCTTTAAAATACCTGGCCCAACACTCTGATAAGGAGTAGAGTTATTCCCACCATACAGAACGTTTCCAGTCGAGGAATCATAGGAAAAGAAAGTGAGTTGATCGACGGTGAAAATTTTCCCTTGATGAGGGAAGCGGAGAACGTGGAAAAGAGTGTATACCACACAAACCATAACATGAGTCCAACTATGCCCAAGGAGAAGGTTGTAGTTGAGGTTGGAATCTACCACTTCTAATTCTATTTTCATTGTCTTACCCTCCAACTGAATTGGCAAGGATTTGAGAATACCATACGGTCGAGAGCCTTTGTCGTCGAAAGCTTCCATAGTTTTCGGGGACTAACTCAATGTGGGAGAGTCGATGGCTTTCCAACAGGCAACAGATTTGATGCAGGTAGAAGCACCTTCATCAAAAATAGTCTCATGGATGGTTTTACCCATATTAATGAATTGAATCAGAAAAGCCACTTAAGATGGGAGTCTAGGAACAAAGTTCTCGAGATCAAAAGTAATAAGGTTGGAATCCATGGGATCGATCTCTCCAATAGAAGATAATAGTGCCTTCCATTGTGATTGCCACGACTGAAGGACTTCCAATGCCGACATTACCGAAGGCACCTGAGCTAAATCCTCTACAATCTTATAGTGTTAAGAAGCTCACGTGTTCGGGTTATAATATGACTTCCGAAGAACACCTTTTGGAGGTGGTTGGACGATGGAATCACTACTATCATCTCTCAATCTGGAGAGGACCAAAACTAGGAGGAATGGAAGAGGAAGGGATATATGTAGCATCCTTTTCCATGGGATCTTTCGAGGGATTCAGGTAATATTTCAATTGGGTGGTAAAATAAATGGGTTATTTACCATCCATAAAGACATGGAAGCTTGCGGAATATCAAGGTTGATCTAAAATTTGTGTCTGTTGCATTAGGAACGGTTCTTTCAAGATAGCCAAGGTACCGGATGTTCCCTTCATAAGACCGAAAAACCCCGCACACCGAGGGAAATCCTTGGTATAGTGGTCATCACCACATATCAATCAAGGATACATGGGCTTACGCTTGGAAGAATCGTCGGAAAATGACTTAGTGGAATCCTATTTGGGGGTGTCAGATTTAGCTTTTCCTTTCCCCTTCTTTTTACCCTTAGAGGACTTGTCTGTTGTGGTAGATTGGACAGCATTAACCTCGGAGGTTTTACCAGGACTCTTTTAATTGTTCAAAGGAGTGGAGGGAGCAGTGGTAGAAGTAGACTTAGACTTCGAAGAAGCATTGGGTGTACTATGATTAGTATGGTCCACTATCCCAATGATTTCATCAATAGGAGGCGTAGCAGGAGATTGGGATGACATTGGGTTAGTTGAAGGTTGTGGTGCATTAGGAAAAAACTCATATAAAGTCCCAAATTAGGAATAGACAAAATCAAGATACTAAGCACGGGCGATTTCTTCCTCTTCCGTCACACATCCACCCATGGCGAGATCTTTGGTGATTTTAGGGACAAAATATTGTATGAACCATTCAGTCAACAATTGATCAGGGATTTTGAATTTAATAAGGCGTTGTCTGCGCCTCCATTCATGAATGTAATTTGAAATATGAGTAGCAGGTGACTGCTTCAAAGATGTCAAGAGATGGGTGCTAGTCTCATAGCGGATGAGAAATTGGATGCGTGAGGAAATCCATGGCTAAGGTGTTGAAATTGTAGAAACACCACGAGGAAGTTCAATGTACCATTTAACAGCAGCACCTGTCAAAGTGCACTGGAAAATATGTAGACGAATGGAATCATCAACCAAATAATTAGAAGAGCACCATAAATGGTACGTCATGACATGGGCCTGGGGGTCTTCCCTAGATTTTCCTCAAAACATTGGAAAATATCCAGGAATATTAGTTGTAACTGGAGGCCAATGATCCCTGTGTTGGATTGGATCATTAGTCAACTTCGACACATCACTTATTAGGCAGTTCCAACGTGGCCAAGAATGGAAATGGAGGGTGGTACGGAGAAAACGTTATTTGGAAGTTTCCCATCTGGGGGTTCCAATCTTGCTGGTACAAGTTATACACCCATGGGGTTTGATTCTGACCATACTGCCCCCATTGTCTCCACTACTATTGATAAGGTATATACTATTGATAGGGACCTTTTTTGGGTTTTTGTCGATGATAAGCACCTTATTACAGTGGTTTTTGAACATATGGTCCTTGCTGGGGCTGTTGATACAGCCCCTCCTGAACATAAGCTCCCTGTTGAGGCTGCTGATAGGGCCCCTACTGGACATAAGCTCCCTGCTGGGGTTGTTGGAATTGACCTTGAGTAATTTTTTGGTGTGGAACACCAGGCTGATTAGGGTAAGTTCCAATTTGACCCAAAGGATTCAGACCAGTTTGAACTTGAGGAACAAATTGAGGGTTAGTCGCAACTGCACCCATTTGATTTTGGGGTTGTTGGACATATGGCTGAGAAAATTTTGGTCACTAAACATATTGATATGGCACGTTCGGTTGTTGAACATATTGATATTGTACGTTATGTTGTTGAACATGGGGTTTTTGAACATAGGCATATTGGACATGGGGTTGTTGATAAACAAGTTGGGTTGAAGTAGGGTAACCTCCTAGTATAGAGGTTCCTACATCAACACTTCTTGGTTGTGAAAACATATTTCCACCAAGACTAGCGGTAGGTTGTCCTGCCCCCAATACAATTTCCGAGTTAAGATTTCCCCCACCAAATAAGGGAGGTACATATAAAGGATGTGATTTCCCCCCAGGAATTGATGAAGCCGTAGATTGACCACTTAAAGTTGGAATCACAGTGACTGTGGATAGCGATTAAGGGGTAGATGGTCCTAGCGATATGGTAATTTTACCGACAAAAACTGCAGGCTGTGAAACAAGTTGTGAAGCAGCGACCACATTTGAAACAGATGGGTCGGAAGATGGAGGAACGCTCATTAACCAAACGTGATTATGAAAAAAATATGTAGATCCAAAAGCTCCTAAAACAACGAATCTAAGAGAAGTATACCCTACTAGAAGTGTAGATGCAATGTGAATAAAGGGCATATTCGTCCCACTCCCTTCATCCTGAGGTTGGTAACGTACGAAAAACCTTCTGGAGGAAACATAGATGTAATGTCAACTTCTTAAATGTAAGATGCATAAGTTTCCAGGAGATGACTCTAGGGAGTACTCACGGGTGGAATATCGTCGGCATTTGATGTCATTTCTGAAGGAAACAATTAACGAGCAACAGTAAGAGATGCTACAGGGGAAGCATGAAGAGGAAGTCTGGGGCTGTCAAAAGGACTGTATGTCCATTTAGGAGAGACCATGTGTGGATCGAAGAGTGGGTTCGAGGATAGACTATGAATTGTGCAGAAGGATTAGGAATTTCTGGTTTAGGATCCTCAGATGATGATGAAAGCCACTTGTCAGGTGGTGGTCACAATGAGATTGGTTGGACACTTATGACAATTCCAAGTTAATCACCTTCAGCTTCAAGGGGACAACCGGAAATTGTGGAATCTCAGGAGGAGGATATTGATTTCCTTCAGAAGAGGAATAAGGCTAATTCAAGGATTCAACCACGGTGACCTCCCAAAAAATATCAATAAAGGAAAAGGTGAATCACTTAATCGAGAAAACAAAATTTATAATTAACCAGGAAAGATGAGGTTGAGGAAATGCATAGGTAGGATGTTGTCGTGGGAGATTAATTTTAGAAATTAATCACTAAATCAAAAATTGTGAATTAGGCATAAAGTATTACCAATTATCTGTGAAGTGAAATATACACCTTGGTGATAAATGATAGAGAAAATTACCAAGGACTTAACGTATTGCAGCCAATCTCCCCAAATTTTGCGTTCGGTGTATCACGTCTACAAGGCGTCGGACTCGGTTACCTATTGCAGGATTGCAACCTAGTGGTGTCTCCCCATATGTTACACAGTATTTTGTCACCATCCCTGCAATCCCCATCTCGAACATTGGAGGACCATTTTAGTGACTTATGTGTATTATCATACCTTGCAAAAAGTATCATTGCATCCCTTGGCATGTGAAGAACATTTCCTCTGTTGACTATTCCTAGAGCAGGCTCTCAAAAACACATGATTTTGGGTCGGCGCTGGTAGGCAGTTATGGCCTCATGCCCATAGAGAAAGTAACACTGGGCCTCGCTCCCATTAGTGCTCTGTCTTAGTGTACTGCCCACACCGAGCTATTTTTGGAAATTTTTTTAAAATAGAAGTGAATTTTCCATTCCCAACCACTTCGTGATTGGAGTCATCGTGGTTTGTTCGACTGAATAACGTCAAATTCCTTCCTTTGGCTTATTTTTTCCTACATTTGAGAAACTCCCCAAAGGATAAGGCCTCCCTTCTACCTTATGAGGGATCCCAAACCATCTCCTCCTCTCCTATAAATACATCCTTCTCACATAGTTGCAGCTAGCTAAACAATCCTTACTATAGTTGGTGTGAGAATAAAGCAGAGAGGAATCCATTGTCGAGAGAGAGTTTAGGCCCATTGCCTCGCCAATTTCAATCCCCGACGAATGCTTGAGACGTGTTTGACTGAACCCATCGAAGGAGGTGTTGAGATTCAACAAGATGATGAGCTTAGTGAAAAGAGTCGCCTTCACTAAGTGGGCTCGCAGGCTATTTTTGGCGCAAGTCTATTTTTAGACTATGTCTATTTTTAGACATGATGGTCATATTTCAGAAGTTTCAGGATGCTATCTGGGGATGGTTGATCAAGTTGGAAAAATAGATGAAATTCTATTTTTAGAATATTGGGTGAAGTCTATTTATAGATCGTCAATCTAAAAATCGATGCATGTCGATTATTATTAGCTCTTAATAATAATCAGACTCTAAACAGCAACTTATTCTCTTGGATCACTTCAGTTCAGTGCACAAATGTGGCACATCAGCTGAAAGAATGAATTACACTATTCCTGATGGTTTACTGGAGCTAATGCATGGAGGACTCAGTTAGAACTCAAGTGGCAGAGTTATGACACAGTTAGAAGAAGTAGTTATGGAGTTGTATTTAGTTTAACTCAGTTAGACTCAGTTGAGCTAGTTGTATCTTGTCTAACTGATTGATACACTAGTGAGAGTGGATTGAATTAATTATTTAATTAATTCACAAATAATAACTCATTAATCAACTGAACAATACAACAGTTAACTACAGTGCATGGCAGTTTCAGTGGAGACCAGTGGAGAGATAGGTGAAAGGGCAAGATAGACTATCTGTTGTGACTATAGTGATGCATTGATTGCATCACACACTCAGTGGAGATGCCAATGAGGATTGCACAGTCAAGGATGGAGTAATTCGAATTCATTCAGAGCTATTCTTCATCATAGATTGCGCAGTGGAGGCAGGCTAGCAGGAGGCAGAGATCGGTGCATGGATTTGCAAGATTGGTCCTGATTAGTGTATGACGATTGTACTGTACTGAGGGCTTGTGATAGGCTTTGTATGTTTGTATGAGATTTCCATATGATATCCATGTTACATAATATATATTTGGGGTTTTCAGCTTCAGGCTTTCCCGGTTAAAAACTGTGTTATGTGCGATTGAATATTTTTGTTCATGCTTCACATGTGTGTGCAATTAATTTTTCCGCAAAAGATTAACAAGTGCAATAGATTAAGTATCTTGCATAAAGTTAAATAGTGTGAGATTAGGTGGATCTTGGACATATGCATGCTTAGTGCATATAATTTCTACAGGAGGCAGCAACGTCAAGGCTTTTTTGGTTGTAAACTTCTTCTCTCTACTTATCAATACATGACTGGCTTTTTGGTTCCCGTTTTGCATTTGATATGTTTAATCCTATGCAATATGTTTTATTCTCCTAGACCAATCAAATATTTATGAATGCAAGTATGTTTTCGTATGTTGTCATCATTCTCTAATCCTTGTGCAGGTACACAAATATCACCGCTGAAGGACCGCGATGTGTAAAGATGAAGATCATGGGATCGCTGCCACAAGCTATGACAAGAGTGTTGGAATAAGGTAGGTCATCTATCACAACTCATTTTCATTCATAAACTAGGAATCTAAAGGATTATCATGTTCTCTTGTTGCTATACCCACTCCAGGGCTAGAGGGATCGCCTCTGTCCGTAGAGGGGATTTACCTCCACAAAAATTTGGAAACCATATTGGGGATCAGTGTGTTTTTCATCTCTCGTTGCTCATCTAGTGTTTTGCTTGTCCAATCGAATTTGGTTGCTTCATCGTTTTCCTACTTTGTTTGGTCTGTCTAACTGTTTTCAGCCATCCTCTTCAGTCCCAGAGTGTCAGATCTGACCTCCGTTCAATGTTTTTTTTTATTTTTTCCATGGTTTTATAGCTCAGCGCTACTTTTGCTTGAACATTCGCACCGATTGGCGCTTGTTTCTTTTGTCACAGGTGTGCCAACCTCTGTTTAGCGCAGATTACAGCTAAACAGATGCGTCGAATAATGTAGGTTAAAATTTAGCCTTTTTTCCTGAGTTTTGTCATTTTTTCTTGCCTCTAGGTTGGATTTTAGTCTTTCAATTGGTCCACTGGGATTATTTTAACTCTCTTGTCTCGTTCTTCTCAGTTGTTTGTCCCTCATCTTATCAGTGGATTTTTCATCCTATGGTTTCTGGGTGTCTCTTGCCTCTTGTTTCGGCTCTCGCCTCACTGAGCTTTCTGAGTTGAGTTTGATTCAGTTTGGACTCTATCATTTCAGTTTGTTGACTAATTTTTTTATATTTTCTTTCGGTTCTATGTGTCTTTGGTTTTTTGAATGATCATCTTGAATTTTGTTTAGCTCTCCATTTGTCACCTTGAGCATAGATTACATTGCTTGTTGAATCGGTTCGAAAGCCCTCTTTTTGCCTGAAGGAGTGCATCTCTATTTTTTAGAGTGTTTGATGTTTGAAATGGATTGATCTCTTTGTTTCAGATAATTTCATTTGAATTACTAAAAACTAGTGTCCATTTTTATTTTTAGTGTAATAGTGTATTTTGCTTCTTATTCATCTAAAAAAGACAAAATTTGCATTCTTTCTCTTAGTTTGAAAATGGAAAATGTTCTTTTGCATTAGTAGATTTTAGTGAACAAGGAAAGAGTTTTTTCGTTTTCTGCTTTGGTTGCCTTAGATGCATTAGTGAAATTCTTCTTTTGATTCAATTTATTGTTGCTTTGTTATAGACTATTATCCTTCTCTTAGCTAGCGTTCATTGAATGGGAATAATTTTCTTTTGCATGTAGTTTTGCATTAAGAATTCAATATCACATTTGGTAAGGCCTTTAAATCACAACATTAATTCAAGATCAACTTTAAAATGAATTCAATCAACCTAAGGAAGAATTGAAACCTAACGCACATATATCTAGAGGTCTAGGCTAGTAACGTGTTGTGGCATCGTTAAAACTAGTAGTTGTCATTCGCCATCTGGCATTAGACAGCGCTAGCACGGACTTGTGCTCCCCGTACCATCGAGTATATAAAGGGAGACCCTCGTAGGTTGCAATCCTTTATCCATAGGAAGCTAATTCTACCGCCCTATAATAGTGATACACCGAACACAGCAGTTGGGGAGACTGCTTGCACGTACGTCAAGTCCTTGGCCATTTCTCTTTCATTTGATCACAAAGGTGTATATTGCATTTCACGGAAACTTGGTACACCCTCTTGCTTAGATTCCCTAAGTAGTAATTTTGGTCTTTTCATGACTCTCTAAAATTGAAAAGATCATCGAGCACTTGTCCTTTCATGCTCGTTCAACCTGAAAGTTACTAAAGTCACCTTTTGCCTGTTTCTTAACTCTCAAAATATGAAACTGCAGAGTTTTGTTTCAATGTCATAAAATAAATTTCCTAAGATCACATGCCCATTAAAAATATTTTCTTGGCTTGTTCTTAATTAATTCATTAGTGTTTTATCTTGAAGCCTCAAATTGGTCACCTCAGTTCTCTTCTATTTTGAAACACAGTCACGGTGGTGGAACCACCAATTTCGTCATCCTCTTCGTTACCTCCTAGTGGCGATCCTTCTCCTCAAGTTTCTTTCGGAGCATCTCAGCCCACTAGCTCTGTCGATTTTTGGCAGTCTATCCTTCTGAGTATCTTACCTCTCGCTACCCGATATCCTCTTAGAGAGAAATTTGATATCAATTGGAAACCTTAGGATGTTTGGTCTGGTTTTGGGAACGAGGAAGAGTTTCCTCCTCTTACTTCGAAACCATCTTTACTTGCCACTACTTTACTTTCCACTACTTGTCACCTTTTCGATGATAAAATGGCTTCATCCGACATGGATTCTTCAAGTCCTGTTAGTAGTGAAGAGCTTTATGTTTCTATAGGAGATCATCAGCTCCCTCCAGAGAATTTTCCTTATGTCTCAAGTCAACCTTCCTCACAACCGGTATCTCTCCCACGTGGTTATCGTACGTTGTGTTAGATAATTTCTAGCGTTGCATCGTTGTATCAAAACCCTATATGGTCAGATACATCGACTCCCTCTGGGAGCTCGTCTGTCTCGGTGTCAAGGGAATCATCTTAAACTCCCATAACGTCGACGATTGTAACCTATGTTCCAATTCGGCCCACTATCTGTGTGGCTTCATCCACACCGGCTGTTAATATGAATAAGTCATTGTCAGCGTATTTTTTTGTTCGTAGGTCCAATTTTATCAATCCCACGATACCTGTTAGGCCCGCCATGAATGGATCACATCCTCACATTTCAGGAAACCAACTTGCTAGTAGTGCGCCTATGGCTTCTACTTCCATTCCTGGAGGTTTGACATTCGATGAGTATCTGTTGGCAATTCAGCAGCATAATTCTGCCTCTCAAGGTTCTCAGCATGCTACAAAATTTTGGTAATCCTCCACATAATTATGATGTATACATTAATCCCATATATTTTCCTCTGATTGATCCTAATCATACCATATACCAATTGGGACAACCTTATGGTCTACAAGGACAACCCTTACAGGGACAACCTTCGGTCCAACAGGGACAACCCTCTGGTCCACAGGGACAAGATTATGGTCCGCAAGGACAACCCCTACAGGGAAAACCTTTGGTCCAACAAGGAAAACCCTATGGTCCTATTGGTCAACCTCATGTTCAACAGGGTGAATCTTATGTCCCCAGGGGGGAAGTCTATCCACAACAGGGACAACCTTTTGTGCAATAGCACCAGCCTTACATTCAGCAAGGCCAAGATTTTTTACAACAATGACAACCCTACGGTCCTGCGCTGGGTCAACCTAGTCTCCAAGGGAAACCTGGCCCATCCCAACCATCAGGCCAACCTTTTCCACAAGGGAAACCCGGTGGCTCTCAGCATCCAGGCCAACCTACTTCGTAGGGACATCCTGTTCAACCTGCACCCCAGGGGCAACCCGTTCAGCCTCAAGGCGCCACTTGCATTTCCCAAGGTCAATCTCAGGTGGTATATAGTGCGCCCCAAGGCGTCACTTACATTCCTCAAGGTCAATCCCAAAAGGTATACAGTGCACCTCAGGGAACTGTGTATCTTCCCCAAGGTCAAACTCAAGTGTTGTATAATGCATCTCAAGGCACTTCTTACATTCTACAACAAAATACATATGTTTCTCAAACAATACCTCAATGGTATGCTCAGAATCAATATCCTGGTCCTCAACCCATGTATGGGCAGAATTTTCAGGCTTATAACCCCTATGGACAGAATCCTTCGGGACAAAACATATGGGGGAAAATTTTCTCTCAACCTGGGTGGAATCCTAATACTAGTCTTTATCAACGACCTGCAATTCCTTTCAATCCTCAATTACCTTTCCTTGCTACGTTTGAACTGCCCGATGTGTCGAAGTTGACGAACGATCCTATCCTTCATAATCCATGTTGGCCTCTAGTTCCGACCAAAATTTCTGGCGATTGTCCCAAATTTGAGGGCAAGTCTGGAGAATACCCCTAAACGCATGTTATGAAATACCATCTTTGGTGTTCCTCTAACTCTTGGGTTGACGACTCCATTCGACTTCATATTTTCCAACGGACTCTCACTAGTGCCGCTACCAAGTGGTACATTGAACTCTCCCACGACGTCTTCCAAGGTTTCAACTCTTTAGCCATGGAATTTCTCATGCACTTTCAGTTACCAATTCAGTATGAAAGTGGGACACACCTCCTCACATCCTTGAAGCAAGATCGAGCTACTCATATCTTTGATCATATTCATGAATGGAGGCGTCGTCGTTGTTTAATCAAGTTTGAGATTCATGATCAGCTTCTAACTGATTGGTTCACTACCTCCTTCGTTGCTCTGATTTTGAAGGAAATTTCTATGGGGGCATGTGTTACTGAGGAACAAGCCATCGCTCATGCCTAGTACCTTGATCTCATGTACTCTCAGTTCACCACATTGTACGAACTCTTGCCTGATGCCCCTCGACCTGGAACTTCCAAAGCACTGGCGACGCCATCTATTGACGGTATCATAGGTTCTGTGTCTCAGACTTCTCGGAAGTCTTCTCTAAATCCTGCGAAGCAAAAATATAATCCTTCCAATGATACTGCTTCTCATCCACCTCTGAATTCTAGAAAAACCATGAAAGTGAATTCCGTTCAGTCCAATCTGGCGGATAAAAATTCCAAGGTTAAGAAGAAGGGTAAAGGTAAGGCCAAATCTAATACCCCAAAACAGGATTCTTAGAAATCTCGTGTTGATGATGGTTCACAACGCAAACCGAATTACCCTTGTTTGATTTGTAACGAAGAGCATTACACCAAGGACTGTCTCTGATGGGTCGAGGTGAGTTGATTTATCAAAGGCACCCAAGGCACTCTGGTTGTTCTCAAAGAACCGTTTCTATTACAGCAGACTCAGTTGGTAGAGCAACCTCAGTCCTCTGCCTCATTAGGCTCTCGGGTTTTCATGATGAATGGTCCTGCATCTGTAATATTCCTACTTAGACTAAGCTAAGAGGAATATGCAATTTTGTCTCAATTTATGTTACATGAATAAATGAATAAAGGAGGACATGTAAAACTCCTAAAAGAATGAATAAATCAATTCCCATATGAACATGGATAAATCTGGGCCGTGTAAACAAATCACTTGCAGGTGTGAAAGGGGTTTGAGCTATGAGACTGGGTCAACCTTGACCAAATCTACAGTGTTGTCTAGATACAATGTACCTCATGAAGCGACAGTGCAGTTCTAGAAGGAGGCCCCTCATGTGAAAGGAGCTAACTCATCAAGGTGGTTTAGGGTTTGCAAAGGCTTTCATCTTATCAAAGGAAGGGGAAGGCAGCAAGAGAAGGTTGTTGATTGTCTATATTTCTGAGTATCTTGTCTGTTTAGACAAATACCATTCTCTGTTGTTCAGTGGAGAATAGTGCTGCTTAGCACTTGGAGTTCCTATGCAGGGATTTCACCTCTTCCATTGAGGATTCTTGGAGGATTTTTTTCTGATTTTATCCACTATCAGGCTTTGGGCCAAGCTCTACTTCCAACTACAATGCAGATCCAGTGAGGGTTTGCTTGCTTTTGTAGGCTGCAGCAAGTGGAACTCTAGATCTGTTTAGATCTAGCTTGTATTGGAGCCTCTTCTCAGTGAGTGTGTCTTTTAACCTCCTGGAAGAGTGCATCCACTGTTTGAGCTTCATATTTGTATCTTGGCATCAGTCCATATTTGTTATTCAAGATACAGTGCAGTTTCCCTTGAGGGACTGCGTTATTTTCAATGGAGGTTTTGCAGGGTGTTTTGATCCCATTTTTTATGAGAGATCTCTGGTGCTGGGATTTGCCTTTCACTTTGGTGATCCATGGATTAGATTGTTGATCCATGTTCTGTATAGATTTGATCTATTTTAATGTAAATTCATCTTCAGAAATTTCTGAATAATATTGCAGATCTTCTATTTAAAACTCAGATCTACTCTTTGTATTGCATGATTTGGTCAAAACCCCAAGGGGATCTTGTAATAGAGCCTTTCTAGTGTACAGATCTGAAATGGACCTGATATTTTTTACACAGATCTTCTCTAGATCTAAGATGTAATATTCAGCTTCTGTAGCTCCTTAAAATAACGTTGTTAAGCCATTTTGTAATTTATATATGTGTTGCAGCCTTCTTTCCTGGAGATTTCTTTCTCTCTTGTCCTCTGTATTCTATTGTATAATGTAAAAACATCATTTTCATTCTGATTTGCTGTTGTATCTTCACAAGTTGATCTCATTTGATGGCCTCCTGCTCATGCTTTCCAAGACTACGTTATTTCTGAAGCAGTTTGTTGTGCATAGTTGTAGCCCCTCTTGTAGGGTGTTTTTCAGCTAGACTAGGTGGTGGGAGATCTGTTTACCACACCTATTTTGTTTTTTTTTTGCTCCCATTTCGGATCTAGACTCCAGATATGTTGATCTAAGGGATCCAAGGGCTGCAAACTCATTTTGTGCATAAATCTCCCAGAATTTCATTATTTCAGCAGGCTTGTTGTGCTATCCCAATTTTGGGATATTACAGTGGTATCAGAGCTCCTTTCTTGGCACAGCCTGTGCTTTCATTGGATAACCACTGTTATAGCCTAAATCTACATCAGGCTGAAAGAAGGCAGATTTCAGGGTAACATCAAACCACGCTCAGTCGGGTAGCTAGCCCTACCAGATCAGGAGAGGGCTCTCTCTGGGTCAATCTCAGCAAAAATAATCAATAAGGCTTGAGATGACTTGAAATAAAGGCTGATTTTAGGCTAGGTATATAAGTAAAGGAGTTTGATTTTATTTTGGGGGTTTTTGTTGGAATCAAAGGGAAAGGCAGTTTTGGGTTCGGGGATGAGGCCTAGTTTTTGCAGAGTTCTGAATGGGGCAAGGAAGGAAATTTTTTTGATGCTTTGGATTGAATGAATGGATAGTTCAGACCGGTGAGGAGTTGAAGAGGGAAAGAGGCTTTCAATAATCCTCTTCAAACAGATGAAAACATGGAAAATTAAACAAAACTGAAGGCAGAGCAAAGCAATCTAATGAATTCTACCTTTATCACTCATTTGTTTAATTTAAGAAGAAAGGAGAATGGAAATGATACACATATGTTGGGAAAAAAACTGAGAGGGGGGGGGGGGTGAATCAGTATTTAGTGCAGACTGAAATTTTTTTGCTTTTTCTTTCTCTAAAACCCATACGCTACTTTAATGAACCCAAGTCGCGTATACACGCGGATATCCTTAATGAAACTTGTGTATTACCAGAGATCTCATTATGCAGATAATTCTTTACTTAGATCAGTACATCATTCATTCATTAGATGTTTAGTAAGAAGTAAACATGTGCAGTAAGAACAGAATAAATCATCACACATAAGCAACACACATGAACACCAGGATTTAAGGTGGAAACCCAATATGGGAGAAAACCACCGCTGCCGTCATCTTAGTCTTCAATATTTATTATAAAGAAAATATATTACAACAATGTACCGCCGCAGACTCATGCTAGCACGCAGACACCCACCTGCAGAAGGCCACAACCTTCTCTCGTTTACCAGCCTCTCCTGGAAGGGAGCTACGACCCCCTACTCTCGTTTACCAGCCTCTCCTGGAAGGGAGCTCCTACCCCCTGCTCTCGTTTACCAGCTACCACTGGAAGGGAGCTACAACCCCCTGCTCTCCTTTACCAGCTACCACTGGAAGGGAGCTACAACCCCCTGACTGAAGATTTCGACCCTCAACACCACCATGGACCACGTTTCATCAATTTTCATATTGGATCCATCAGCTGTCATACAAGATACCTTGTAGGCCACCAGATTTATTTATTTTCTTCAGTGGTGCATCCTTAATTTAGCAATCTATTACCCATTCCATACAGGCATACTTCAGAGTGAAGTATTCATTCACACCCTTATACGTTCTTCATGATTTCGTCAGTTGATTGAACTGGGAATTAATCATCTTCTGATTTAAAGATCTTGATCAATCATCATGCTCACAAGTGCGCCATAGATTCAGATATATCAGAGTTTATTCATACAAATATCTCTAAAAGAGATTCGTTTTTTTTTCTTTTTCCAACCCTTTCGCACGCACCCCGTTCTTCATGATACTCATCACCTTATATAATTTTCTCTTTTATTAAAACCTTGGGTCAAAACCATGAACTGCTAATGGTATTCCTGGACGGGGTCAAAATAGATAATCCAGCGTATTAAAAATCGAGCCAATCCAAATTGAACCCCCAACCTTCGTTCTTCGATGCACGAACGTCCCAAAGGTAGTCTTTTATCTCTGCCATATAATATTATAACTATAACCCCAATGGTTAATAAATCCACAAATCTTCATGCATCTTCCTTATACGACCACCGTCTGATGGCTTCCCTCCAGATCAACGGTGCACAACAATATCGCTGGGCATCCTGGGTCGAATAATAACGCGCGATGGCGTGTAGTGACAAGCGGTTTTGTGTAGTCGTACAGGGACGCGTGTCTTCCGTTCTATGGAATCGGAGCCAACCTCTTGAATACCGCTTGCCTGTCGAAAGCGGTGCGATGAAAACCGAAATCCGCTTTCACTGTTTATTCTGCACGTGATTCCTTTCCTTTTCTTAGTGCCGCTGACTCGGCAGTAATATATATTCATATAACCTTTCGGGCCCTTCAATAATATTCAATCTTTGCCTTGAGGGTTGGGATCACGGCATAACCCAACAATGTATATTGAACCAATAATACGAAGGGAAATCGGGTACCACACTCAACATAAAATATATTTGCGAAACTCCTCCGGTTATTATTTTAAAAACTTTATACTGCCCTCATAACATTACTTTTAATCAAATTTCAATGAATCTTTTAACCCGGGCTTCAATCTTCAAACAAACTGGATTTCATTCTTTGACCGCGGGCCCACATCGCCGTCGGCCATCGGCGATGTGCGATGGCGCGATTAAACAAAAGTGCGCAAAGTTAACATTTGCGATCTGCGATGGGATTGCATCGCAAATTGGCGATCAAACATATGGTGGAACACTTTGTAATATGTGGTGGTGCGATCGTGCGATGGCGCGATGATCACATATCGCAAATATCCACATCAACAAGACATTTAAACTTCAAAACTTGCGATCTTGTGATTTGTGCTAAAGTGGAGGGGACCACTTGTCCTCCCTTTTCAAAAATTTAAAGCCTTTGGCTGTTTTATTCAATTTCCTTCATATTGGTTGTTGAGGGCTTTAAAACCCGAAATGACTATCTTTAAAATAAACTCTGCTCCTCGGTAATCTGGAACAACGAATGTCTTCATTCCTTCTGCAAAAAGACTTCGCCCATTAATTCTTCTCTGCAATACTTGGCTGCAGCGCATCAACAATCTGTTCTCTGTCTATTTTGCCAATTGATAGTTTAGGTGCAGCTCCTGTCTTTACCTTTGTTCTCTGCAACTTTTCTTTTCTCTATTATATCTTTGCCAATGCCTTTGCCATCAATGACAATATTTCCAACAACATAGGCCTTGACCAAGACTTACAAACACATGAGAAACACCATCGAAAAAAACAAGAAACACGAGCCACATGGATCCCAAAGAGTGCTGCAAACCCTGGTCTATTCCTTTGCCAAAGTTGCAGAGATGAAATGTACAATGAAGTGCCAAGCAATACCAAGTGTCTAACCCTGAAAATGACTGATGAAATACATGGTATAGACAAGCCTAACTCATCCCCATGCCTTAAGGCATCGATCTCATCATTCTAGGAGTTTTTTCAACCATATCTAAACTAAGAACTGGAAAATAGGAAATGAAACAACTTGCCTCTATATGCTAGGAAACTGATTCATTCACTTACATTTCACTTTTTGGTGAATGAATATACTAGAATGAGTAAAATTTACAAAAGTTGCCTCAAGTCATGATACAATAGTTTACATCAAGATTTACATGAAAAAGTCAAAATAGCCAAAACTAGGCGAAAATCTGAGCTGCTGAGTGAAAAATAGGCCAAATTTCCCAATGCGTCGCGCCTGAAATCTCTATGCATATCACAACTTTGAGGCTGATTTTGAGGGCCTTCCCAAAGTCCAAATTGAGTGTTGGATAGCTCGTTGGAAAGCCCTGCCTGTTTAATTTCCAACCCAAGTGGAATTTCTGAATTTGGTTTCCATTCGTCCCTCCAAAAATCAAATCTCCCAACACTGCTTCCTGTGTGTCCAAAAAGTGGCAGAAAGGTCATTTTTAGGGTGTTTTTGACCCTTTAAGCAAACCAAAACTTGTCAAAATCCTTAGGTAATGGGTAGGCATGCATACATTTTGATGAAAAATCCAGAAATGCAAATTTTTCCTCAAAAGGAGCTGCCAATTATAAGCACGCGCCAAGTGGCGCTACGCGTCGAGCGGAAAAATCTGTGTTTAGGCCAAAAAATTCAAAATTGACAAAAAGTTTCCCAAATTTCTTGAAATTCAGGCTGAATGTCCACCATCAAGCACTATGCTGGGCCATAGAATATTTGGCCAAAATTTGGAGTTTATCATGCCTTTTGCGACGCTTTAGTGCCCTCCTTAGCCTTGCCTTCAGGATTTTGATCCTCGCTTTGCAAACATGATTTCATGCCCAATAGTGGTTCTTCATGTGCCTGAGCATGTTATTTTCCTTTTTTTCCTTCTCCAACAGCTTCTCAAGATGAATACTGACCCTCTCAAGCCAAGTATCTCTATCAGCCTCATTCTCCCGCTCAATGGGTGTCATCTCGATTTGGCTTCTTTGGGCAGCTTGCCGGTTTTCACGGATGTTTTGCAACTCCATGATTGTTTGCTAATCTTCTAATTGTTTGTTTCATTGCTCCAGGTATTTTATGATCCATTGGGCTCTCTGCAACTTGACAGTCAATGTGTCGATCTCAGCTTTCTGCTCCTGAATATTCTCCCTCAACTTTGAGCTTGGAGAGCTCAAATCCTCATCAATCAATATGAAATCAGTATCCTGGCCTCCTGAAGGGCCCTCATCCTGCATGGGCCTCTTACCTCTGTCCTGTACCTATAAATGTATTGCTGATGATGTCAACGAGACCCCTTCCACCCCAGGTGGAGATAGTACTCGTCGAGCTGCTGCAAATAATACTCTGGTGCCTCTCTGATAAGTAACAAACACTAGCACACTGATAGGCTCTTTCTCGTGACCTTCAGGCTGATGTGAAGGTTCACCTGCATCATGGACAACCTCCAGAGGAACCTGAGGAACTATGAAGAAATCACAGGAAATGAAATCCTCCCATGAAATGCCCTGCAATCCCAGATGATGTATAACCACGATCTTACTGAGTGCATAGTGATAAATATTGTTGTACTACTTCTCGGGAGTTTTCTTCTGCACAAGATTGGTCATTCTCTCGATATTCTGGCACATGAAATAAGGTATGTTCATCATCCTCACCCTTGTGAAATGCATCAATAACCTGATGTGGTAGGCATAGAGGCGTGAAAACCGACCCTCACAACTGAAATATCTGATAATGAGTTTCATCAGAGGCACATAGGATTCCTTTAGGAACCAGAATGGGAACACCCTACTGAGCTGCCTCACAAAGCTAGGCCTGATGTATTGTTCATAATGCACTCTTTCCACCTACTTTCTTTTGTTCCACTGTTCACCCACATTCGGTATCCCGGTTGCTTGAGAAATGGTTTCTGGTGTCAAAGTGAAATTTACACCAGCAAGAGTTTCCTAACCATCATGTAAATGCAATACAAACAAACGAGCCAACTCCTGATGATGATGGATCCTAGCAATCATTGCACAATACTGATAGCATGACTGCTCTCGAAAACATGCCATGGCAAGTGGGCAAGCCTGCAATTGAGTCAATGACGTGGGCTCTTCTCTCACATGTTTGCCACCTTTACGTGGCCTTCTTGGTGCATGTAGCTCAGTGGTAGAATTACTATCTCTTTCATATGATGTATCAGTGTCTGTCTCCATGATGTTTCAAGGTCTATGTTGGCTTGTATGAGAGGAAAATGAGAATTTGGTGCTTTGTTTCAATTTCCAAATGTGTGTCAAAGGGGAGGGACTGTAGGAGATATAGGGAAATGGGGACAAGGGGGTTTTAACCAAGTGATAATTTTCCTTTTGAAAGCTTTTGATTTGACAAAACTTAGGGACAAGAGACAGCCACTGGATTTTTTGGGAACTTAGGGTTTGGGAATTTTTACAAGTGAAATGGGAAAGGGAGAGGGATAAGAAATGAAATGACTTAGGGATAGGGATAATGGGAATGAGATGATATGAGTGGTTTGGGATATAAAGGAATAGGGGATGAAATGTAGTGATAGGATGACAGGGAGGAGGAGAAAAAACAAAGTGGGGAAATGGAGTATTTGGCACCACAATTAATTTTAAAACTTCAATTTCAAAACCCTAAGAAGAAATTTTAAACAAGGTGATAGGGTTTATAGTTTTGGCATTTCAAATTCTCATAATCCATTTTCAAACTACACCAAACATTGGCTAATGGAAATTTAGAGAGTCACATGAACTTACTTGGACAAAAAGAGCCAAGTCGATTTGAGTTTTTGGAAGCCAATGACCAAATTTTTGGTTGTCGGCCCTGTGCACCGCGACCACTTCCCAGTGCGTCGTGCTCTTCTTATGCGCCGCGATGGTTCAAAAATACATGGTGAAAAATGGCCCTATGCGTCGTGCTCTTTGTATGCGCCACGCAGGTTGCCCAGTGCATCGCGACGGTTGTCTTCACCACAATTCGGCCTTCCAAACACTGTTTCGCTCTTCCACGATTTTTCTTGACTTCAGTCTTGTCTTTGGCATGCAAATGAATTATTGAAACACAAAAATATCTTTTATGCCATAGAATTTGATTTTTGATTTGGAAAAAACCCACTTTTGCAATGTTTGAACATTTGACACTTTTCAAATAAACACTGTTTTTGTTTCCTTTGTGATTTTTGAGCTGAATGACGAATCTCTTGTCTGTCTTTGTAGGAATAGCTGGCATGGGATTTTAGCAAAGTTGACCAGGGCTGCACCTAAAGAACTTTAAAACTGAAAAACTTTGAAAATTACATTGCATTTATTACAAAAGGATGAAATAGACAATTTTTCTTCAAAATAGAGTTTTGAAGAAAAATCATTATCAAGCATTATGACGATGAAATTTTTGCGATGAAAACCTATTTCGAACCTCCCTCATGTGCCTGCTGACATTATTAGTCATTTTGAAGACTAAATTAACGAAACCCTAGACTTAATGAGACTAAAACCCTAAAATGACTCTTTGTTGACCAAAATACCAAAAATGACTATAAATGATTTTGAGGAACAGACACGGACCAGTAGGTTCATGACATGAGGGATATGAGTGACAAGACCCTGCCATCAGATGATGCATGCTACTAATGGAATGCAGCTGACTGAACTGAATGAGACACCTAAAATGAAATGCAACAAGAGAAATTTGATCTCTGACGGAGGGATGAAGATACCGACTCTAACATTGGCTCCAATGGGGATGGTAGCTCCTTGGAGGTGCCAAGAACTACAAATCTCTGGGAGAGTAGGCAGTGCCTTCGTCCATTGGGCTATGGAGTCCATAACTTCAACAAATCAACACAAGACTCTTGACTCATTTTATTGATTGAAAATTTACTCAAACTGACTCAATTTTGAAACAAAAATGACTAAAAGACCTAACTTGAAAAACTCAAACGAAATCTGAAATCAATATTTAGAGTTATAGCCTTCACCTCGTGCCCCAAACTGAAGAAAATATCATAGCACACACTTGCAATGAAACTGAAATAAAGCGGTATGTACAATGACAATGTAAAACAGCAGAAAAGATCTCAGAAATGATACCGCTTGAGCAGCCGACTGTTGACCGGCCCTCCTGGACAATCTTCCCTGTTCATCTATTTTAGAAGAAAAGCATTTTGACCCCGATATGCAGCAATTTTGAAGGGTCCTTTCTAGAGATTTTCAAACTTACCATGCTTACCCTTTTCCTCGTTCCTTGCATCCCATTTCAGCACCACTTCATCCAATTGAAATTTATCCGCCTTTTCTTTTCTGTCATATATTTTCTTAATTCTCTCTTGCAGCTTGAACGTGTTTTGGAAAAATTCTTCTCTCGTCTGCTGCAAATGGATCATTTGATTTATTCTTCTTTGCATATGATCATCTTCACTGGGTAGAAGTTTGACCACTGGAACTATGAGAGAGGTAGGAAACACCGTGTCAACTCCATATACTAACTCAAAATGAGACATACCAATGGATTTCTTCTGACTCACTCGATTTGCCCAAAGTGCATTGACCAACTTCTTATGCCAAATTTTCTTGTTTATTTCCAACAACTTTTTAATAATGTTGACCAAATATTTTTTCGAAGACTCAGCCAATCCGTTGCCTTGTGGATGATAAGCGGTTGAGTGTCCCAAAGTGATTTTATACTTGTCACAAAACTCAATCATCCTTTTTGATTTGAAAGCTGTTGCGTTATCAGTGATTAACTTATTCGGGCAACCAAAACGAGACAAAATGTTATTCTCAAGGAATGAAATTATCACCGAATCTGTAGCCTGCCTGGTGGGAATCGCTTCAATCCATTTTGTGAAATAATCTGTCGCTGTGAGGATCCACGTGTGCTGAGCTGAAGAAGCGAGATGGATCTCGCCAATGAAATCCAAACCCCACTGCTGAAAAGGAGCACTTACCTCAATGGGCTTAAGCGGGAAAGGCTGCAATTTCTGCCTCCCTTCAAAAATATGACATTCATGACAGATTTTGACAGTCTTATACACATCAGCAAAAAGTGTCGGCCAATAATATCCTACTCTCAAAATCTTGTTGGCCGTTGTTTTCCAAAAAAGGTGACCTCCGCAATCTCCCTTATGAAAATCCTCCATAACCTGCTTTGCTTCTTCTTCAACCAAACAATTCAGCAAAACACCACCAGGATCTTTCCAATAGAGTGAATTATTCAAAATACAAAACTTAGCAGCCTTCAATTTCAGAGTTCTACTTTTGTTTCTAACCATGCCGGGCAGTGGTGACAAATTTTGAAGCACATATACAATATCTTAATACCAAGGAGAAAGCACAAAGATTTCTGATACCTGAACTGATGAAGTTTCCTCATTCTCCTTGGACATAACAGCAATGAGATTAATGTCCAAGGCATGTAAATTTGATTCAGCCATTAGCTTAGCCAACCCTTGTCCTTTGATAAGCTTTGTAGGCTTTATCTCCACATCATACTCCAACAAGGCAGCAATCCATTTGCCCCATCTCCCTTCTGGATCTGTTTGCACTAAAACATCCTTAATAGCAACATTAGGAACATAAGCAAGAATATGAGAATGCAGAATATATACCCGAAAATATTTCAACGCTTTCACTAAAGCAAGAGCTTGCTTTTCAATGATGTTATACTTTAAGGCTGCATCTCTTATGGTTCGGCTGAAAAAAGCAATTGGTTTTTCATGCTCATCTCTTTTATGCATCAATATTGCTGCCATAGTATGCTCCGAAGCAAATGAAAACAAAATAAAATCCTGAGTATAATCTAGGCTGATCAAAACCAGAGCTGAAGAAAGAACCAACTTCACTAAATTGAAAGATTTTACAGCCTCCTTGGTCCACTTCACTACGTTGTCTTTCTTAAGCATGTTTGTAATATCTCTTAGATGTTCAGCAAGATTAGGCACAAAGCGGCGTAAAAAATTCATCTTACCATTGAAAGATTGAATCTCCTTCTTATTCCGGGGAAGATCAATTTGCTGAATAGCTTCAACTCGAGCTGGGTCAATACGGATGCCATCTTTTGAGATAATATGACCAAGAATTTTGCCCTCATCCATGGCAAACAAACTCTTCTTCGGATTGAGTGACACACCATACTTTCTACATCGCTGAAAAATGATCTTCAGATGGTAAAGGTGCTCTTCATCAGAATTGGAAAAGACTGTCAGATCATCAAGATACACAACTAGAAAAACATCTTTCTCATTTGCAAATGCCATATCCATTGCGCGCTGAAATGTTGCGCCAACATTCTTCAAACCGAAAGGCATTTTAGCATAATGGAAAGTTCCCCACGGAGTGGTGAACGCTGTTTTGTCTCTATCATCCTCATGGACCAGAATTTGGTTATACCTGGAATAACCATCGAGTAGCGACATACGAGATGCTCCAACTACTCGCTGAAGTATGTGATCCATTTTGGGCAATGGATAATTATCTTTCAAAGAAACCTTATTCAGATTCCTAAAATCAATGCACAAACGAATATCACATGTCTTCTTGTGTAAGGGCACAAAATTGGAAATCCAATCTGAAAATCTTATAGGAACAATGATACCAGCCTTGTACAATCTATTCACTTCCTTTTCAATTGAAGGCAACAACTTTGGATTTATCCTTCTCAACTTCTGCCTGAAAGGCTTTTGATTTGGCTTAATCGGAATGGTGTGTTGAATTATATTAGTATCGTATGTCTTCAAATCTGAATATTCCCAAGAAAATACATCCGCAAAAGAAGACAATAAAATAACATATTTTTCTTTTACCTCCGGTGGCAATGCTTTGGACAATTTCACCATCTTTGGATTCTCAGCTGATCCAATATTCACATCTTCAACTCCCTTTTTGGTTGGCCGCAAGGTTGGTTTTTTAGCTACCTCATCTTGATCGAAGAGCTCCTCTAAAGGTATCAAGCCTTTAGGAATGACATTATATTTCAGCTGCAAAACTTCCATTTGATTTACTTGCACATTAGCCTCACCATCATCATGCTCCATATCAATTGAAGTGTCTTTGAACTTGCCTTTGTTTTGCAGAAATTCATCAATCTCATCATCATTTTGGAATACTTGCCAATACCTTTGATTGTCCGGGATAGTCGGACGATGCTTCACATGAATTTCAAATTTGTTACTTGAGTTCATCGGAATATTTAAATTACTTGTCGCCTTTGCAAGCGCATCTGCAATACCATTCTAAATATGAGGGGCACAAGTCAAAGTATAGTCTGAAAACAATTTCAAGATATCAAGAAAAGCATTTCGGTAAGCCCGCATTCGAGGATGCTTAGCTTGGTATTCACCTTTCACTTGCTTAATTACCAACTCGGAGTCGCCATATACTGCAATCCTCTTAGCATTCAACTTTCTAAGAATTTTCAGACCAGCAATCAAAGCTTCATATTCTGCCTCATTATTCGAACAATCAAAAGCTAGTTTATAAGAGAAGACCCTTACATTACTCGGTACCTTGTTTGGGGGGGAAAAAGGGCTGCGTACCCAAATTCCAATTCCAGCACCATCACTTCCTACTGCACCATCGAAATCCATGGTCCACAAACCATCTTCATCTTCTTCCAAGTGCTGAAATTCTGTTTGCTCTGTTATTTCCGCTTGCTGTCCATCAAATTTTTGCTGCTGTCGGAAGGCTGATTGCTCAGCGGAACTCTCAAGTTCTTGTCTCTCTTTCTTCAAAAGCTCTCTAAAATTTTCGGTGATTTCTGGAATGTCCTTTGCTTCAACTAACTGACTATTTACATCATTGAAACTATCTGAATACAAAACAAATGACTCTAAATCTGTATGTACATAATTGATTGGATGATTTACCGGTTTCTCCTTGATGGTGATCATATACTTCATCTTTTTCTCCCGATATAATCTTCTCATCTGACCAAACACAGGAATGGTAGCATAGGAGAAATCAAGCTGCAATGTTCCCTTCAATTTCGCTCCCCAAGATCTGGAAAGAAGCATGCCAAATCTAGGAGGAATATCCGCCACAACCACATCCATCAAAACATTCTTAGTCGGAATCTGATCTAAACTAACCACCAAATCTTTGATAAGCCCAATGCATCTTACTCTGCTAGAATCGAAAGAATAAAGATCATGATACTTCCTAGTGATGTCCAATCCCAATTTCTCCATGATTGCCCTCGGCATGAGATTATGAGATGCTCCGGAATCAAACATGGCATTATGTAACACAAAATCATGCAATATAAGGCTGATATAAAAAGGAGGCACATCACTATCTGGAGACTCACCATCCAATGCTGGTCCAAATATCAACTCAGGTTGATCATCTTCCACATTCACCATATCAGACATTGGATCGAAATTCAGAATTTTAGACACCTGACCCTTATAACTACTATTCTTCATTAATTCAGTCAAAGGAATGGAAACTTTTAACTTAGAAATTTCACTCTCTAAGTTAAAAACTGAAGTTTTTTCTACCTCTTTGGCTGGAACATCCTTCTTTTCAGCTTTATCCCTCGATACGATTGGCTTCTTGGATCTTTCATTTGCTGATGGGGATTTGCTAGTAGTGGAATCAGCTATCTCTTTTCCCTTCTTTTGTGCAACGAGTGAATCATTCTTTGGTGCTGAAACTTCCTTTCTCTTTTGGATTGGATTGATAGGCACATCTCTATTTCTAAGTGAATATTGACGCTGCTGGGTGGACAAAGCATTCATATAACATCTCTGATACTCATCTGACTCTTCTTCAAGAGCTGTCTCATTTGCCAAGATGAAATCCTCATCCTTTTGTACAACTGAACTTTCTGCATACTCCTCATCTTCAGTAATAAAAGTTGGCAAATAATTAGGTGTAAATAAGTGATTCTCTTCCCCTATTACATTATCTTCATCATCTGATTCCGGACCAACAAAATTCTGCTGTAAAGGTGTCTTTACCTGTTGTTGTACTGGCGGTTCTTGTGGTCGTTGCTCTCGTTGTTTGATCCTAAATTGTGGTTGCTGCTGACCTCGGAAGTTAGGATTTCTGATCTGTGGTTTAGGCTTATCAAGTGTGACTCTTTCAATTATCTTTTCCACCTTGTGGAGTACTTGATCTGAAGTAGAAGCCTCTTCCTTTATTACTACTTTCTTTTCAGCTTTCAAACTAGCTCTCTTATCATTCAAATTAGCTTCAACACTCACTGCAATTTTCTGCATTTCCTCCAAAGTGGCCGGATCTCTTTCTCTTAATTGATAGGCCATGTCCGGATCAAAACCATCTAGAAACTTAAGAAAATCCGACCTCCTAGATGGCCTTAAATCATCAGGAATTGCATTGTAAACCACATTGAATCTAATACAATAATCTTGGACAGACTCACCAACATTTTGCTTGATCTTGGTATATTCAGAAGTGATCTGAAGAGGATCTTTCTTTACTTCCCATCAATCAAATAATTGTCTCTAGAGCTCACCCAATGTAGCAATACTCCTAGGCTGCAAAGCTCTGAACCATTTTCTCACTTCTCCTCCAAAATTTTGCACAAATAATCTCATAGTCACATTTTATGCATCAATTTCATGAAGGTCAAAGAAATCTGCCATTCTATCCACATGCTGCTGAGCAGGAACACTTTGAGGAGTACCATCAAACAATGGAATTTTTCTTTGATAATCAGTGAGCATGTCATCCAAATTTTGAGGCAACACAAGAGGTGCAAATCGGGTAGCCATTGCTCTTGGTGGATTTACAATCGAATTTGGAAATATGGGAGGAGTCGGAGCAGTAGATGTATGAGTTGTGGATGGAGGTGAAACTACTGTAGATTTTTTATCAGAAATAGATGGTTGCCCGGGAATGGTAGGAATGAAAGGAGGCTCGATATGAACCTGTGAATCGGAAGTAACTGCTGATGGCCCAAGAGTTTCAGATGCAGATTCTATAAACTTAGGAATGTTTGTTGCCACAATGGAATTTTGAATATTCAAGATGTAACTGCCAATGGATCTATTAGCTTGTTCAATTTCAAGATACTTGATAAACTCTGGATTTATGACAGTAGAATCAATATCACTTTCAAACTTAGTCTCAAACAACAACAACTCAAATTGTTCGTCAAATTCAAGATCTTCAAGGTACTCAAAAACAGCGGGACATGAATGAGATTTGAATAGAGGAATCACAATACTTTCTCGATGAAGAATTCTTGAAATCAGATTGGGATTTTCATACACTGGAGGTGGATCAGGATCCGGATTTTCTCTAGTATGTCTTCTGGAAGCCAGTGTGTTGAATTATTTTCAAAAATCAAAGGGACAAAACCAACTTGTTCAGCCTATCAAATTATAAACTCATCATCAAAAGTCTAGAATGATCTGATGTACTAGGGGCAATTTACAAGTCAAGTGTCACGTTTACAAACTAGACCAGAGATTGACAGAAGCAGCATTTATCTACTTTCGCTAATGCAAAGCAAGAGCGTTTCGAAGGCTATCTGGCATAACTTCAATCTTCGTCTGTAGCTTATAAAAAAAATAGCACTAACAAGCAAACCATTTTTTTCCCTAGTATGGTCGCCACTATGTTATTGCCTAAATCTACCTCAGGCTGAAAAAAGGCAGATTTCGGGGTAACATCAAACCATGCTAAGTCTGGTAGCTAGCCCTACCAGATCAGGAGAGGGCTCTCTCCGGGTCAATCTCAGCAAAAATAATCAATGGGGCTTGATATGAATTGAAATAAAAGATAATTTTAGGCTAGGAATATAAGTAAAGGAGTTTGGTTTTTATTTTGGGGGTTTTGTTGGAAACAAAGGGAAAGGCAGTTTTGGGTTCGGGGATGAGGCCTAGTTTTTGCAGAGTTCTGAATGGGGCAAGGAAGGCAATTTTTTTGATGCTTTGAATTGAATTAATGGATAGTTCAGACCGGTGAGGAGCTGAAGAGGAAAATATGCTTTCAATAATCCTCTTCAAACAGGTGAAAACATGGAAAATTAAACAAAACTGAAGGTAGAGCAAAACAATCTAATGAATTCCACCTTTATAACTTGTTTGTTTAATTTAAGAAGAAAGGAGAAGGGAAATGATACACATAAACATCAAAGAACTTACAATCACATAGAGAAACACATCATCAAAACACAGAGCCACATGGATCCCAAAGACTACTGCAAACCCTGGTCTATTCCTTTGCCAAAATTGTAGAGATGAAATGTACAATGAAGTGCCAAGCAATCACAAGTGTCCAACCCAGAAAATGACTGAAGAACTACAAGATATAGACATGCCTAACTCATCCCCATGCCTGTAGGGGTCGATCTCACCATTCTAGGAGTTGTTTCAACCATATCTAAACTAAGAACTAGAAAATAGGTAATGAAACAACTTGCCTCTATATGATAGGAAACTGATTCATTCACTTACATTTCACTTTTTGGTGAATGAATCTACTAAGATGAGTAAAAATGTGCCAAAATTACATAAAATTAATAAAATTACATCAATTTACATCAAGAGTTATGTGAAAAAGTCAAACTAGCCAAAACTAGGCGAAAATATGAGCTGCTGAGTGAAAAATAGGCCAAATTTCCCAATGCGTCGCGCTTGAAATCTCTATGCGTAGCACAACTTTGAGGCTGATTTTGACGGCCTTCCTGAAGTCCAAATTGAGTGCAGGATAGCTCGTTGGAATTCCCTGCCTGTCTAATTTCCAACCCAAGTAGAATTTCTGAATTTGGTTGCCATTTTCCACTCCAAATATCCAATCTCCCAACACTGCGTCCCGTGTGTGCAAAAAGTGGCAGAAAGGTCATTTTTAGGGTGTTTTTGACCCTTTAGGCAACCCAAAGCTTGTCAAAATTCTTAGGTAATGGGTAGGCATGCATAAATTTTGATGAAAAATCCATAAATTCAAATTTTTCCTCCAAAAGAGCTGCCAATTATAAGCGCGCGCCAAGTGGCGCTACGCGTCGAGCGGAAAAATCTATGTTTAGGCCAAAAAATTCAAAATTGACATAAAGTTTCCCAAATTTCTTGAAATTTGGGCTGAATGTCCACCATCAAGCACTATGCTGGGCCAAAAAATCTTTGGCCAAAATTTGGATTTTATCATGCCTTTTGCGACGCTTTAGTGCCCTCCTTAGCCTTGCCTTCAGGATTTTGATCCTCGCTTTGCAAACATGATTTCGTGCCCAATAGTGGTTCTTCATGTGCCTGAGCATGTTATTTTCCTTGTTTACCTTCTCCAACAGCTTCTCAAGATGAATATTGACCCTCTCAAGCCAAGTCTATCTATCAGCCTCAATCTCCCGCTCAATGGGTGTCATCTCGATTTGGCTTCTTTGGGCAGCTTGCCGGTTTTCACGGATGTTTTGCAACTCCATGATTGTTTTCTGATCTTCTAACTATTTGTTTCACTACTCCAGGTAGTTTATGATCCATTGGGCTCTCTTCAACTTGACGGTCAATGTGTCGATCTCATCTTTCTACTCCTGAATAGTCTCCCTCAACTTTGAGCTTGGAGAGCTCAAATCCTCATCAATCAATATGAAATCAGTATCCTGGCCTCCTGAAGGGCCCTCATCCTACATGGGCATCTTACCTCTATCCTGTACCTATACATGTACTGCTGATGACAGCAACGAGACCCCTTCCACCCCAGGTGGAGATAGTACTCGTCGAGTTGCTGCAAATAATACTCTGGTGCCTCTCTCATAAGTTACAAACACTGGCACACTGATAGGCTCTGTCTCGTGACCTTCATGCTGATGTGAAGGTTCACCTACATCATGGAAAACCTCCGGAGGAACCTGAGGAACTGTGAAGAAATCACGGGAAATGAAATCCTCCCATGAAATGCCCTGCAATCCCAGCTGATGTACAACCACGATCTTGATGAGTGCATAGTGATAAATACTGTTGTACTGCTTCTCAGGAGTTTTCTTCTGCACAAGAGTGGTCATTCTCTTGATATTCCAGCACATGAAATAAGGTATTTTCATCATCATCACCCTTGTGAAATGCATCAATAACCTGATGTGGTAGGCATAGAGGCGCGAAAACCGGCTCTCACAACTGAAATATTTGATAATGAGTTTCATCAGAGGCGCATAGGATTCCTTTAGGAACCAGAATGGGAACACCCTACTGAGCTGCCTCACAAAGCTAGGCCTGATGTATGGTTCATAATGCACTCTGTCCACCTTTTGTCTTTTGTTCCACTGTTCACCCACATTCGGTATCCCGGTTGCTTGAGAAATGGTTTCTGGTGTCAAAGTGAAATTTACACCAGCAAGAGTTACCTGACCATCATGTAAATGCAATACAAAAAAACGAGCCAACTCTTGACGATGATGGATCGTAGCAATCATTTCACAATACTGATAGCATGACTTCTCTCGAAAACATGCCATGGCAAGTGGGCAAGCCTGAAATTGAGTCAATGAGGTGGGCTCTTCTCTCACATGTTTGCCACCTTTATGAGGCCTTCTTAGTGCATGTAGCTTAGTGGTAGAATCACTATCTCTGTCATGTGATGTATCAGTGTCTGTCTCCATGATGTTTCAAGGTATATGTTGGCTTGTATGAGAGGAAAATGAGAATTTGGTGCTTTGTTTCAATTTCCAAATGTGTGTCAAAGGGGAGGGATTGTAGGAGATATCGGGAAATGGGGACAATGGGGTTTTAACCAAGTGATAATTTTCCTTTTGAAAGCTTTTGATTTGACAAAACTTAGGGACAAGGGACAGCCACTGGATTTTTTGGGAACTTGGGGTTTGGGAATTTTTACAAGTGAAATGGGAAAGGGAGAGGGATAAGAAATGAAATGACTTAGGGATAGGGATAATGGGAATGAGATGATATGAGTGGTTTGGGATATAAAGGAATAGGGGATGAACTGTAGTGATAGGATGACAGGGAGGAGGAGAAAAGACAAAGTGGGGAAATGGAGTATTTGGCACCACAATTAATTTTAAAACTTCAATTTCAAAACCCTAAGAAGAAATTTTAAACAAGGTGATAGGGTTTATATTTTTGGAATTTCAAATTCTCATAATCCATTTTCAAACTACACCAAACATTGGCTAATGGCAATTTAGAGAGTCACATGAACTTACTTGGACAAAAAGAGCCAAGTCGATTTGAGTTTTTGGAAGCCAGTGAAAAACCTTTTGGTTGTCAGCCCTGTGCACCGTGACCACTTCCCAGTGCGTCGCGCTCTTCTTATGCTCCGTGATGGTTCAGAAATACATGATGAAAAACGGCCCTATGCGCCGCGCTCTTTGTATGCGCCGCACAGGTTGCCCATTGCGTCGCGACGGTTGCCTTCACCACAGTTCGGCCTTCCAAACACTATTTCGCTCTTCCACGATTTTTCTTGACTTCACTCTTGTCTTTGGCATGAAAATGAATTATTGAAACATAAAAATATATTTTATGCCATAGAATTTGATTTTTGATTTGGAAAATACCCACTTTTGCAATGTTTGAACATTTGACACTTTTCAAATAAACATTGTTTTTGTTTCCTTTGTGATTTTTGAGCTGAATGACGAATCTCTTGTCTGTCTTTGCATGAATAGCTGGCATGGTATTTTAGCAAAGGTGACCAGGGTTGCGCTTGAAGAACTTTACAACTGAAAAACTTTGAAAATTACATTGCATTTATTACAAAAGGATGAAATAGACAATTTTTCTTCAAAACAGAGTTTTGAAGAAAAATCATTATCAAGCATTATGACGATGAAATTTTTGAGATGAAAACCTATTTCGAACCTCCCTCATGTGCCTGCTAACATTATTAGTCATTTTGAAGACTAAATTAACGAAACCCTAGACCTAATGAGACTAAAACCCTAAAATGACTCTTTGTTGACCAAGAGACCAAAAATGACTGTAAATGATTTTGAGGAACAAACACGGACCAGCAGGTTCATGACATGAGGGATATGAGTGACAAGACCCTACCATCAGATGATCCATGCTTCTAATGGAATGCAGCTGACTGAACTGAATGAGACACCTAAAATGAAATGCAACAAGAGAAATTTGATCTCTGACGAAGGGATGAAGATACTAACTCTAACACTTCCCATGGATAATCCAAAGTGGTCCCGATATTTGCAAGTCTCACAAGCTCTGAAGGATAACTACATTAACTTCTTGTTTCTCATGTGCCCTAGCTAGTCTCTCTTTTGATTGAATGATTCATTCATTATCATCTTTGTAACTCCTTACTTATGCCTTTATATTTCTCAAAGTGTATACTATGTGAGGGGAGTATTTCTCACCATGCTTCTCATTGATTGATCAGGAGAATATCATGAAATATATTCTTCCACTCTGCTAGCCATCTTTTTTCTTCTATGCCTGAAAGGTATATCGTGTCTGCTAAACCAAATAATAAACAAACCAACATACCTCAGTCTAGTTTAGGGGAGGATATCTCGATTACAAGAAACAAAATATCGCAATACATACATACATACATACATACATACATACATACATATATATATATATATATATATATATATATATATATATATAAACATAATCATATTCGGAACAATACATGTAAATCATCTCAATCCTTATTCAATTCCCATGCATGATGCCACAAACATGCACCAACTAGACCCAAAGCATGCATAAACACATATACAAGCATACATGACCAATGCAAATATATATATATATATATATATATATATATATATATATATATATATATAAACATAATCATATTCGGAACAATACATGTAAATCATCTCAATCCTTATTCAATTCCCATGCATGATGCCACAAACATGCACCAACTAGACCCAAAGCATGCATAACCACATATACACCGACATACATGACCAATGCAATATCAACATGCACTCATGGTGACCATACAAAACAACACCACCATCAGATTTCACATGGTGACACCCCTGGAACTATGACCGCACCATGCATATGCAACAAGCACATAGACCAAAAGCATAAGGAACACCTATGAATTCAACATGTATGCATGACCAACACACCACCCATCTAGCCCAAGGGGTGAACCATGCTCTAATACTACTCTGTAACACCATCCTACCACATTTACCAAATATAACTAGTCCAACGGGGTAAACATGTGATGAGAGGCCACTATGATGTGATTCAACCTTGTAGGTCACCTTAAGGAAGTGGAACTGACAGAACACAACCAAACTGACCATCCAAACATCCTATAGAACCTCTAGGAGACATCCAACCTTTCCATGTGCCTAATTCCTGAAGCAACTTGTCTTTTACTAACCAAACACCCTAGTCACTCTCATGACAAGGAAACAGTGCCACTAAAACCCTCCAGTTGTTCCCACAAGAAGGCCATCCCAGCGACTGTGGAATTTTTCAGATAGTCCTAGATTTTGTGCCACTTTTCAGGGCCAGGACTCAAGCCACTACCTAGAACTCCATGAGCCTTCCAAAAATGATAAATAACAATGAAATAAATGTGTTAATGAAAATTGTTTTATCAATGAATTGACTAGACCCCTAGTACCAATGCTACACATTTCATCAAACATGTCCCAATTATGAAATCTACATGTATGAACAACATATTTGAGCATAAGGTCTCATAATTATTTGAGAATCGTTAAGAAACATTGATGCCTTCTCAAAATAGATGAATTATAAATTATTAGGCATATATTCATTGTTTATTCATATATTAATTAAAACATGATGAGAGCCATGCATCATCACTGTTATAAAACATACTTAGAACCAACATATAAACAACAAAAATAGCAGGGATATAACAACCATATAAACCACATAATAAAAAGTGCATTTACCTATCAAATATAAGAGGAGAGAAACTCTTATTAACATATGAAAAATGCAACCAGATATGGGACTTTCATATGCCACCTAACCATAGACTAGGACGAACCAAATCTCTCTTTCATCCAGTCACCCATGTGCCATATTCCAAGCATGAATGTGGGATCTCATGGAACAATCCAAATAGAACCAAACCAGGGCTTCCAGATGCCAAACCACCCCAACCATCAACTAGCGATTCCACCTCACAGTTGAACATTTCTAATTATCACCATATTGGTCTCTAACCAAGATGTCTAGGGCTCCATAGAATTTTTTCCAACCAGGGCTTCCAAGACTAGTAACTCAAACCACAACTGCTATTGGGCTTCCATATATTTTTTCCAAGCAGGGCTTCCAGGAATTATAACTCGACCCACCAAGGGCTTCCAAAGTATTTTTCAAACCAAGGCTTCTAATACTAGTCACTCAACCCAAGCTATTACATGGATTCCAAATAATTTGTGCAACTAAGGCTTCTAGGAACTAATAACTGAACCCACATCCAAAGGTACATAAGAACCAACTAGAAAAAAGAAGAAGGTGAAAACCCACAACACCATGGATATCCATGAAATGGACAGGCTAGGAAAAATCACTATCAATCCAGGAAATCCTGCATTCCAATGAAAAATCATAACAAGGAAACCACAAGCATATGCCATGCATGCCAAAACTAGCAAGAAAATCATACATGTAACTTGGTACATGCAAGGAAAACCTACTATAGTTGTTGATCTCGATGTCCTCTCACACTTTCATGTTCTTCCTTTGCCTTCTTGCTCCAAATCCCAAGTATGCCACACTCCTTCAAGAGTGCTCCAAGAAAACTCTAAGTGTCCAAGAGTATGAGATGGAGAGAGAAAAAATTGAGAGCTCCAAAACTGAACTGATCAAAAGCCATGAATTGATGCTCATAATCCTTTTTTATTAATGAGGCCTCTATTTTCTTCAATTTTACATTACTCTCCTTCATTTTCCTCCTCACATGAAACCTCTGACCTTTCACCTTCCTTTTCTCCTATATCCATTATTTCATAAATAAAATGCCAATAAATGCCACTTTTCCTTTCCAAAGCCTTTTCAATTTCGTTTTCCAATTTCCTTAGCCACTAATTAATCACAAGTGATCCCCATCACTATGTTTTTGCCCAAAATTATGCTTGGAATACATGTCCCATGACCATGGTCTTATTTTAACTTTATTAAATTTATTACATGGATTTTTAACTAGGAATGTTATAGTCTTTTATAGTGCCCCATGTAACTTCAATAGTCTTATCAATGAATCACTGTGTATCAGTATAAATTGGAAGGTTGGATTATTTACTTCGACTCCTTCCTCAGTGCTTTCCTCCGATGTTTCTTTAGATGCCACTTTACATGTATAGGGAGTCATGACTCCACTAAATTATGAAAGGGAGATAATACTTGTAGCTCGAACACTTGTTTGTGGCAGCACACTCATAATGAAAATGTTAGCTTAATGCAACCTAACTATACAAAAATATCTTCGTAAATCATGTACAAAGACACATCAAATGTAACTGAAAATTTACATCTACCAATGACAATACAAAATCACTTGCACGCATAAGAAAATATACATGCAACAAGGAGTGAACACTTTCAAAGCACGAAGGGGGGGTCAAGGGTCGTTCAAGGCTTTGCAGTGTGCTCATGCGCTTGAGCAAGAAAATAAAACCATCAAGGGCACACTCAAAAGGGACGTAGGTATGAGGTGTTTGGATTTCAGGCCTTCATATTGTGCTCATGTTCTCAAGGAGACAAAGAGGACGTACCGGTGGACTCCGAAGGGACAAAGGAACATGTATTTTGACCTTCGAGACTTTATGGTGCCTTCTTGATCTCAAAAGAAACGAGGGTGCACTGATGCATGATGAAGGGATGGAGGGAAATGATTCATGCCTTGGTGGTGTGCTCATGTGCTCAAGGAGGGTGCAATTATTTGTGAGCAAGGAGTGCACTCTAGAGGGAAACTTGATTGTTCTAGGCACAATTTTAAAGGTTGATCAGGCTTCTAGTTCTAGAATTGTGCTTTGCCTAAGGAAAACTCAGTAACATTCTTGCAAGCAAGTTTTCATGATATAAATGAGAAGAAGAAGGATATACAAACTTTTATGGATGTTGTCACAATCATGGTGGAATTTGAAAGGTTGAGGAACGTGTATAGTATCAACATTTGACATGAAATTAACACTTGCAACAACAAGATTTAAAAAAAATGGTAGTAAATACACTAAGAACAATGAAATGGCAGTAATAAAAGAAATATCAACAATGAAATCATGAAATGAAATGAATATATTCAACATGCGAAACTTGAAACACAGTTTGATGAATATTTTCCTGATTCATAGTTGTGTGCCCATCCCATATGAGAATTATTATGCAAATGAATGATTAGCTGGGTAAATTTAAAATGTCTTACATTCAAAAATGTTTCATGCATGATTTCCACTTGTCAACGAGTTAAAGTATTGGTTAAGGGAAGTTAATTGGGCTCCTATTTCATAGGAGTGCACCCACATGCAACAAAGAAGCTCATGCATGCATCCAGGAAGAGCACATGTCTTCAGCATGAAGGAGTGTGCTCGAGGAGCGAAAACTTTCTTAGCATGAAGGAGTGTGCTCAAGGAGGGAAAAATTCTTCTTTCTGAAGGACTGTGCTCAACACAATCACATGTCTTCATCAACTTTAAGTGCTCTTTTTCCTTAAAGGGCAATTTTATTGCTTTTTTTTCTTTTTATGTGCTTTTGAGTGCTTCTTGAGTGTGTGCATGAATAAAAGGCTAGTTTCTAAGTCAAGACAAGTCATGAATCCACCTAACCATGGTATAGATTACAAACATTAATCTATGGGTTATGTGATGACACTTAGGAAACATTGACTTAGGAGGACATGACACTAAAAGAAAACACACAAATAACAAATCAAACAATGTGACAACACTAAGGGTTTTGAAATGAAAGTCCATGTAGGTTCTAAAATTGACTTAGGAAATTTTTTTGGAGGGTCCTTGTTGCTGTGACAACACATTTGCAAGTGTTTTGGAAAAGGGGCATGCCTTTTAGGGGGTCCAAAACGATAAATTATTCCTAACCGTTGCATTGCACTCTACCTAAAGAAATTATATCCATATTATTTCCCATTGAAATGCATGTTATTTTTTCTTTTTGGCATTAAAGTAGTTTGCATCCCCCATCATCTCATTTTTTTTTCTTCTTTTGCCTTTCTAAGGGATCCATCATCCACACCACATATCAGATATTCCAATGTTGAAATTTTCCTTTCCATGAATCTAGCCTTGGAAATATGGTCCATTTGCACCCCTTTCCATTTGTTAGTCCACTCCACTAGTGTAGGTTTTAACCCTGTACAGAAATTATCTACAAACGACTCTTAAAAACGGAAGATAAACAATAGTGAGAGAATAAAACATGAAACAGATATACATAAAGATTTTCCCTTGGATCCCAAATTGGGACTACCAGCTTGATTTTTCATTATATTCCTTTTAGTGTTACAACACATATATATACATGCCGAAGCATTCATAAACCCCAATCCATTAACCATGGATTAGAACATAATCGTAGTTCCCTTGACTGTATCTACAAAATACCAAGGGTCGAAAACCATCATGCCCCAAAACCATGGGCGGGTTCACCCATTGAAAAATAAGGTCCAAAAAATATTTCCCCCCCGTAACCCCCCTGCGCGTGCAAATAATCATGGAAATAATATAACACGTATGCAACAACCAGTGTCTACATCGGATTTGCCACCAATAATCAAGCCAAATATGATGTAGTGATAGGTTTGGTAGTCGATTAGCTTGATCATCACATCCTTCACCTCCATGTTTATCTCGATTCATTGTTTTGCGACATACAATTGAATGGCATTTATCATGTTTATAATGCTTTCCTATTTAAAAAATATCTACGAGTTAAAATTTTTGTGTGTGAATTTGAATTCATTTCATTCAATCATGTTCTTATAGCACAAAATAACTATTTATATACCATTTCAAACAATTTTTTAGTCTGGAATTTATCACATGCATATACAAGAAGACATCCATAAAATAAACAAATTGTGAACCACACCGTCACAAAAGGTTTTATAACCATATTATGTATCAAAATATCCATCATATAGTGTTTGGAGTCCAGTACTCTAAATACATCGTACATTCCCATCACATGTCACATATAAAAATGGGGGAACACAAACCCCTATGACTAATCATTGGCCTATGGTGGGTCTTGTGCCAATGGGTCCATTCCCTCAACTCAGATGTCTCAAACTGATTGATCAACCATTGTTATGCACCTCGTGATAGCTCACCACTCAGAGGGAAGAATGGTCAATTCATCTATATATGGTCTTCTAGCTCATACCACCCATGCTCCTTCACCCTCTTCAGTAGCAAGCCAAACCTATGACATATATCCTCCCATAATGCATCACCATCTAATCTCTGTTGTGATGTCGATCACCTATGATCTATAGCCCTAGGAACTGCAACTGACCTTGTATATCCTGCTGACCTCACCAATGTTATATATGCATGTCACAAGTTTTAAAATTAGTACCACATACATATGTTTTCTAAACTATACATGCAACCAAATAATAACAACTATCACTTACCATCTGGTCCTCATGCTCGTCCTGGTGGTAGTGATAGGTCAGGATCCCCCTGGAAGTTCATTCCTCTATACAAATAATCATATATGTACATTATCATCTGATACCATTGAGTGAAGAACTCAGGTTGGAACACCCATCTAACTCAACCCCCTCCAGCTTGTCACAGTAGCTTCCCCTAGTGGTGAATCCTAGGCTCCTGTGGGTCCCCATCGTAAATATTTACATATGGTTATATGGTAGGGATATTCTCAAAGAAAAATGAGCATATATGTGTACCGAATGAATATTTATCATTATACTACTTCCTACATAGACCCGAATGGTGTTTCAAAGATGTCAACAACATCTGGGCCCACCCATAGTATGTCCCTCCTAATACACTCTCCACCAACATCATATACCCTCTAGAAATGCAGTGAAAGGCATGAATATCCAAGATCCACACCATTTTCGTGACCGTAGCTCGTGTCTCAAGCCTCTCTAAGTCATGTATCTAGATGTTTTTGTCCTTTACCCGAGTACCAGGTACAAAATGACCATCCACAAACTCTCCAATATGCCTCCTCTTTTAGTCAATTTCATTTTATTCTAAAAAAATAAAAATTGTAAAAATCATATATGAAAAAATAAAATAAATATATATGAAAAGAAAAAAGAAAAAGAAAAAAAAATTGGATGAAAATAAAGTCAAAAGACTCTTTGTGCATGTGTTTTATGATCTAATATTTTACTATAAAGAGTGGCACAGACCCAAAGTTTGGAGCAGACGTATAAAATATGTTTATGAAGAACTGGGCCAAAATTTCTATCAGAGTAAAGGGTTAAAATGTATGTAGTTGTGATGGTGCAATGTCAATGTGAAGATCTGGGCCTCACACACACCAAGCTCGAAATCACAAGCTAAAATACCTTTATGCTAGAGAGTTCCCCCATGGGAAGACTTATCAAATCCACTATAGGGGTGATCTATGGTCAAGATTGACCCCAAAAACACTCAATTAAGACACAACTTATTGGTAAGGGTGCCCCTGGGAGTGGTAAGTTTTCTTCACTATACCATGTCTCTATGACAAGTGAGCGAGAATCGAGCGATCACATTTCCCTATTAGTAGTGTTAGCCTCCACAACGTTCGAAGGTTGAAAGGATATCAACAGAGGTGACCTCAAACCAAGATTTTAGTTTGGTAGCTAGCCCTACCAAACTAGAGAGGGCTCTCTCTATGAAAAACACAGCCAAGGATCTCACTAGTGCAAGAGTGGATTTTAGGCTAGATAGCTCAGCTCTAAGGTTTTTAAATATTTAGGGTTTTTCTGTTGGATCAGGGATGAAAATAGGGTAACTAAGTCAAAGTATCAAAGGTCACAACTGCAAGAGATATGGAGGAGAAAGATAGCTATGTTTTGTGATGGGCTTAGGAGTTTGTCAGTGTAGTGTAGGGTTTGAAATAGAAAGAATATATTAATGATAATTTTCACCATGAATTCATTAATCAAAAAGGAAAATTACACAAAATGACATTCTTAACATAACAAAGCTTTCATGAAAGGAAATCAGCTTATAAACCTCTTAGAAAAATCACTGAAAAAGCAAGATAAGGAAAGGATACATGTATATCATTCATATAAAATTATAACAGAGAGAAAACAACATCACAAACTCACAATGCAATAATTCCTTAATAATAGCTGCAAGTGGTCCTTTGATTTCCTATATAAAAAGAGGAAGTACAAGCTACAAGAGCTCCACGCTCTTAGGTCCAACAATTTTTCTCTATGAAAAAAACATACATATAGACCAAAAACCATTTCCCCTCTCTCAGGGGTCAAATCTTAGAGTGTAGTAATAGTTTACATGAATTCTGCAACAAACACTTAGTGATTATGGAGGTTAACAAACTCTCCTAAAAATGGAAAAATTGGTACATTTGACCTTGAAAAGAATTTACAAACATGAATCTACCTAATTTTCCCTTTAACAAGCATCCTTACCATTGATTACATCATGGAAAAATCATAAATGAGTAATTACATCAAAACCAAGTTTTACTGACAAAACTGAGAAAATAGGCTTCCAGGAAAAAGTGCATCGAATTGACAAGAAAGTGCAGCGTGCAAGGAGAAAATGCAACGTTCTAGGTGTAAGAGCCTTTTGGAGGAGTTCCCATGCTCCAAATTTTTATTTGCAAGATGTTGGAGAAATATTTTCCTATCTACTACACCATACAATCCTCAAACACTGGAAATGACTGCTCCAAGACCTTTAAAACTCAATTCTCCCACAAATACTCCAAAAGCGCAACGTGCCTCTGAAAAAACAGGAAGAAACATGATTTTTTGGTAGTTTTTTTACCTTTTCACCCACCAGAATGTGCTTACATGGCTCTCCCAATAGCTGAAGTTGATGTACAGGTCAAAGTAAATCTATAAATGCAAAAATTTTGTCATTTTTATGCCCCCAAAAAAAGCGCAGCGTGAGGCTCACTACCATTTTGGACCAAAAACTCTGCAAATTTTCCAAAATTCCCAAAAACTTCTAGATTTGTCAAAAAAATTCCAAATTTGCTCAAAATTATTCCAAAATTTCTCCTTTAAGTTAAATAAAGATGTGTTAGGCCATGAGAGAGGCCTCAGCTAACAAATCAAGCCTATCCTTCTCTTTTTTCCTCATTAGGGTTTCTTTCAACCTTTTCTTCAATTGTTTGATTCTAACTTGGAAGAACTTGTTCCTTGTATAATAATGCATTGCCATGTGTCTTTGTAGGTTATTGTTTCTATTTTCCTTATTGATAAGCTTATCCAAGTGGCAATTCTCCTTGTCAAGCCAAAACTCCCTATCTTGATTAATTTCTGTTGCAATCAGGTCATCAATAGTCATTTAGTATTTTGGTGGAGATTGTTTTGTTTCCTTCTGAAGTGGCCTCTTGAGGCATATTTTTATAGTTATTATTGTTCTAACCTATTTTCCTTGATCCTCTGAATCACCAATATCAATCATTGCCTTACATTTGGCATCATCTTTCCTCAAACCGGCTTTGGGTAGTTCAAGAGAACTTGATTTGCCTTTAATTTCATGTTCTCCTGCTGCAAGAATGAGACCAAGAAATATTCCTTTCACCAAATTTCCTTGAGCTCTAATCTCAGCCTCCTTCTCCATGATGATCTGCTCTGCTTTTTTTTTCTCTTCATTCACCTCCAAATATGCCATTTTAGTGTCAAGATGGAATGGTTCCTCATCTTACAAAGGTGCCTCATGTCGTGATGATGTTTCTTGCTCACTTGATGTAGGCTTGGCCCTTTCAACAATGTTTTTAGAAAACACAAACCTCTTTCCTGTTTGATATGTTTAAGTCACCTCATCCCTAGGTCTCCTATTGACTGAAATTTTTCTATATGAGCCAACCTCCCTTGGCCTAGATGGTGTTGACTAACAAGGGTAAAAAAGACAGTGGATTGAATGAATGTCTCCCAAGATATTTTAATCTGTGTAATATCGTGTAAGAAAAATATTTTTATGAGGCCGTGGGGGAAAATACAACCTTGGTGATCACTCTCTTTATGCTGCACTTTCTCTCCCATTTTAGCCAAGATTTTGTAGATATAGTATGGTAGGTTGAGAGTTTTTACACCTATTAAATGCATCAACATTCTGACATGATATTTTTACAACCTTGAGAATCTACCCTCATATGTGAAATACCTCATTATGGCCTTCATCAATGGAGAAAACTTGTCAAGCAACTGTCCAAAAGGAAAAAATTTCTTGATGGCATCTTTATAATGACTTTTAATGAAATATATGTTTTGAACGTCCAAGTCTGAGTTCTTGAACCACCTTTCTCCATTTTTTGGTATCCCTATAGTTGTGGCTAGGGCCTCAATTGAAATTTTAAAATTCACTCTTGCAATGGTGACCTTAACTCTCCTAAGTTTTGTGGAAAACAAGCTTGTTAACTTGGCATGATATCCCACTTGTTGGATTTTCTCACAAAACCATAAAAAACCTACATTTTGAAATCACTGTTTGGCCAATGATGAAGATGTCAACTCCTAAGTGTTAAATGGCACAAACCTTGACACTTCTCCTCCTTTGTTGTATGGTTTCTTTCTTCCCTCCATTGTTTACAATTTCAAAGAAAAACTCTAGGAAAGAAAGGGGAAGTAGGTGAGGGGATGAAGGGATTAGGGAGAAGAGATGTGGGTAGGAAAATTTTTGGAGGTACATAGGTGTATTAGGAAGCTTAGGGAGGTGGAGAATGACAAAAAGAGTGTAGATATTAGTGTAGGGAATTAAAACACAATCCTAACCCTAAAACTTCCCAAAATTGTAGTTTAGGAGCTCATTTAGGTGTAGGGGTTAGTGAAATGAGGGTGAGAGGGCTGTGGGAAATGTATTTGGGTGTGGGGAAGGGTATAATATTTAGTGAAATAGGCATTTTTGCTTGAAACTCAAATTATGGAGATCACCCACCAAAAACATAGTTTGGGTACTGTGGGAGGGTTTCACAACTGAAATAATGAAATAAATGTTTATAGGAGGTGGCAAGAGCTTCAACTTACTTTTCAACAGGTTGATGGAACTTTCAATTGCCAACAAGAACCCTTGAAGATGAATTTTTTTCCTCTAGAAGTGAAAACGTAGCGAAGGGTAAAAAACACAGTGTGGTTTCTTGGAGAGGGTGCCAATCACCTTTTGAGAGTGTCCTTCTATGCTTTTTGTGCTAAGATAGTATTTTCTAGTGTGTTAGTGCTCAATGCCAATGGAATGAGTGAAACAAATGCTTGTATGGTCCTTTTTAGCTTTTGGAAATCAAATTCTCTTCATAGTGGTGTAGTGGGCCCACCATGTTTTTTTTTTTACATTTTGATTTAAAACTATAGCTTTAGAACCTTGCGAAATATATTACATCATGATTGAAATAAAATTACGCTTTGAAAACCTTTATTGAACATTTTTCAAAATTACTACTCCTTCAATGTTGAATTCAATGGTGAAATGACTTTTTATGATTTTGACCCTAAAACCTAATGGTGACACTACATGCAATGAGTTGAATGATGATCATGGTGATGTGACAGAGATGGTAATGGACACATTTCAGTGGTGATTCATCAAAATGAATGATGATAATGACCAAAACATGAATTTTGAGAGTAGTAACACACCTAGACACACTAGCGAGTGACCAATTTTTTATTTGAAGACTACCTGAAACCATAAAAAATTGACCTAAAACCCTAACAAAAAACCTTGTAAGAGCACATTTTATCACTGGTGACTAGCAGAACTAACTGACACTAACATTGAATCCAATTGTGGATCGCAACTCCTTGGAGGTATCAAGAACACCATAGTCTAGGTAGCCTTGTCCATTAGGCATGAAGTCAAAAATTAAAAGACCAAACTCAATATTTAAAATTTACTAACAAACTAAATTGACTTGACTAAAAAAAACTGACTACTCATTGCAACAACACTTACAGAACTTATTGATGGAAACATATCATCAAGATCTTAGGGCCTTCACTTCGGGCTTCAAATCCTAATGATAACCACCCACCTGTAGAATACATATCTACAATAATGTCCAATGTAACCTATCTAGAAAATGGCTACTTACTAGAATCATGCTCGCATTTCCCTTTAGAAGGTAGAGAAAACTAAAGATAGGTCACTCCTAGTGTCCACTGAAGATGTGATCATGATCAATAAATATAAGAAAATTCATCTCTTCTATTGATTGTAGCAAATCAGTGTAAATATCCTCAATAATTTTAAATGTTACCTTGTTTTGAAATAAATAAAAAATACAAGTACCCCTTTCATTTTTATCTGAAAGAGTACTTGGTTTTTTATCCATAGGAATTCATAGAGAAGTATGAATTTCTGCTACCTAGGTGTTGGCTATAAGTTCCTTAAGCATGAGCAACTCTGATTCTATCTCTGGCATACTATCTATCTTAGACTCATACTCTTCCAATTCAAAGTCTAAATCATCCTTTAACATAAAAAAATCTTCATTATTATTAAGCATGATAACCCTATCCTCTTAATGAAAGAAAATAGTCCTTGTTAGATGATCTCCTTGCAAGGAATGATCATCACAAATTGGCTTACTCACAACAAATTCCTGTATAGTTTCATCAGTCTCATGATTGTCATCATTTAAACCTAGATTTTCATTTTCAATAATGGAAGAAATTTCACTCACGCATTCTTATCTATGTAAACAGTGTAAGAGCTGCAAACCTACATTATCTTGGGTTATAACATGGCTATTCAGGAGTTGATCTATTTCATCTTTAGACAAAGGAAAAAATTGAGTTTTGTAGCAGTTAACATTGGCTTGGTGATTTTAGTTTTCAAGATCAGGAATAGGCCTTTCTCTGTTTTGGTCCCAATCTATTTCATCCAAAGAGGAAGCTAATGATTCTTGTTGGGATGAAAAATCATAAAGGGATTCTAACATCTCTTCTTCCATACATTCTTCATCCACAAAAACAAATTCAAGAAATTTAATGAATTTTTTAGAAATATTACAACAGCTATCAATCATCGATAAGGAAAAATTATAGCTTTGATAATGTTCAAAAAAAAATGAATGAAAATCCTTTAGAGAATATAAACTAGAAGATGGTAGACTCTCATACCATGATCTCGCTTTTTCCTCCAAGGTAGCCATGAACATATTCATCAAACAATCTTCATGAAACTCAATCTTAAGTCTGTGAATATGAAAATGAAATTTGACCAAATGAAAACTAGCATCTTCTCCATCTTGACCTTTAAATTTTGGCAGCCCTATTTTCCAATCTATACAAGGAATACAACTCAGAAAACTAGGAATATGAGCTTGATTCATAGGATTGTTGAATCCATCTTGAAAACAATGATGTCACCTGGAATTCCTTCCGACTATCGAGCCTTGAACAATGGAGTCGCTATGAAAAATCTAAACCTTTGGATTCTTCAACACTAGAGTCGTCGAGTGAAATATGCACAGCCTTCTTGTGCTTGATCATTGTTCACCATCAGAAATTATATCTGATCCTTTTCGTGCTTTCCCAAGGAAGATTTGTCACTTTTCTCCCCGACAACAATGCCAGAAATTGTAGCCTCTAAAATGTCCCAAGGCTAAAAGGGTATCGACGAAGGTAACCTCAAACCTAGCTTTTAGTTTGGTAGCTAGCCCTACCAAACCAGAGAGGGCTCTCTCTATGAAAACACAACCAAGTATTTGACTGGTTTCAGAGTGTATTTTAGGCTATATAGATCATCTCTATGGTTTTGAAATATTTAGGGCTTTTCTGCTGGATTAGGGATGAAAATCAGGTAACTAGGTCAAAGTATCAAAGGTCACAACTGCAAGAGATATGGAGAAGCAAGATAGCAATGTTTTTGTGATGGGATTATGAGTTTATTGGTGTATTTTATATTTTGAAAGAGAAATAAGATCTTAATGAGCATGTGAACCAAAAATTCATTAAATCAGAAGGAAAATTACACAAAATGACATTCCTAACAAAACATAGCTTTCATGAAGAGAATTATGCTTATAGACCTCTTAGGAAAATCACTGAAGAAGGAAGATATGGAAAAGATACATGTAAATCATTCATATAAAACTATAATAGAGATAAAAAAACATCACAAACTCATAACACAAGAATTCCTAAATAATAGCTACAACTAGTCCTTTGGTTTCCTCTATAAAAAGATGAAGTACAAGCTACAAGAGTTCCACCCTCTGATGTCCAACCTTTTTTCTCTATGAAAACACATACATATAGACCAAAAACCATTTCCCCTCTCTTAGGGGTCAAATCCTAGAGTGTAGGAACATTTTACATGAATTCCTCAATAAAAACCTAATGACTAGGGAGGTTAACAAACTCTCCTCAAAATAAAATAAAAAACCTATACATTAGACCTTGAAAAGCATTTACAAGCATGAATATACCTAATTTTTTCTTTAAAAAGCATATTTACAATTTATTACATCATGAAAACATCATAAATGATTAATTACATCAATATAAACTAATTTTGAATGACAAAACTGAGAAAATAGGCTTTTAGGCAAAAGCGCAGCCAATTGATAGGAAAGCACAGTCTGCCACGAGAAAACGCAGTGTGCTAGGTGTGAGAGGATTTTGTAGGAGTTCCCATGCTTCAAATTCGGATCTTAAAGATGATGGATAAATCTATACCTATATACCACATCATAGAACCCTAAAAAAATTAAAATGACTGCCTCAAGACCTCTAAACTCAATTATCCCACAACTACTCCAAAAGCGCAATGTGCCTCTGAAAAAATAGGCAGAAAAGTGATTTTTTGGTATTTTTTTGACCTTTTCACCAACCAAAATGTGCTAACATGGTTCTCTCAATACCTAAAGTCAATTTACAGGTAAAAATAAATCTAGAAATGAAAAAATTATATTATTTGGATGCCCCAAAAAAAACGCAGCGTGAGACTCGCTACCCTTTTGGACCAAAAACTGTGCAAAATTTCCAAAATGTCTAAAAACTTCCAAATTTGTCATTTTTTTCAAAAATTTTTTAAAATTATTCCAAAATTTCTCCTTAAAGTTGAATAAGGATGTGTTAGGCCATGAGAGATGCATTAGCTAACAAATCAAGCCTATCCTTCTCTTTTTTCCTTATTAGGGTTTATTTCAACCTTTTCTTCAATTGCTTGATTCTAACTTGGAAGACCTTGTTCCATGTATAATAATGCATAGCCATGTGTATTTGTAGGTTATTGTTTCTTTTTTCCCTCTTGATAAGCTTCTCCAAGTGGCCATTCACCTTATCAAGCCAAAACTCCCTATCTTGATTAATTTCTGCTGCAATTAGGTCATCGACAATCATTTGATCTTTTGGTGGAGATTTTTCTCTTTGTTCTTAAGTGCCCTATTGAGGCCTCTTGTTCTAATATGCTCTTCTTGATCATCTGAATCATCAATATCAACCACTGTCTTACCTTTCGCATCATCTTTCCTCAAATCTTCTTTGGGTTTGTTCAATAGCAGCTGATTTTCCTTTAATTATATGTTCACCTATTGTAAGAATGAGACTAAGAAATCTTCCTTTGACAAATTTTCCTTGAGATATCTAATATCAACCTCCTCCTCCATGATGATCTTCTCTGATGTTTTGTTATATTCATTTACCTCCAAATGTTCCATCTCAGTGTCAATATGGAATGGTTCCTCATCTTGCAATGGTGCCTCATGTTGTCATGATGTTTCTTGCTCACCTGATGTAGGCTTGGTCCTTTAAACAATGTTTGGAGAAAACACAAGCCTCTTTCCTCTTTGATATGTTTGAGTAACCTCAACCCTAGGTGCCCTCTTCACTAAAATTATTCTAGACGATCCAACCTCCCTTGGCTTGGATGGTGCTAATAGTGTACTTTGGCTAGTAGGTTGACTAGTAGGGGAAAAAAGAAAGTGGAATGAATGAATGCCTCCCAAGATATTTTCATCTATGTGAGGTGGTGTAAGACAATTATTTTTATGAGACCATGGTGGCCCAAATACTCGCTTGGTGATCACTCTCTTTATGTAGCACTTTCTCTACCATTTTAGCCAAGATTTTGTAGATATAGTAGGGTAGGTTGAGAGTTTTTACACCTGTGAAATGCATCAAAAATCTAACATGGTATTTGTAAAAACTTGAGAATCTATCCTCACATGAGAAATAACTCATTATGGCCTTCATCAATGGAGAAAACTTGTCAAGTAACTGTCTAAAAGGAAAAAAATTCTTGATGGCATATTTATAATGAATTTTAATGAAAGCTCTATAATTTTGAACGTCCAAGTCTGAGTTCTTGAACCAATTTTCTCCAGGGTTTTGTATCCTTGTAGTTGTGGCTATGAACTCAGTTGAAAATTTAAAACTAACTCCTACAATGGTGACCCTATCTCCTAAGGTTTCTATCAAACGAGATTATTAACTTGGCATGATATCCCACTTGTTGGATTTTCTCACAAAACCATAAACATCCTACATTTTGAAAACATTGTTTGGCCAATGATGAAGACATCAACTCTTGAGTGTTAAGTGGATCAAACCTTGACACTTGTCCTCCCTTTTTGTATGGTTTCTTTCCTCCCTCCATTGCTTACAATTGCAAAGGAAAACCCTAGTGAAATAAAGGGGAAGTAAGTGAGGGAATGAAGGGATTAGGGAGAAGATATGTGGGTAGGAAAATTTTGGGAGGTAGATAGGTGTATTAGGAAGCTTAGGGAGGTGGAGAATGATGAAAAGAGTGTAGGGATTACTTTATGGAATTAAAACATAGTCCTAACCCTAAAAAATCCCAAAAACACAGCGTAGGAGCTAGGGTTAGGTGTAGGGGTTAGGGAAATGAGGGTATAGGGGTGTGGGAAATGAATTTGGGTGTGCGAAAGGGTAGAATATGTAGTGAATTAGGTATTTTTGCTAGCAACTCAAACTATGGAGATCACCCACCAAAAATGTAGCATGGGGACTGTGGGAGGGTTTAACCACTGAAATGATGAAAGAAATGTTGAGAGGAGGTGGCAAGAGCTTAAAATTACTTGTCAATAGGATGATTATGGAGCTTTCAATTGCCACTGAAAACCATTGAAGATGAATTTTTTTCCTCTGGAAGTGGAAACATAGAAAAGGGTCAAAAATGCAGTGTGGTTTCCTGTAGAGGGTACCAATCACCTTTTGAGAGTTTCCTTTGATGCTTTCTATGCTAAGGTAGTCTTTTCTGGTGAGTTAGTGCTCAATTCCAATGGAATGAGTGAAATAAATACTTGTATGGTCCTTTGTAGCTTTTTGAAATCAAATTCTCTTCATAGTGGTGTAGTGGCCCCACCATGTGTTTTTTTTACATTTTTATTTAAAATTGCAACTTTATAACATTGTGAAATATATTACATCATGTTTGAAATAAAATTACACTTTTAAAACCTTTATTGAACATTTTTCAAAATTACTACTACTTCAATGCTGAAGTCAATGGTGAAATGATTTTTTATGATTTTGACCCTAAAACCTAATGGTGACACTACATGTAATGAGATGAATGATGACCATGGTGATGTGACATAGATGGTAATGGAGACATTTCAGTGGATTCATCAAAATGAATGATGGTAATGACCAAAACATGAATTTTTAAAGGAGTAGTAAGACACCTAGACATACTATCCAGTGACCAAATTTTTAATTGAAGACCAACTGAAACCATAAAAAATTCACCTAAGATCCTAACAAAAAACCATGTAAGAGCACATTTGATCACTGGTTACTAACAAAACTGACTGACACTAACAAGTAGCTCCCTGTTATCACCACATCACCTCTCATCATGCCACTTCACTCACCCCATGTCACTTGCCATGACGTCTGCCACGTCATCTATAGGTACTCCTTTTTCATCATCATAATAACTCTATTTTTCCCTCTCTCCCACCTATAATACCCCATTTCACCAATTTCTTTCATTTTAATTGTTGTTCCCATGACAACTGTTGTTGCCTTCAACAATGCCGATTCTCTCACCACATCCTTTTCAATTTCACCAGGTATTTAAACATCCTCATTACTCTGTGAATTTTGAAAAGAAGTTAAAAATGAAAAATAAATATTTCCTCTCTGATTCTTTGACCCGGATTCCTCTCATGGACATGGAACACAACATTTTTGACCCTTTTTTCACTGTTAATTTGATGAAAATCGTCCAGAGTATATTTTCTAACCAGATTGATTTAGAAGTGTGATATAGAATTGTCAATTCGGGTCTACTCTCTTAAATTATTCATCAAACATATATTTTCCCAGATTTTTTCACCTCGTTGACTTTTTCCTTGTATCCTTAGAGGTGTTATGTCATGAATTCTCTAGGAGAAAACATTTTTCAAGTCTCCTCATTGTTAATTCATCAAGATCTTGATTTTCCTTAGTCAGAAATATATGTCCCTTTCTCTTGTGAAACCCTCCTATAAGTTTATCAAAATTTGTTAGAAGAGGAAAAAAACAAATTGTATAGCTATATTATGCCTCTAAAAGTAGTTTTTCCATTACAATCAACCAAATTTCATGTAGCTTGCTTTTCAGGGAATTTCAGGTCTATTTTGCAAATAATTATGAGAATTTTTAGAAGGGATGAAACTTTAGTAATATACTTTCGTGCTAAAGGGTTGTTTCACCTCTTGATGCAACCTAATGTAGTCCTGGACATTCAAAAACGTTTTAGTCCTGGACATTCCAACATTTTGGGACCATTCAATTAATACACAGCTCCTTAATTCCAGTATTACTGGATTTTTTAGGTTTCCTTCACTATTAGTATACCTCTTCCCTTATGTTCATGTTGAGAAGTTTATGGATCTAGGTCTGAATATTGTTGATGCCAATAAGAAGAAGAATTTTTTTTCAATTGTACTGACCTAGTTAGGATTAAACCAAACAATGAGGGTTTTTATTATTACATTTCTTCCTTCATGTCCATTGTGTATAAAATTATCAATAATTATGCCCCTCTGAGGATTTTACTAAAGGCCCAATATTTGTTACATATGAGTAAAGATTTGAAGGTGGTGGATTTTTTCTTATTGGAAGATTATGTAGAAATCAGATTGTATGGAGCATAGATCCTTCCTTATAGGCTCCCTTGTTTCATGCCTATGATGATATATGCCTTGGAGTTCTTAGGAAAAGCCTTAATGTGGATCAAATACACTTTGTCCCAGCTAAAAATGGATATTTATTCAAATTTCCCAGGACTATTGGCCCATTTATTGTTAATAATATATAGGAAAATGAGGAGGCTGAAAAAATAATACAAGCAATATATTTTCAACAAGGAGAAAAATGGTGCTATGATTCACATCATATTATTTCAAAGAGGAGAACAAAGATTTCCCATGCGCCTTATATACATGAATGCAAGCCTAAATTGGAGAAATTATCAAATGGTGGTTTGGTTGAAAATAAGAGAAGCATGGAAGTAGAAACTCATTTCCCAATAAAAAGGTATTGAAAAGAGGGGTTGCAGATGTCACTGATCTTGAAGGAGAAAGATCCCAGAGTAGAAAAATCCAAGAACACAAGGAGGAGAAGCATAACTTTAAAATATCTTGGAGAGGCCTTCTATTGAAGTGGGATTTTAGATACAACTAGGAGTAAAGTGTGTACCATCATCTCTATAACAACCTCCCCCCATATGTACCCAAGTAACTGTCCAATCGGGGTTAACATGTGACGATATGCTACTATGATCTAATTCAACCTCCCAGATCACCTTAAGGAAGTGGAACCGACACCACACAACTACACATACCTTATACACCTACTAAAGGACACTTAGGCACCATGAAAACCTTCCAGAAGGCTAACCCCTGCATCACACTGAAAATTTCAAGCATCAACCCCAAAGTCTCTCCCTTGATAGGGCAACATTATTACTGGAACCTCCCAGTCGCATGCATAAGCCTGCATCAATGTAGAAGGGGAATTTTTCACCTAGTGTTGTGCTAGCAACTATGGATTTTAAGGCTAGATTCCAGAGTTGGGGCTAGACCTCTACCCAGGAATCCCTTTAAATATCAAAATTCATAATTTACACAACGAAAATGCTTGCAAACCAAAAACTGACACTAGGACTATGCCCGACCATCCCCAACCATGACTGACATTTTTTCAAACACTTGGAAACAATGCAACCTATATTTCTAAATAACATATTTGAGCATAGGTGTTTCATACTTATTTGAGAATCACTAAGAAGCATTGTTCCCTTATATCATTATCTACATTACCATCTATTAGGTTAGCATAGATAGATTGTTCATTCATTTACAAATCAAAACATGATGAGAGAAATACATCATTACTGTCATAATACATACTTATAACCAACATAATAACAACAAAAATATCAAGGATACACCATCCATAGAATCCACATATAAACCAATACATTTACAAATAAGATAATAACTTCTCATTAATGAATGCAAAAACCAACCTGGTATGGAAATACCACGTTACACCGAACCATAGATTGGCTGGGGAAAATTTCTCTTTAGCCAATCACCCCTGTGGCATATTCCAAGCATGAATGTGGGACTCAAACTGAAAGAAACAACCACAACTTCCCGAGGATAAACCACCTCACCCTCATCCATGGAAACTAGGCTTTACCATAATCCTCATTGAATCACTATGAAAAATAAATAAATGTGTAATAGTAGGATTTACCATGATCTCCAATTGATCATGTTGAGATTCAAAAAGATGGTGATCCTAGTGAAATTTAAGCACCTACACTAGGTGGGTCTCGCAGGTTATTTTTAGGTGTATGTCTATTTTTAGAATGGTGAGAAAATTATATTTATAGCAGGAGTCTATTTATAGATGGTTGAGAAAATTCTATTTATGGATGGGATTCTATTTTTTGAATGCATGTGTGAAGTCTGTTTGTAGATTGCATGTCTAAAAATAGAATGCATGTCGATTATTATTATCTCTTAATAATAATTAGACAATAAATAATAATCTATTCTCTTGAAGCACTTGATTTCAGTTAACTGATGTGGCAAACCAGTTGACTAAAGGAATTTCGAGTTCTAAGGTTGGTTGGTGGGACATGCAAGTGGAATTAGTTGTAACTGAGTGATACACAGTTGTCACAGAGTTGGATGTATAGTTATGTGAGTTGTAAAGTAGTTTAGCTTAGTTAAGTGAGTTAAACTCAGTTTTGCTAGTTGTAACTAGTTGTAACTAAAGATACACTAGTGAGATATCAATGAATTAAATATTAAATTAATTCACATGGAGTTATCTCACATGCAACTGAAGATTTACTAATATTAACTACATGCATGTCAGATCCAGTGGAGACCCAGTTGAGAGATAGGTGAAAGGAATAGTTTGACTATCAGTTGTGACATTAGTGGGTGCACACTTGCAACCATACACACATTGGAGATGCCAATGAGGATTGCATATTCAAGGCAAGGAAATATTGAATTCATTCAGGGATTGTGATCAACAGGGATTTCGTAGGGGAGGCAAGTTGTCAGGAGGTAGTAAATTGGTGCATGAATATGCCAATTTTTGTATGACAGTGTGAGACGATTGTATATTGTACTGAGAGCCCTTGGATTAGAGTTTTGTATGAGATTGTTTCATGATCCATGATATATACATAATGTATTATAGTGGGGTTTTTATCTTTATGCTTTCTCGGTAAAAACATATGTGTTATGTGTGATTGATCTTTATTCATGTGTTAGAAATTGGCAATTAAATTTCTGCAAAGATTTTAGTAGAAGGATTTTGTATTTAATAGTGGCATATAATTTTTAGATCAAGAGAATTCAGGAAATAAATAATTGTATTAAAATTTCTACATGGTATCATAGAAAATAATATTTCAATTTTGAAGCAGTAGCTGAGTTTGTTGGTGGAAACAATTCGAGTTTGCTGCAAGAATTTCTTGGTGCGACAGTTGAGTAAACATCGAAATGGATTTCAATGGTTTGCAGTTAGAGTATTCACTCAAGGAAATCTTGAACTAAATTTCATGGAAGGATAGGGTGGAGGTGATGCTTGAAGATAACGGTTTGAAGGAATTCCTCGATAGTGATGTTCCTAAGCCCACTTCGACGGATGTTGCATTACTTGACACCTGGAAAAATAAAGTAGCGAAGATGAGAAGGATTCTATTGGAAGGTGTGCGAGACCATATTGTCTCAAGCCTTCATGGGAAATCCACTCCATTTTCAATGTGGAAGGCTGTGACATATATTTTCCAAAGCAGTAGCGACAAAAGGAAATTGGCACTGAAGGATAAACTTAGAAAGATCAAGATGGAGAAGGGCGACAATATTCCTAAGTATCTCACAAAGTTTTTCCAATGTCAAGATGAAATGGGGAGTGTGGGAATCATGGTTATCAAGAGTTGACACAGTTATCAAGACTCTGTCAACGGACAGGAAAAACTGCCAGATTGGGAATGACTGTTGTCAGATCTAGTGCAGGAGGAGTTCAGGGGGAACACCAAAGATGGCTCTTCATCAAAGCATGATGATGAAGAGGATTGTTCTTTAGCTGCTAAGGAAAGATCCGAGGCTAAAGGAAAGATGTTGGATTTGTCAAGGTGAAGTGTTTTCACTATCACGAACATGGGAATCTCACCACTAACTGCCCACAGAAAAAGAATAATAAGAAGGCTACTGGAGCTGAATCTGGTGAATCCCTTGCCTCACAATTTTAACTTTATTTATATTTGATCGCATGCTTGGTTTCAAGCGCAATGGGATCGGTGTGGTATCTTGATAGTGGTGCTTCCTTCCACATGACAGGAGATAAGGAGCTTTTCAGTGACTTGGAGGAGAAAAATCTCCAAATGCATATAGAGATGGACGACGATGGATGATACAGTGTGACCGACATTGGTACCATTACCTTTGAAAGGGATTTAGGTAAACCATTTATGTTGAAATATGTTATGCATGTTCCAGGTCTCAAGAAAAACTTGGTCTCAGTCATGATGTTGGAGGACATAGATTATGACGTTGTTTTCTGCGATGGAAAATATTTCTTACGACATAAAATAATGGGTCAAGCCAAGAGGATAGGGATTTCAGTCAAGAATCTCTACAAGCTTGAGGTAGATGGCTGCACTGCAATGGTGGGAAAAGAAGAAGAAGTGGTGAGCCATGATGAGGGTGAATAATGTCACAGGCAATTGGGCCATCTTCACCATGGCACCCTGAAAATTTTGCAACAGATTTCTACTGGACTTCCAAAGGGTACACTTGCGTAGTTAGATCAATGAAATGGATGTACTATGGGTAAGTTTGTAAAGTACACCTTTCATGAAAAGGAGAACCGTGCTTCGGTGATCCTGGAGAGAGTTCACAAAGACGTGTGTGGATCATTCTTGGTTGCTTCAATAGAAAAACACAGGTATTAAGTTATTTTTGTTGATGAATTTTCTCGTAAATGTTGGATCTTCTTCATGCAGAAGAAGGATCAAACATTCTCAAAGTTCTGTGAGTTTAAGGCATTGGTTGAGAAAAATTCGGGGAAGCAAGTGAAGGCTCTACAGAGCGATAATGGTGTTGGGAAAAATACTGAGAGGGGGGGGGGGTGAATCAGTATT